>QEPC01004435.1:2324381-2361599 GCA_003113815.1 Sphenodon punctatus | reverse complement strand
GCTGCAAGCGGCAGCTTCCTCCCTAGCCCGTTCCCAGCCTTGTGCACGGGACAGGGCCCCGTGAAGTCGGGAGTGCGGCCCACAGCGTACGCCCCCGCATGGGCCCTCAGAATCATGGCAGAGGCGGCAGGAGCAGCTGGGCGCAGCACACGCCGCTCTGAGGAAAGCCCCGCTAGCATCGCATAGGGCGAAACCAAAACTGCGCGCTCTGCAGCCCCGACTGGCACAGCCCGCCCGACTACGACCCGCCCCGCCGCAGCCGGCACAGACCTGGACTGCTGGCAGTACGGGGCCCAATTCTGCACGGGGAAGGAGGTTCCGGAACAGGGGGAGGTAGCCTCATCTGCCTCCCCGCAAGTAAGTGGGGACCAGGCGCTGGATTCCCAACGCAAAGCACCAGGTGGCGCAGGGCGTGGGAAAGCTCCCCAGCGCGCTAATGAGCTCAGGGCCCAGCCCTGACACATACAGATAATAAAGAGAGAGTAATCTTCCCATAGCGCTCCCAAAACCACTCTCATGGGAGGTTATTTTCGAGACCACCTTCAGGACTCGTCTGGGGCCACTGACAGGGTAAGCATAAGCAACCCAACCCTCCGGGAAGCTATCCTTAAGCAGCTATCGGGCCCCTCCTCTGAGGAGACCCAGCTGGACTCCCTCCTCAGCGAGGAAGGTGAGACTCCCGAGGAGGGCTCTGAGTCAGTCCCTTCCTATAGTAGCGCTCTAAATTGGCAAGGCACCCCCAACCCGAGTCACCTCCTCTGCTGAGGAAGGGGCTGCTCCCCCCCACCGCACCCTGGCCACTCTTGGGAGTAGGCTACAGTTGTGCTGCAGGGCTAGTAGCTGCTCCAGAACCTTGAAGGCAAGGGTTCAAAACTGGGCCCTCGCAGGTTACGACAGCAAGCCCAGGAGTTGGAGGACACCCTCCTCCAGGGGCACAGGGAAGCGGATGGACAACTTCCCCACGTATCCCTTTATTACCAGAGCTGAGAGGGTGATTTAATCAACCTGAAGCCCCGGGGGGAAAAAGATTCAGACCCCTCCTCCTCCAATGAGGAGGAATCAGTGGGTATACATCCCCGAGGGGACCACAGCTCCAGTGGGGCTCCACTAGGCAGAGCCTGTCGGAAAATCAACTGCGCTCAACGGAGACTACCTACCAGTCCCTCCCAGCTTTCCAAGCCCCAGCATATCCTCCATGCCTCAACCGTCTGCAGCGCGGTCTTTGCCCTCCCCCAGACGAATGCAGCCACTGTGGCCCTAGCGCACCAGTCTGTGTTCCCCACAGAGGGAATCCTCCGGCAAGGACCCCACCGACAGGGGAGCACAGGTGGGACTAGGGTCCTGCCCAAACAGTGACACGTAACCACTGCCAGGAACCAGTGGGTGTAGTAAATAAGGGGGCTGCGCTTGGATCTTGGTAGTCAGGGCTCGGATCCTGTTCTGGCCATGATCTCGTTCAGTGGCTTTGGGCAACTCAAAACCTCTCGGCCTCAGTTTCCCTCTGTATAATGGGAATGTGTGCCTGTGTTCCACTCACCTGTGTTCTTCCCTTTTCATTCCTATCCAGAACAGTCATGACGCTGTTTAAGCTGGGCAAGTTCCCAATATTCGGCTGCCCTGTCCCACAAACTTGACACTAACGTTACCCTGGCACATGCTCGCCTCAGGGACTCCTCATGGGCATACTAACCAGAGCTGCCAAGGGCTTGACAGCCAACATAACGGCTAGGCTAGACTATGACTCCGCTCCTGTCGGGCGAACCCACCCTCACAAATCAGCCAGTAAATAGCACCTTAATGGGGGCAAACTCTTCGGTCCACCCTGGACAAGGCACTCGCGGATGCGTCAAGGATAGAAAACATACCCTTAAGCTTTTAAAACTTTTCATCCCCTCAGCCGCTTCATCCAGGGACCCATGCGTCCGGGAGCTACCGGCCCCAGATTCCACAGGGCATGCGGAGCAAGGTCCTACAACCCCCAGTGGCTCCACCGACCCAGCACCACACGGCAAAGCTGGGCCTTTGACTTCTATGAACAGGGGGCACGTCATCGCACCTCCCACCCCGATCCCGCACCTCTACAAGACCAGGGAGATGCTCTAGAACTCGTTAGGCTCCATAGTATGGGAGCCATAGAGAGGGCGCCGTGCCACGAGCAAGGAGGGGCCGCTGCTCTATTTCTTCCTAAGTGCAGAAGAATCCGGGAGGCTGGACACGGCGTTTTCGACCTCAATCGGCTGAACAGAGCGCGCCACAGACGGCGCTTCAAGATGAATCGCCAGCCCCCATTTCATTAGCCCTAGCCAGTGACGCCCAGATGGCCTCTCTGGACCTCCGAGTCACCTACCAGCACGTCCCCATACTCCAGGCTTGCTGGCGTTGGCTACGTCAGGGTTACAAGGGGACCGACTGGCAATACCGAACTCTCCCCTTGGGGTTGGAGACGGTGCTGAGACCCTTCACCCAGGTCCTAGTCCCGCTCATCGCCAATCTGAGCTTGGAAGGGAATGGATAGCAGTCTATCCATGCCTAGATGACTTACTAGTCAAGGCACCGTCACAGCACCGGACCCAGGGCCACCGTCTCAGAGCCTTTGCCTACTTAGAACATCATGTTTTCCTTATAGACAGGGACAGGAGCCATCTAGGCCTACACAGCGGCTGGAGCGCCTAGGGGTGCTCGTCGATATAGCGCATGGCAGAAGGCTCTCCCTTGTAGCAGACACCGCAAAATCAAGGGCCTGAGCTGCAGGGTAGGGCAACGCCTCGTTTCCCGATCAGGTTTCTTGCATCCAACATTTAGCCTTGTTAGCCAAGACACCCTCAACTCGCTACCTGGTGGGAGAACCCGCACAGACTCGAGCAGGGTGTCCCCCCTCACGGTCCACGAAAGGACAACAGCTCAGGGCCGTCCAGCTGGCCCTACAGCACTTTTGCCCGCTCTGCAGGGCAGACACATATTGACCTTACGGACAACACCACTGTCCTAGCGTACAGAATCAAGTGGAATGGCTCAAGGTCTCGCACTCTCCACAAGTAAGCATCACGCCTCCTGTGGGCAGGAACCCATCTACTCCGCTTGCCATATCAAGGAAAGATAGGCGGACTGGTTGAACAAGCAGGTGATAGGCCCAGGAGAATGGCACCTCAGCACCCAAGCCTTCCAACTAGTAAATCACACCTCTGGCCAACCAATCTTCGACCCTTTTGCCTCGTCGAGCAATGCCTATACGAGGCGCTTCTTCGCCAGATGGCCTCACCTCAAAGTGGAGGCACACGACACCCTCAGCCACTAATGACCAGTGGGCCTCCTCCACGCTTTCACCTTTCCACTTCTGGTGCGCTCAATACACGGGGACAGGCAGCTCCGAGCCATAGGTATCTTACTGGCCCCATTCTGGCCCGGCCGGTCCTGGTTTCCTAACCTACTCAGCATAGCTGCAGGATACCACCTTGTTTCCCAGAATCCCCGGGCTCGTTGTTCCAGAGCCCACTGCTGTAAATACAGCCGGGCTTCCAGAGTCTGTCAGCTTGGCTGTGGGCCCACAGCCAGGCTGGGTTTGGGACATTGGGCCCAAGTGCTGCAGTCCCTGCCGGCCCCTCGATGTTACCCCAACAGACGCATTATCAATGCACCAGGTGGATTTTCAATCATGGGCCCTAGTTCCATCAGGTCCCGCCACGCACACACACCACCACCCCCATATCACTGGTTCTGTTTCTCCTGGAGGGGCTGGATAAAGATTTCCCCCTTAACACCCAGGTACAGACGGGTAGCGACATTAGATAGCACCCAGTGGGAGCTCAGGTCAGCACATTTCAGGCACACTACTTCAGACAATCATGAGGGCTGCTCGCCTCTTATCGTCACAGTGGCCCATATGTTCCCTAATTGGAGTCTCTGCATAGTGTTTCGAGCCCTGGCCACAGCCTTTTCGTACCTCTTCGGGGGTGTCCTTTCTTTCTCTCGCTTAGGAGGGTCTTCCTGTCCGCCATTTTCTCGGCCAGGAGGGTTTCCGAACTCGGAGCTCTCCCCAGCGTCATGGCCCTTGTCACCCACCGCAGGGAATCGGTCATCCTTGGTTGGGTCCCATCTTCCTTCAAAGGGTTTCTCCCATTCTTCTCCGATCCTGGAACTGGGCCTCCCTTCATTCTATCCTAGACCCAGCCACTGACTGGAGGGGGGGAATGTCACATCCTGGACGTCTGCAGCCCTCTGATGATATAGGGAACGGATGCGGACGTTCACGCTTCATCCTGCCTCTGGGTACCCTACCGTCCCCATTCTAGGGGGGACTAGGCTTCCAAACGACCATGGCTAGTTGACATCAGTGTGCCTTGCTGACACCTACAGGGTGGCGGGCATACCTCTACTGGTCAGATCCTTTGCTTTTCCACCAGGGGGGCGGTAGCCCACGGGGCCACCTTTTCACTAGCCCCTAGATGAAATATTATGGCTTCCACCTGTAGGAGTTTGCACACCTTCCCTTGGCATTGTAAGCTAGACTTATGGGAATCAGCTGAGGCCGCCCTGGGAGGCGGGTGCTTCAAGGGGTGCTGAGTTCTCAATAGGTGCCCGGATCCCACCCATGCCGAACTTACTGCTTTGGTAATTCCCAACGTCCGACTGAACGGACGAGAGGGCATAGAAAGGGCAATTGGGTTACTTACCTTGGGAATTGCCTTTCTATTCCCTTGAGGGAGTTCAGTCGGCCCACCCGGGTCTTTACCTGGGCGCCATTTTTAGTAGTAATCCTGGGTTACCTTGCTCTCTCTTCCGGGAGGAAAAAGTTAATCATTTTTGTTTTTATGCTAGTTTACAGTTTCAGGTTCTTCGGCTGTTTACTCCTGGGGAATGTAAGGGAGATCCCCTACGCATGCCCAGTCGAAAGTCAGTTTGCTGCCTCCTAGTGTCCATGGCAGGGATCTCCCCAATGTCCGACTGAACTCCCTCGAGGGAATAGAAAGGCAATTTCCAAGGTAAGTAACCCAATTGCCCTTTTGGCATCGGTCAATCCAAATAATCCAGTTCATCAGGACTGGCTGTATAATTATCCCTGCAGCTATTCTGGTTTAATGAGAAGAGCAGATAGAGCTGAAGTTGAATCAACTCAGGGTAGTTTGAGTTGGATAAGACACTCCCTTTTCAGGAGACAACATGGAGTTTCATGGTGCTTCCAGTTTAATTAGTTGTCATAATATGCATCCCTGGTCCTAACCAGCTGTTTTGAGGTTTAAAGTTATTAGAACTGTAATTGCTACTTAAAGGGTAGATTTTTCATGCGGTATGTGGGAGTGTTGCCTGCATCCTTGTTCATCGAGATAAGAACATACCCCTAAGCGTGTAACATAAAACAAGCGTTAATAATTAACACTTTGGGGACAAGAGAAAGAAAATAACAGAGATGTAACTGTGTTTATTCTAAAAAGTCAGGCTTTCAGTACATCTGAGTCAGGGGATGAAAATGTATCTTTGAGGGCACCTTCTGCCTAAGGGAAACTGGTGTATTCAGTCGCTTCCTTTAAATAGGTGTCATCTGAGCTCCCAGAAGGGCTGAGTTCTCATGAGTGAAAAGGAGCCGCTGTTTCCTCTGGAAAATAGCCAGATTCCATTAAGGTTTTCCCCGTGTGCCCATCTAATCAGGGAAATAAAAATAGCATTTTAATAAGATGGTAATGCAACCATGGAGCTCAGCAGTCGGTTCTTCATTTGAAGTTCAACAAAAAGCTTGGGTTTTTTCCATATCACTTCTGGTTTTTGCATGATTAATCCTAGCTTCTCTCCCTCTTCTCCCCCCCCCCCCTTCATTAGGGAAACACCTCTTTTTATACTCCGCAAAAGCCTATAGACCGGTTTTCATAATGTGTGCTCTAGGGAAATCAAACTGCCTATACAACCTACTTTATTTCATAGCCTCAGATGATTAACCCCACCCCCATCTCTAATGTTTAAGGATTATCAGGGAAACTTAAGAAGCAAATAGACAGTACCCATCTCTAAATTATCTTCTAGATATTTTTACTGTTGTTTCAGAGCTGTTTGGTCACTAATAAACCATATCACTTGGAACTGAAATACTCTGAAAACTGTGGCCAAATAAGACACTCAAAACAAGATCATGAGATGTTATCTTTTCTTCACTCAAGTCAACAGAAGTGTTGCCATTATCTATAGCAGAGTTGAGATTGCACCCCAGGTATCTGAACTCAGATGCAGATGGACAGAGGATGCAATCCTCCACCCATTGAAGTCAATGGAAAAAAACTCCTATTGACTTTAATGGTGAAGGATTGCCCTACCCATCTTTATACTGGACCAACTCAAGGCTGTGGGTGTTTTTAAACGAGCAAAGCTTGGGGGAAGGGAGTCGGTGGCCTCTGAGTGGCACAGCCACTCGGGTGGAGTGAGTGGGGAGGGATTATAACGGGTGACTCCCAGAATGGTGACCATGGCAGCTGCCACACCTGGCCCCTGCCACAGACCATGAGGGAGGGGGAAGTGTTCCAGGCTGACCTTTGAAATTGACATGTCCAAGGCATGAATGCTGGGGAACCGGGTTCCCCAGCACCTGTGACTTGCAAAGTGCATGCCCCCCACCCACAGTGTCTATGAGCAAGCAACCTGTGCTGACGTGGATGCCTGCCCTAGTTCGTACGGTTGGGATGTGTGGACGCCCGTTTCCATGCAATTTTTGGGTTAGCCCCACATGGTGTGGTCCGGATTTCTCGGTAGTGTGCTGTAAGTGGCCACCATGAGTGGGTGGTGCATGGCTCATGGGAGTGCTCATCGCCCTTCGTGCCACCTTCACATGGATGTTTGGATGAGTGGCTCCTGGGTGGCTCTGCATGGTAACATCTTGTTTAACACACCCTTTGATCCAAACTGCATCGAACATGTGGGGATTGAAGTACAGCTAGTCTGCAACTTGAGCATCTCTCTCCAGTTCATGTAGCCTGGAGTTTAAAGCAAAATGGAGGAAGCCTTGGTCCATTATTTTGTCTTGAGGATATACAGTGAACATGGCAAATACAAAGTAACCCCTCCGTTGGGAGTAAGAGTGTGCGACTGTCTACCATGACTAGGGCAAAGATTTTGTCATGGTATTTTTTTCTAAAAATTCATGACTAGGTCATGGTAGGAAAGATAAAAAGTCACAGAAAAGTCATGGGTAAAAAAAAAGTTTCATATTGCTTTTATTCAGTGTTCCTTAACATAAGATATTATTAGATTGTACGCCCATGGCAGGAGGAAAGGGGACCCTTTCCCTTTCCCAGTGGTTTTCTGGGCCCAATTCAAGGTGTTGGTTTTGACCTATAAAGCCCTAAACGGCCTAAACCCTACTTATCTGCGGGACCACCTCACTCCCTGGGTGCTGGATCGACCCCCGCGGTCATCTGGGGATGCCCTGCTTGAGGTTCCCTGAGTCTTCCGGGGGGCCATACAGGGGAGGGCGTTCTCGGTGCCCGCACCACGGCTGTGGAACTCCCTTCCGGTGGAGGCCCGGTTGGCCCTGGATCTCTCTTCTTCTCAGAGAAGTTTAAGATCTGGCTGTTCTGCCAGGCATTTGGCGGGGGAGAAGGGTAAGAGGGTGGAGGGTTTTTTGGGGGGTATGGGGCTATTTTCTTTTCCTCCTTTTAGTTGTTTTAATTGTTGTTTTACGAATTGTAAGCCGCCCCGAGTGGGCGCGGTAGTAAAAGTTTGAAAACAAATAAAATCTCACTTCGAATGAAAGCCCCAGGAAGGAGGGAAGGTAGAGCAAGGCGCAAGAAAAGGCAGAGGAAATGCTGCCTTTTCTAGCTCTGACCCCTCCCTCTGCCTCTAGTCTCACCGTGCTCAGAAGGGGAGGAGTTTAGAGCAACACGTGAGTGCGGCAGCTGGTGCCGACTGCAATATCCACGCTCCTCTTCTGGGCAGCTCTTCTCAAGCTCCACCCTCCGCCTCTAACCACGCCGTGTTCTGAAGCAGAGGGGTTTGGAGAACCCTGGAGACATCAGCACGGTAGCCAGCACTGACTGCAGTCTCCACGCCGTTCTTCTCGGCAGCACTTCTCTGGGGTGAGTTGGAGGTACTGCCTCCGGTGCTTTTTAGGCAAAAGTCGGAAGTCACAAAAAAGCTGTAAAAGTCACGGTGAGGGGGAAAATTCACTAAAAACATGCCCCCTATCACTACTGTGACTAAATCTTAGCTCTAACCATGACTGATTTCTCTAGGTACTGAAGAAACCCGTGTGTTGGTAATATACAGGGAATGGACAGAAGCATCCCAGTGCAATAGCATATTTAATAACTCATCCCACCTGGGAATCCCAGGACACATTGATGCACTGACCTAAAAGGGGATTCATACAGCTACACAGGCCTCTTAGCAGGCAGTGGCCAAGAGCCCTGTGGCGGCAGCATGCCTGCTCCTTGGAGTGGACCAAACACCTGGAGTGTCCTTCCAGGCTGCCCCTTTGAGAGCGTCCTATGGCCTTCCCTAGAGAAAGTTGCGTCCTGCTGACCTTGATATAGGGAAGCTTGCTATGAATTGATGAAGTCACATTTGGTTGTGGGGGAGGAAGAAGAGACTGAGGAGTCTATAAATTGCTCTTTCATGAGCAAAATATCACTGGCTTTTTTTGGAAATAACCCTGTCAACAAAATACAGTCCTAAGGCCACACAATTCCACTCCTCTTGGAGGAGAATTCCTGCTCTTTGGGTGCTAACAAATGAGATGTTACCCCATACCAGGTGAGTGTCCATCTGCCCATTTATTAGGTGTTCGTCCCCCGGCCACATGGTCAGCACCCACTGGACCTGCAGCCCCAGCTCACGGTACCTGGAACATACAGAGCCCACCATGTGGGTGAACACAAGCTAATGTGTGCTGATGTGTCTGCATCCTGTCAATTAGGTTGCATGCAGTATCATGCGCGTACAAGCCTTCCAGAACCATAGCGTTGTGGGGGAAAAGCCTATAGCATTCCGAGAAGTGATCACATCTGGCCCCAATCTCCACTCTCACTGGTGCACACATAATGTCTGATTTAAAAGCCCACTGTGCCATTTTCAAACATCCATTCTTCCAGTTCTTCCTGGTTGGTAGTATGTGCCTGATGCTTGCACTTGCTGGGCCGTTGTATTCTCTGTAACAACTGGCAGAGGATTGCAATCGCTGGGGCCACAGCTCAAACTGACAGTAAGGCAATAACCAGCACTGCTACAACCACTGCACAATCTTAGTCGCTCTCCACCTACCGATCTGTCTGCCAGCACTGCATTCCCTAGAGTGAGGAAGAGACCAAGGCCGTCATCATTCTTTTGAGGGAACAGAAGGTCCAATATGCCCTGGAGAAGTGCTACAAGAATGAGGTGGTGTTCCAGGCAATCTTGGCAAAAATGACACAGCAGGGCTATAACTGGAACATGAATCCGTGCTGGCAGGGGGCCAAAGACTTGAGATGTGGGTATAAGGAGATTTGGGACAACCGCTTTGCCTCTGCCTGTGGGAGGCAAACGTCACCACATTAAAAACTCCTTGACCAGTTCCTCTATGTAGCTGGAGCCATCGTTTCATCCCACCTATATGGCTTGCCTTGTGATAGGCCAAAGCATGTGGATATGATCCTCCGCCCCCCCTGCTGAAGTCACGCTCGCCACAGAAGCCATGACCGCCAGTGGACATTGCTCCATGCCCTTCCCTACCCTGGAGCCAGCACAGGTCTATGCAGTCACAAACACTGTGTCTCTCATGGTGTACCCCCTTGACCACCCATGGTTTTGGTCAAGGGCATTGAGGGCCCAGATGCCAGCTTTGTAAAGGAGGCATTGGGGGTGGAGGACAATGGTGAGTTAATGCACTGGATCCGTTTACACAAATACGTGATGGTTTCTGTTTATTGTTATCTAATTGTTTTTGTTTACTGTGTTGACATGTGGCCAGGAGGAGAGCCAGATGGGCCAGAGGAAAACAGTGACACACATGAAACATTTTTAAAGGCTTTATTGATATTGCAAAAAGATAATTTGAAACAGTTCGCTTATGCTCATTAAAATGTTATTGATGGTGGGTGTTCGGGCCAGTATTGCAGTTGATGTGCCAGCACAAGGTGTCCCGGTTCTCTATGGCTATGTGCTGCTTTGCTTGGTTCATGCTGATCCCAAAACAGAAGCATTGGCTTGCCAGAGCTACGTACTGGGATGGGGAGAGGTTCTCCAATGTAGCCCTGCCAGTTGCGTAGATGTTATTGAGAGCAAAGGTGGAGGTAGTTAGAAGTGGAATGATCTCTAGCTGGAAATCAATTCTGGCCACAATTGATCTCCAGCACTGCATTAATAGCCCAAAGGTTTTCTCCACAACAGAGCGGGTGGTGCTTAGCTACCAGCTAAAGTACCTTTGCAGGCCATGCTGTATGCCTTCATGAGCCAGAGCTTCATGTGGTAGGCAGGGTCCCCAAGAACAACAGGCCTTATGAGCACCCCCTCAATGCATGTGGAGGGTCCAAAGTATTTGGAGTACAGGTGGCCAAAGAAGGGGGACTCATGGAAGATGCAGGTGTTGATTGTTCCTGGACCACCTGGTCAGTACGTCCATAAACTGGGCACAGTGGTCCACTATAGCTTGGAGGACCGTGGAAAAAAACCCCTTCCAGTTCAGGTAGTTATCCTTGCTATGGGGAGTCTCAGCTGCATCTGCTCCAAGAATCCCCTTGATCTAATGGTTTTGTTCCCTGTGACCCAGTTAAGGGCCTAAGCAGCCCAGGTGGAGCTGCTAGGGCTAACTGGGCAGCAGGTGATTGGGGCTGGTCAGGTGACCATGGTCCTTGGCATGTAAGGCTGGATTGAGGGCCTACCCAGAGAGATCACCAGGGAAACCTTGCTGGGAGAGGCTTATCTAGGGAAGGTGCTGTTCTAGGCTGATTTATGTGAGAGGTAATCACTAGAGAAAGGACTATGAGGGGGAAATTATGTTCAAAATTTTGTTTAAACTTGTAAGATGAAGTCCCTAGCCATGTGGGAGTCCTGGGTGAAACCCTATGTGAACTGGCAAAGAACTGTAAGTTAAAGGAGTTGTTGCTTAAGAAACGGTGCATCTGGTACTTCCTTTGGGGGGAAACTGAGGTCCAGCCCCTTGCATCAGGCTAGGCTGGAAGAGAACTTGCCACACTCCCATCGATTGCCCCTTTACAGTTTGGGAACCCCTCCCACCAGAAGCCCTCCATTACCTCTGTGGGGATCAGCCAGCTGCAGTACCCAGTCCACCAACACTTCCACAATTGCTGTGAAAACTTCCACTAGTATGGTACCCGCTGTGAAGGTTCCAACACCAAATTGCTGGCCCACCTGGCCAACAGAGCAGCAGGAGTTTGGAGTGCCAAGCTTCCAGATGACGATGGCAATGTGCTTCTCCATGGGGATGGGCGACTGCATCATTGTGCTGTTTCTCCAGTTGGCGCCTGAGGATCTTGGCTATCTGCAGGATGAGACTATAAGAACGTAAGTACTACTGAGGGGAAAAAAAATCTGAACATAATTAGTGCCATACTGGGTCAGACCAATGGTCAATTGACCCCAGCATCCTGTCTCTGACATTGGCCAATCTTGGTCACTTGGGAGAAGTACGCAACAGGTCCCGATTGTTAGTCCATTCCCTGTTGTTCACTCCCAGCTCTCAACTGTAAGAAATTACGTCCTGTAAACCTACTTGGCTAATAGCCACTAATGGACCTGCTCTCCAAGAACTTATTCAATCCTTTTTTAAACCCAGCTATACTACTGGCCTTGACCATGTCATCTGGCAACAGATTCCACAAGTTAATAGTGAACTGAGTGGAAAAAATACTTTTCTCTCTCTTAAATCTGCTACCAGTTAGTTTCATGGAGTGTTCTTTAGGCTGCATTCACACATGATCTTCTACACTTGTTTTGGTTCCAGGAAAGAATCTGGAAGCCAAAACATGTGCGAGGTTTGTCAGGTGCACATGTTCCCCCGTGTTCTGCCAGCGATCATCCGGGAGACTGCAGGGTAGGGGAAATCTTGTCTGCAATCTCCCAGATGATCTCTGACAAAGCCGTGCGTGGGGGTGTTTGCACCTGACAGACCCTGAGCATGTTTTGGCTTCTGGATTCTTTCCCGGAGCCAAACAAGCGCGGAACCTCAGATGTGATCGCAGCCTAAGTTCTAGTACTATTTGAGAGGGTAAATAACTGTTCCCTATTTTCTGGTTCCGCACCACTCATAAATTTCAATTGTATCCCGTATGTCGACTTCTCTCCAAGCTGAAAAGTCCCAGCCTATCAAGCATCTTTTCATACGGGAGCTCCATACCCTTTATCGTTGTTTAAATTTTTTTTTCCCCCCTTCTCTGTAACTTTTCTACTACACCTTTTTTTATTTATTTTTTTAAAATGGGGTGACCAGAACTGCACACAGTATTCAAGGTGCGGTTGCACCATAGAGGCATAATGATATTTTCAGGTTTTTTTCTCTACCCATTTAAAAATAATTCCTAATACCTTGTTTGCTTTTTTGCCTCCACTGTGCATTTAGCTGATTTCATGTATTGTCCACGATGACTCCGAAGATCCTTCTCCTAAGTGGTAACTGTAGCGGGGGGGGGCTCTCCCAGAACTCACGGGGCACGGGAGAGTACACAGGGGAATTAGCAGCCTCCCTGCTAAGACCTTTGCCCCCTCGTTGGGGGGGGGTACGCTATGTGGGATACCCCAGGAGGGGTCCCACCCTTGGCCTCCAACCTCCCCTTTTAGCCAAGGCCTATGCCACCAAATAGTGTCTATATAAGGCTTAAAGCCCTGTGAGGTCCCTCAACCAGTCCTGAAAAGGGGCGCTCGCCTGGGGAGGTCTGGCCCCAATATCTGGGTCCCTCTGGGGTCTCTGCTAGGCCCGTACCTCCTGACCTGCTCCGTCTCTGGCTCCCACAGGAGGTTGCTCAGGTCCAGGTCCCTAGAGTTCCGTGCTGGGGTCACCCAGTCCGGAGGGGGAAGGGAGCTCTGGTAGTGAGCTCCTTCCCCTAGCCCTCCCTCTATGCAACTGAGCTCCAGGCCTTTATAGGCCTTGAGCATGCTCAGTGCAAGCCGGCCCTACTGGGCATGCTCCAGCTTGCAGCGTTCCTACCTAGGCCTACTGGGCTTCCTGACCAGGCCTTGTACTCAAGGGGCTTCCTGGCCAGGAAAGCCACCCTACTACAGTAACCACTAATTTAGAACCAAGCATTGTGCACATATAACTTGGATTATTTTTTCCTATGTGTATCGCTTTGTACTTGTCAACAATAAATTTCATCTGTCATTTTAGATGTCCAGTCACCCAGTCTTGCAAGATCCTCCTGTCGTTCTTCAGTCTGCGTGGGTTTTAACTACCGTGAATAACATCATCTGCAAATTTGATTACTTCCCAGTACAGATCCCTGGGGCACTCCACTATTTATTTCTCTCCATTGTGAAAACTGACCATTTAGTCCTAGGCTTTGCTTCCTATCCTTTAACCAGTTACCGATCCATGACTGGAGGCAGTGTCCTATCTCATGACTATTTAATTTACTCAAGAGTCTCTCGTGAGGGTTCTTACGCCTTCTGAAAATCCAGATACATTGACTGGCTCACCACATGCTTATTTACACCCTCAAAAAAAGTTGAACAGATTAGTTGAACAGCAGACTATTGAAACGCACTCTACGTGGGGCTACCTGTGGTGACGGTCCAGAGACTGCAGCTAGTGCAGAATGCTGTGGCCCATCTCCTTACAGGGACGAATCACCATGAGCACGTACACCAGTGCTCTGGGCTCTGCACTGGCTGCCTGTAGTCTTCCAGACCCGATTCAAAGTATTGTTTTTTACCTATAAAGCCCTATACGCCTTGGCCTGACTTGCCTGAGAGACTGCCTCGCTCTCTGTGCTCTGGAGCCGTCTCTGCCATCTGCTGGGGGTGCCCTTCTTGAGGTCCCCCGGGGGGCCACTATGGAGAGGGCGTTCTCGGTGGTCTCACCTAGACTGGAACTCCCTCCCAGTGGAGGCCCTGGTGGCCCCGGATCTCCCCACTTTTCGTCGTATCTGTAAAATCTGGCTGTTCCTCCAGGCTTTTGGCGAAGGAGATGATGTGTAGGGTGGGATGTGGGGAGGGGAAGGGGGGCGGTTTGGTGCCTCCTTTTTTATTGTACTTTATGATTTTACTGTTTTTATGCATTTGACTATTATAAGCCTCCCCGGGCTGCTTTGAGCAGGAGGGGCCAGGTATTAAATTATTTTATAAATAAATAAACATTAGTGAGACTCGACTTCCCTTTGTTAAATCCATGTTGATCTTCCCTATGTTGCCATGTTCATCAGTATATCCAGTAAGTCTGTCCTTAACCGTTTCCACCAGCTTGCCCAGCACTGACGTCAGGCTTACATGGGGCATCCTGAATTTTGCGACCCACGCAGCATCTCCCCACAAGAACAGCACTTTCTCCCACCAGCCTGTGCTTTTCTTCTTCCCCCGGACCTGTCTCTCAGTGGGTACAGCCCTGTGCATGGCATCAGTAACAGAAGCTGTATCTCCCAGGTACCCCTCTGCACACATCCGCTGCCCGTACATGGCTTTGATCCTCCCCAGCATCCTCCATTGTTACCGGAGGTAGGCAAGTGCATGGTGCGGAAGCAGGAACTGCCTCTGTGGTTTGGTGTGCTCAGTTATCCCGGCCAGAGAGAGAGTGAGAGCCTTCGTGTGTGCCTTGATATCACAGCAAAAAGCTGTCTCCATCAGAAACCGACCATTAATCTGCTTGCGTGATGAGGAAACTTATCAGCTTTTTCACTATTTTTGCTAGTTCCTGGTCAGTAATTGCCATTGTTCGGTACTTCTGGTAATTCTTCCTAGGCAGGAGCAGCCACACTATGTAATGTTCCTTACATGATCCTTATGCTTGTTTGTGTACGATTGCAAGTTTGCTATGTAGCTTTCATAATTTCCCTTATTGGTCCTTGGTTTAGCTCCTTGTATACTGTGTTTTCATTGGTGTATTTCAAGGGCTAGCCCTTGTCTTTTGCATTCTGATGCTGGAAACTGACGGAAATACCCAAAAATAACTGGCGGAAAATAGCAAACGATCATAGGTGCTGATCTTGACAACAGCAGAAGCACAAATTCAGTAGATAGTGAGGAATATCCATGAATGGTTGCAAGTGCTCCCGAAAGATAGGTATTTCCCAATGGCATGGGAACAGTTGTTCTTGCCTTGACTCTAATTACATCATGCCAATGACAGC
This sequence comes from Sphenodon punctatus, assembly GCA_003113815.1. NCBI lineage: Eukaryota > Metazoa > Chordata > Lepidosauria > Sphenodontia > Sphenodontidae > Sphenodon > Sphenodon punctatus. The sequence continues at coordinate 2,346,351 of QEPC01004435.1, read as the reverse complement.
AGTTGGCTTGGGTGATCTGTTGGATCGCTCACAGGTTCTGCTCAGCAGCAGAAAGGAAGGCCTTGAGCGTGTTAACGAGCACAAGGAAGTTCTTGGCATTCATCTCCATGTTTGCGGTTCCAAGGTCCATGAATTCTGAAGACCACACACCAAATCTTTTGAACAGCTTAAAGAACTAGGCAGCTGCACAGCACACGGGAGCAGGTATTGGTCGCTATTGGTTGTGTGTCCTTGCAGGAGTGGCTGTGTGCAGAGCATGAGCTGCTATTGGTTACAGGCTGACTGTTGGATGAAAATGTTTTTGCAAAGCTTATGCTGGATGTGTCTGCTGACCCAGCACTGCCAATCCAGGTGACTATTTAACTGCATAGACACTCCTGTCACAGGCACTTCAGTGCACACAGCAACTCTTCTCTAAAAATGTTACAGATGTTAGCAATGCATGGGATTTTAAAATTTGGGGTGTGACTACTGAATGTTAAGAAATAGGCGGGGTTTGTGTGCGGGGACTGCAAGACAGTGAAGGTGACTGTGCCTGGAATGTATGTGGGAGCAGAGCTGCTCATTGGTTTAAAAGTTGCTCATCGTGATGCCCTAGAAAGCTATTACAAAAGGTTGTTTGCCCAGGAAAGCCAAATGGCTTTGACTTTTGCCTGTGGGTGCTGTGACCGCCTGGGGCATGGGGCCCAAAGGAGTTGTGGGGTGATGGATACCCTGGCTTTTGCTGACATTTGGGTGAGGCCTGATGTACAGAGTAGGGCTAAAACTTGATCTCGATTTTCTTGTGATTCTTCCTGAGAATCATGGTCTCGTTTTTCCCTCTCTGCAGAGAATTTTCTTGCTATACTATTTATCGTTACCATTTACCATGTACCACATTCATCCCAGTAATGCACATGCGTAAAATTACTGCCCTTTTCCAAAATGGCAGCGATGCTGCTGGTGCCATCTTGGAAGAGAGCAGTGCATGCGCAGAACAGCCGTGGCAGCCATTTTGTACATGTGCATTACCGGGAAGAACACATTACGCCATAAACAGTAATGGTAACGGTAAATGGTTTATTGAGAGAAATTCTCAACTGAGATCTCGAACCATTATCAAGATCATCCTGAGATCTTGTTAATGGTTCTCGATTCTTGCGAGATTTTCACAAGAAAAAATTGATTCTTTCAGCCCCAATACAGAGAGAACTGTTGGACCTGTCCTCCAAGGCAGCCTATTGGATCATGGGGTAGCACCTGCACACAATGGGGTTTTATGTATGCATGATGGAGTGCAGACACCATGCAACCCTGCTGCAGTTCAAAGTACAGCAGAAGGAAGAGTGGGACCCATTGTTGGGATGAGGGCTTAATTCACAGGCGTAGTTCGTGGCTCAGTTGGTAGAGCACATGCTTTGCATGTATAAGGTCCAAAGATCAATCCCTGGCATCTCCAATTTATGGTAGCATGCCTGGGTTGAGGCCTCTGCTGGAGACCCTAGAGAGCTGGATTTGAAATCCTGCTGCTGTGTCAGGTTGTGACAATGCTGGGCTAAGATGGACCATTGGTCTGACTCAATTAGGCAGCTCCTTAACTTGTAGTAGTGTGCCATATAGCAGGGATGGATGAATTTCCCCTTATGTCCCCTGGCAAAATTGGGGGCTTTGTATAGGAAGTATGTAATAGGTCTGATTCCTTGTCATCCCTTCACTTGTGCAATCATTTACACTGGTGTGAACCTTTCTGATTTGGTGGCATTCTTATCTCTGCAGATACTATATACATTCTGTACTTAATATAATGAGGTAATGGCTCTTTCCTACCTCATAAAGGTGGTGATGGGGTTCAGATACCACCTTTATGGGGACTTGATATTCTGCACAGATAAAAATGCCTTCTGTGTACATAGGGACCTAGAGACATGTCTAAAGTCAAACAGAAGGAGTCAGTGGGCAAGATAAGAATTCATTCTCCCAAGTCCCTAACTGTGGGAGTGCCCTTACTTCTCAAGGACAAGGGGCATTTCACCCTCACTTGGTACTTCTGTAAACAATCGCATATGGTTGTGTGACTGGTAACAGAGAATTTTGCTCACTGACACAGTATTTCCCGTTCACTGTATTTTTTTCTCTCTTTATTCTGGTTTGTGTTCACCTGAACATTCTTTATTTCTTCTTTTGGCATCTCTCTTTCCTGCTCCTGTCTCCTAGGATGTTTTCATGCCTCACAATTCCCACCAGTGACGGTGCTACCAATTTGGCTCAGGTTTATTTTGTGGTTGAATTTTTGTATGATGTTAACAGATCTACTACATGGCATCACTGAGATAATTGGTGATAGGGAGCATCCTGGATATTTTTCATGGTGTGTCTACCTCTGATGGCCTCTGATACCATGTGTTAGATCTGTTCAGACATCACAAAAAGCCACCATTGTGGGAGCGGGGGGGGAGACCAGAGGCAAAGTGGTGGTATTGGAGTCTGTAGGTGGTAATTGCGATATCCCAAAATACTCCTTAATGAAATGAAAACCTACTTAAAACATTTGATTTGGACTAACATATGCTGTGTGAAGCCATGTATACATGACAGAAGGAACATGTGTTAACCTTTGCTAAGTAAAATTCCATGAAGGTGAGGCACAAATAATGTTTACCTTGGCGTAAACAATTGGAGTCAGCCACTTTCAGGCATATTAATTTGACCTTTAGTGAGGCAAGCTGAGACTGTAGAGTGGTTGGCCCAGCGCTGAAGCCGCCGGACCGCCGCCGCCCGGAGCTCAAGGTAGGCGATCCCTGGGTGGGCAGGTAGGGTGATCCCTAGGGTGGGGTGGGTGTTAAACCACCCCCCACCCCAGGGATCAGTACAGTACCGGTACTTACTTACCGGCTGGCTGCTGCGTGCTGGTGCTGGCTCTGGGTCGCCGGCGGTGGCCCAGAGGCCACACTAGGAGGGATTTAGGGGAAATATTTTTTGTTGTTTAAATCCAGGCTGGGCAGGGGGGTGAGGGGTGTCCCCCCTTCCACCCGCGCAGCCTGGACTCGGGGAGGGAAAGTGTGGGGTGTTTTTTTGGGGTTTTTTTTACATTGCAGCCATTCATTTGAATGGCTGCAATGTAAAAAATCTGGTACGGGGGGAATCGGTAAACGGGCCGGATTACCGGGTTAATCCGATACTGCCGGTACACCAAAATACCAGCAATACCGGATGATCCGGTAGTCCCACCCCTACTTACAACATAACGTGAAGTATGGCTTCCAAATATTGTTATAACAAGCTTGTGCTGTAATTTGATTTAGCTATCTCATTGTGAAATGCCCTTTCCTCCTGCAACATAAACCAGGCCTGAGAGAGTCTGAGATGAGGAGAGATGAGTTACCCTCTTCCTACCCCTTGCCGAAGTATGCTTGCACCATGACAACAGTCCCGGTGCCAGGGGAAACCTTTTCTCCTTGGCAGTGAATCCTGGGTCATTGCACAAATGTTTAACTCTTAGAAAAGCAGCCAATTATGCTCGGGGGCAGACCAGTTTAGGCTACACAAACTCCCGCTGTGAAGCAATTATCCTCTTTGGCTCTTAATGCCTTTGCTGTGCCATGATGCCGTAGGAGTTAAAACCATGCAGCAACCACAGCTGTGCGCTGCATCTTCGACTGGAGCCTTGCGAAACTTCAGGAAAAAATCTTCCCATCAGCACTGCTGCTGCTGATGCAGAGAGTGATTCAGCAGAGTGGCTCTATAGCAACATTCAGCGGGGAGGAGGCTGGCGAGTTCTTATCCGACTGTGTCCAAACCACCTCGGTGTCTCCTGATCATCACTCTAAGGATGGTATCTGAAAAAGGAAACTTGCCTGGCTCTTGCCTCTGCTGGTGATTGGGCTTCAGAAAGAAGGCAGGAAACTTGTGTTCCCGAATTAGACAGAATGTTTGAATGACAAAGCTCATTACAACAAATGAACTAATCTGTTAGGCTTGTTAACACTCAGGGATTCAGAGCATTGGCCTGTTAAAGGGACCAAGAACTCATAAGAAGTGCCATGCCGGGTTAGACCAACGGTTCATCTAGCCCAGCATTCTGTCTCTGACAGTGGCCAACTCCAGTAGCTCAAGAGAAGTACGTATACAGGCCATGGAGAGGTGTGACCCAACTCCTGCTAACAACTCAAAACTACCAGTACGGGATTAACCCCCAGCTAGTAGGTGTTTATGGCTCTAGTCTCTTAAGAATTCATCTAATTCCAGTTTGAAGCTAGTTATGTTGCTGGCTTTCACAGCCTCTTCTGGCAAGTTCCACACAACTGTATTGTCTGCTTTGCGAAAAAGTGCAGGACTCAGTCCTGCAAAGAGTTGACTGCCTCCTGCCTATCTCTGGATTCAGCCCTTGAAGTGGAACTTTATTGCTTTCTCTGTCTAGGGACAGTATCAGTAGAGGAGTGAAGAGGCTGCTCTATCAGTGTGCTGTTCAGAGGAAGAGAAGAGTCTCAGAAACATTTTGAAGAGACAGAATTATTCCGCTGTACTCTGCGTTGGTTAGACATTTGCTGAAGTACTGGGTTTAGTTTTGGGCATCAGACTTTTTGAAGGATAGAGTCCTAAATGTCTTGGACCCTACATACCTGAAGAACCACCTCTCTCCTTATGTCTCTTTGCAGCCTTTAAGATCTGCTGAGAGTGCCCTCTTGCAGGTTCCATCATTGGCCCAGTTTTATACGACTCTGACCCGCAGTGAGGTATTCTCAGTGGCTGCTCCACAGCTTTGGAACTCCCTTCCCTTGGAGGTTTGCCTAAGCCCTCATTTGAATGTCTTCAGGAGGCAGTATAAGACCTTTTTATTTGGCCAGGCATTTAATGGGCAGGAATAGATGGGGGAGGGGGAAAGTGAGGAGGTGTTTCTAGTTTTTATGGGTTTTTAATTATGTATAGGTATTTTAAATGTATGTATTGTGAGCCACCCTGAGCCTCAGGGGATAGGGTGGGATATAAATCAAAATAAATAAATAAATTGAAGAAGGCTCAAGCACAGCCCATTGAGTAGTTGAGTGAATGGACAGGATATGTTTAGTCTAGAGGAGGTAAGGCTGAAGAATAGGGGACATAGTAACAGTTCGAGGTGATTCTAAGCAGGAAAGCAAATGTCCTATTTGACTACTGAGAATATGCCCATGCCAGGTTCCAGACTGCTCTGGGGGTGTTACCCTCTGATCTTGATGACCAGACGCTCGATGGCCTTGTTGATCTTTGGAATTCTTTGTTGACTGAGGCCATCGAGCGGATGGCTCCCAAGCGTCTGCTACCTAGACATTAGCACCTCAGGCTTCCTTGGTTGGTATACTAGGACCTGCAGTTGCTGAAGCAAGAAGGGCAGTGGTTGGAGCGATGGTGGAGCCGTTCTTGTATGGAAGTCGACAAATTGCGACTCAGAGCTAGTCTGGAACCTGGCATGGGCATATTCTCAGTAGTCAAATAGGACATTTGCTTTCCTGCTTAGAATCACCTCGAACTGTTACTATGTCCCCTATTCTTCAGCCTTACCTCCTCTAGACTAAACATATCCTGTCCATTCGCATAAGCGAAGTCTCGTACAGCAGAGCTTTTCTGGGTGGTGAGGAGGCTGGTCAGTCCAGCCTCCCTCTGCCTGGAACTGGAACCTTCCAGTGCCCACTGTGATACGTTTGAGATTACTTCACTGATAAAATCGCTCGGATTTACCACGATGCCACCGCCGTGCTTATTACACTAAGAGAACCAGAGGTTATGGAATCCCCACCTTGTCCAATTTCATGGGATCAGTTTCAGTGGATCTCGCCCGCTGATGCAGGGGATGTTCTTGGGACTGCTAGAGCCGCTTCTTGTGAACTAGACCCGCGACCATCCTGGCCGGTTAAAGCCAGCTGGGAGACGTTGGGGTCGTTGCTGGTGGGGGTGGTCAATGCCTCCCTTTGGGAGGGCAGGGTGCCGAACTGCTTTAAAGAGGTGGTGGTTCGGCCCCTGCTCAAAAAACCATCTCTGAATGTTGACTTCCTTGCCAGGTATCAGCCTGTCTTTAACCTTCCCTTTTTAGGGAAGGTTATTGAATGGGTAGTGGCTTGGCAGCTTCAGAAGCATCTAGACCAACTCAGTTTTCTAGATCCTTCACAGTCCGGCTTTCATCTGGGCTATGGCACAGGCACTGAGACTGTGCTTGTGGCTTTGGTCGACAACCTCCATCGTGAATTGGATCAGGGCTGCTCGACCCTGCTGATTCTGTTTATTTATATTTATTTATTTCAAACGTTTCTTAGTCACCCCATATGCCTACAGCATCTCGGGGCAACATACAATCCAATAAAAGAATCAAATAAAACAATTCTTTTAAAAACAACAAACAATTTAAAAACAGGGTTAGGACAAATAAATCAAAAATAAAAATAATGGTAGGGTGGAGCTAAAAAACACTAACCCCCCTCCCCAAAGGCCTGGGTGAACAGCCAGGTTTTACAAGCCCGCTGGAATGTTAAAAGGCTTGGGGCCAGGCGAGCTTCCTCTGGGAGGGAGTTCCAAAGACACGGCCCGGCCACCGAGAATGCCCACTCCATTGTGGCCCCCCGCTTAACATGGGAGACCTCTAAGAAGGCACCCCCGGCAGACCGAAGGAGCCGCTCTGGGGCATGGAGGGTGAGGCGGTCCCTGAGGTACGAGTGGCCCAGACCGTGAAGGGTCTTATAGATCAATACCTTGAACCTGGCTCGGCATGCTATTGGCAACCAGTGCAGAGTCCGGAGCACAGGTGTTATGTGCTCCCGACGACCTGTCCCCAACAGGAGCCAGGCCACTGCATTCTGCACTAGTTGCAGCCTCCGAACCAGGAACAAGGGCAGCCCCGCATAGAGCGTATTGCAGTAGTCCAGCCTCGAGGTGACGAAGGCATGGATGAGGGAGGCCAGGTCCGGCCCGGAGACATACGGACGCAGCCTCCGCACCAGATATAACTGCCGGAAGGTGGCTTTCGCCACCACCTCCACCTGTCGATCCAGGCAGAGATCTGCATCCAGTATCACCCCCAGACTCCGAACCTGCTGAGCTATAGGAGGACCATCACCTCAGTCTTATCGGGGTTGAGCTTCAGTCTGCTCTGCCACATCCACTCCACCATGGCCTCCAGACACTGGGACAGCAATGAGACAGCCGGGTCTGGGTCAGCTGAAAAAGAGAGGTACAGCTGAGTATCATCAGCATATTGGTGACGTCGCCCCCCGAATCCTCTCATGACCTCCCCCAAGGGCTGCATGTATATGTTAAATAATAATGACGACAGAATGGAACCCTGCGGAACGCCACAGGACAAGGTGCAGGGGCAAGATGTTTCAGCTCCCAACACCACCCGCTGGCGTCTCCCTGAGAGGAATGAGCAGAACCATTCAAGAACAGTTCCCTCCAGACCCCCCAGTTCACGCAGCCATCTCAGCAGCAGCCCATGGTCCACGGTATCAAAAGCGGACGAGAGATCTAGCAGGATAAGAAATGTAGAACATCCTGTATCCATCTCCTGGCAGAGATTGTCGACCAAGGCCACCAACGTTGTCTCAGTGCCATAGCCGGGACGGAACCCCGATTGAAAAGGGTCCAGGAAACCGATGCTATCTAGATGTGCCTGGAGCTGGACTGCCACTGCCCTCTCAATAACTTTCCCTAAAAAGGAAAGGTTAGAGACCGGTCGGTAGCTGGCGAGTGCGTCCACATCCAATGATGGTTTTTTCAGCAGGGGGCGCACCACAGCCTCCTTGAGGCTAGGTGACAACCTCTCCTGCCGCAGGGGACATCTGTTGGTTGCATTTGATACCGTAGACCATGAGATGTTGGTGACTCACCTGCGGGACTGAGCTGGGGGATGCTCGGGTATCATTTTTCAACTCCCCGGGACCTCTCACGTGGAGTCCCGCAGGGTTCCGTTCTGTCCCCTCTCCTGTTCAACATGTATATGCAACCGTTGGGTGAGGTTGTAAGGAGCTCTGGAGTTCGGTGTCATCAATATGCTGATGACACCCAGCTCTCTCTCTTTCTCTTTTTCTTAATCTGACCCAGACCCTGAAATCTCTGTACTCACACGATGTCTGGCGGCTGTGAGGGACTGGATGAGGGTGAGCCGACTGAAACTGAATCCCCATAAGACAAAGGTGATGCTAGTGAGGAAGACGATGGGTGTGATGTCCTGCGTCATCGATGGGGTTAGCCCCCCATTGCTTCCCCAGGTTTGGAGTCTGGGAGTGCTCCTCGATGCGCAGCTCTGCCTAGATTGGAGCTGTGGCGAGGAGCACTTCCTGCCAGTTACATCTGGTGCGACAGCTTAGGCCATATATCTCAGACTCTGACCTAGCCACTGTCATCCATGCTTTCATCACCTCAAGACTGGACTACTACAACGCACTGTACATGGGGCTGCCCAGGGTGATGGTTCAGAGGCTGCAGATGGTGCAGAATGCGGCGGTTTGTCTCCTTAAGGGAACGGGCCGCCGGGAGCATATTACACCAGTGCTTCGTTCTCTGTATTGTCTGCCTATAGTCTTCTGGGCCCGATTCAAGGTGCTGGTTCTTATCTATAAAGCCCTACACAGCTTGGACCCCCATGTATCTGCAGGATCACCTCACTTTTCGTGCTGTGGATTAGCCCCTACGGTTGGCCAGGAGCACCCTTCTCAAAGTCCCCCGGGTTTCATGGGGGGTGACTATGGAGAGGGCGTTCTTGGTGGCCGCGCTAAGACTGTGGAAGTCGCTCCCGGCGGAGGCCCGAATGGCCCTGAACCTCTCCTCCTTTCAGTGTCATTGTAAGACCGTTGTTGAGGGTGGGTTTTAAAAAACTTTTCGGGGCAGGGTATTTACTTTTCTGATATTTTTATATTTTTGGCATCCCTCTCTTTCCCCTCTTCCCTTGGAGGGATGCTTTCCCTCTCTTTTCCGCTTTCCCCCTTTTATATTGTTTTCAATTGTATTATATTATTTTATATAGATTGTATACGTTTTTATGTTGTAAGCCGCCCCGAGCTGTCTTGGCAGGAGGGGTGGGATATTAAATGTTTTAAAATAAATAATTAAATAAATTTAGACATGCAAAACTGAACCAATTTGAACAAAGTCATAACAGTTTTTCAGGTTTAAGTAACTCACTTCACTGATTTAGTGCTGCCCCCATTTGCCCCCCAAATGGCTAAGTCATGAAAGTGCACATGATGATGCTTATCACTTCATGCCTTGCAAGCAAAGCTTTCCAAGATGAACTCGATAGAATTCTCAGTAGGAGAAGCAGTTTGGGTAAAAACAGACGTGCACATAATTCTGCTTTAACACTACCTTTTCTTGTGCATGTTGCAGGGTTGTATTGGTGCCCTATATAGCCCTGCAACATGCATAAGAAATGTGAAAATAGAGTTAAGGTGCATGTCTATTTTCGCCCTTTGCACTGTATCCTGGATATGATTTATAGACCATGTTCTCTTATGAAGCATAGAAAGGGTTCACATAATAAAAATAATCTTTATTTGTATATAGCGCCCTCCTGCCATAGAACTCAGAGCGCTTTACATATAACGCACATTTTAATCCTCACAACAACCCTGTGAGGTAGGTTAGGCTGAGATAATATTGTGACTGGCCCAAGTCACCCAGTGAGTTTCTGGCAAAGGTGAGACTTGAACTGCCCCCCACGTCCCGGTCCAAGTACTGCACACTTAGACATTACACCACACTGGCTCTCTATAATAGTACTTTGGTTTAGAAAGATCAGATTATCTGTTCTTTATTATTTTGGAGTATATACATCATCTTCTATTCTTGAATGCTGTCACTTGACGTGTGAACGATACTCAGGTAGAAGCAAGCGAGACTTACAAGCAAGACTTAAACCAATTTAGCTGTTCAAGTGAATGTGAACTATGACAAGAGCTAATAGGCTTACATTTTAGGACGAAAGAAGTAGGTTAAATTGTAGGAAGAAGGTGATGGGACAAATTAGCAAGGGTGGTTGCAAAGTTCCTGATACCAGGAGGTTTATAAATAGGTGATCAGTAAAGGGTGGTTTAGGTAAAAATGGTTCTCCTTAACTGCAAACTGTGGACTAGATCAGTTCCCAAATCAGTTTGCATTAGGGCCCTGCGCAAGCTGAAAATAATGGCCTAAACCAGAGCTTGCTGTGGCCGGGCTTTACATTCCTGATTTGGCCATTCTCCATCTAGGGGTGGCCTTGTCCCCCCTACCCATGTACTGCAGTGATGTCACAGTGCTCCTTAATGGGTGTAGCCACATAAAAAAGGGTGGGAGAGTGGCATTGCCATGCCCCTTTCTGACATGGCTTTTTATGGAGCATCATGATGCCATGGCACTCTGAGAAGGGATATGGGGCGGGGGGGCACCCCTGATTGAGGAGCCCTGGTCTGAGCTCAGAATCTAAGCTCTAATTCCAAGCTGAGAGAGAACTTTACAGAGGACTGATGAATTTGTAAGACAGAGCTTGGTGGTTGTTTTTCTACCTCCTTGACATATCTCCTTATTCTTATGTAAGGAATGGAGTGGTCATTGTTAAAGAAACCGCCACAGAGCAGGATCAAGGGCAGCAGAGCTGATGCCCGACTGTCTACAGCTGCCACCCAGAGAAGCTGTAGGGGTCACACTGGTGTCATTGGGCGGGGACTGAATATACTTAAGATGACCAAATCCAGTTGAAAGCAAGAGGTATGGAATGGGAGTTGGGACCATAACCGTTACCTGCAGCATGAGTATGTGCCAGTGCATCATTGACCTTTTTTACACAGGTGGCACCCACGCATGAGCACCCAGTAATCTTGGTGTTCATGCGTGGGTGAGTCTTGTGTAAACTCAGCGGTGGGTGGGTGGGTGTGCGTGCGTGCGTGCTCCTGCACACATGCATACACACCCACCTCCACCCATCCCCCACGCATGGAGCAACCGATGAAAACGGCAGTTGCTCCGTGTGTGGAGGTGGGTGTAGATGGGTGTGTGCCCATCTACACCGTCCCTCCACCCACTGCACAGGGACCACTGCGCAGACTGACCTCCGCCCCTGCACTGCGACCCATGTAAAAAGGGCCATTGATACATGGTCGTTGCCAACGTTTCTAGTTCTTGGTGTAAAGAAATATATCAACTTTTGGGGACTTTTCTTCTTTGCGGAGCAGTGGTGAATTCCTTTGCTTTTGTTTGTCTGGAGCTTTGGTACCCGCTGAGAATTTGTATGTGTGGAGGTAACTCTTTTGATCACCATCCAGTTCCATAAGGAAGCTTGCCAGTTTGAAAATTGGTGCTTCGTGTTTTCTTTAGTGGCCTCTAGTTTTACTAAGCTGCCTGGCTGCTCAGACCACCCACCTCTATGGCAGGGTTTTCGTTTCATTTTTGTTGTCAAAATTGCATTTATTTTCATTATTTTTTGTTACTTTCGGTTTTGTTATTTCCATTATTTTTTTGTAATTTCCAGTATTAGTGGTATTTTTTTGGTAATTTCTAGTATCAGTAATACTGGAAATCACCAGAAATTGCCCTGAATTACTGGAAATTACCAAAATATATAAAAATTAATGAAAATGAAAGCTTTTTGTTATTACAGTAACTAAAATGCTGTAATAATGAAAATGAAATGAACACCCCAATTCTCCCTCTCTCTCTCTCTCTCTTTCTACATTCCAGTATCCATCAAGGAAACGTAACATTTTAAAAGGACAAGGAAGGATAGTTTTTGTAAATAGATCAGTAAATTAAGAGTTGGTACTCCTAGGTTCCATTTCGGGCTCTGCCACTAACTTTTTGAGTGACCTTTGACAAGTCTGCTCATCTCCTAATATGCTCTTTAGGAGCGGACTCTGCCTCAGTTTCCCCATCTATGAAATGGGAGTTATTCAAGATGACGGAGATGTGGATGTTTGGAGGATCAATTAATGTTTGTAAAATACTGTGGCCACGATCCACAAACCACTTACTCTGGCTTCAGTGGGGCTACTCTAGAGTAAATGGTTTCTGGATCCCAGCCTTGGAGAAATGGACGACAGTGAATTATTTAGAATCCACCTTAAAGAACGCTGTTGGTCTGTGCTAGGTAAGTATTTGAGAATATTCAGGGACAAACTGAGCTGTGCTATCAGGTAGCCTTAGGCATCTGCACCTGGTGCAGAGCACTGGGCCTCTGCGCTAGGAGGGGGTTCTCTGAGTGCACTGACCTGCAGACCCTTGTAACAGGCTTCTCTTTGCATGGTGCCCCATAATTCCTATGGACTCATCTGTCCTAAGAACATAGCTCTGTTGGCTTTTGGGAGTGACACTGATTTATGTGAGAAAAGTCTTCCATGGCTCCTTTTCAGTTAAATTCCAGCGCTCTGTGTCTGTCCTATTGCTGCTTAGTTCCATAAACAGGACTGGTACAAAAGGAGGCTGCATCTCAGAACAAAAAAGGTTGTCGTACTAGCATCTCTTGCCTCCAGTGTGCAGAACATGGGGGACTGGCCCTGACTGGCACTTAAGCCGGTTCTCAGCTGACTTGGAGAGAAGCAGAGTACAGAGTGGGTAGTGTCCAAGGCTACAACTCTTGCATTATTCATGAGGGAAATCCAGAGAGAGAGAGAGAGAGAGAGCAAAGGGAGGGGGGAAATAAGTGAGGGGAGCAGTTATTAATACATGTTGTTGTGTGTTCTCCCATTTGTTGTGGCTCTCCGAGACTCGGCGGGATAGAGATAATAAAGCTCTGCAAGACGAGGAGGGAGTGGGATAGAGAGGGGGTGGAGGAGGATCTTCTGCAGCAATTAAATTTCTTTTGTACTTGACAGTGGAAAGGTCTGTTCGGTTTGTGCTGCAGCTGAGGGCTAGAGAATGGTCTGAGCGCAACCTCCTTGGAAACAGTAGGTGCCAGCGTTCTGCTCCCCAACTGAGCTGCCTGTATGCTGTCTTGGTTTCTGAGAGCTTGATTGATTGCTCTCTGTCTCACATGGCGGTCCTTCTCGTTTGGGATAGAGGAGATTGAAAGGCAATTAAACACATCCTCGGAAGGGGGGAAATGGCTTAAGGCTAAGAGGCAAAGGTAGGTTATCTGGTGCATTGGATGCTGTGTAAGGAGGGGATGTTGACGTGCTGAGCTTTGAGAGGATGCAGGACAAATATTAGGCAATGTGGAGCAGAGTGACCTGGTACCTCTGTGCTATCACCTTAAGAAGTACTGGAATGGGAGCTGAGAAAGGTGCTTGGAGATGGGAACCTTGCACAGTCTCAACAGAAGAACAATTTTGAGTGCACACAAGTTCTGTGTATGGGTGGTGTGTTGGTGCCAGTGAAAAAGATGACATGATTTTACCTTTTAACCTGGAATCCTATTTTGTTTTAATTTCCTGGCTGCTGTTGCTGCTGCCAGCTCTGTGTTGCAATCAGATGCTGTACGTTGATATTAATCTCTTTCTCTCTAGTTGTACATCCTTGGTTTGCTTGCTGGGCCATGCAGCCTTGCCCAAACAATCACCTAGCCCCTTGGAAATGTGGGGTCTATAGGCCCTTTGAAATTGGTGCAGGTGGGATTCATACTTGTGTAGCTGGGAGCAGGATTCAGCCTTTAATCTCTGATGGAGAGAAGAGTGCAAAACTGATTTGACAGCACTGTATCATAGATAAATTCTATTTGCCTTTACTTGGTCTTACCATGCATTCCCTCCAGTAATGTTACTGAGAATAACTTGGGCTGTTCATTCTGTCTTACAGCATATCAGGGGTACGGAACCTTTTCTCTCCATCCTCGGGAACACTTTGACGATTAGTAAAAGTTTCAGGGGCTGCACAGAAGGCAAGCGTGCTTAAGGGGTGTCTTCAGGAAGAGGAGGGTCCAGACCATGGATTTGGCCCCTTGTATGCATGCTGATCCTCTCTTGCTGCTTTACCCTGAACTCAGTGTTTCAGTGCTACGGCATAGGAACTGGATCCACATGCCAGAATTGGGAACTAGAAAAGGGCCAAAATAAAAACCAGCTGCTGGCCACATTTGGCCCCTGGGCCTGAGGTTCCGCATCCCTGCTGTATGTATATAATTGGTTTTCCTTAGGTGTAGGCTTTCTCCAAAGCTCCTGCTCATTTCAATAGGAGTATCTGAGTATTATTTTATCATTGCTCATCTGGAACTAGAGACTTTCGAGTAGGAGTTATATTTAATTTTTAACCCAGTCTCACTCTGAGATGTAAAAGTGTGATAGGTGACATTTTTAACAATTGATGATGAAAGGTATTTTGCAGAAGAGGAAAAGGTATTAGCCCTCTTTCCTAGTCAGATTCCCGCTCTGGGTGATTTCTGGAGTGAGCTGAAATGTTTTACATTTAAAAAATAAATAAATGACTGAATGTGAAACTTAAAACATTGGGGGTAGTTTTTCATTCCAACAAAGCTAGCTTTCCAATTTTATGAAAACGGTCAATTTTTTGTTCAATATTCGGCAACTGAAAGTCCCGACGCGCTCTCCCTTTCCCTCCAAAAATGGCATTGGGTGTCTTTAAAAATCTGCATTTTAACTTTTTGTTTTTTTTAAAAAGGCGTTTTTAAAGATTAAAATATATATTTGCCTCTTGAGAGCACTGAAACAAATATAGCTTTGATACTCTTCTCCAGGGGTGGGAATAATGCAGTCAGCTCTATCGGTTACCTCACACCTCTTTTAACTTCCCCTTGATGTTTTAAGTTCAGCACAGGCTTGTTCTGAACTGTTGTGTGTCCTCTCCGCCCATTTAATACCAGGTTGTCTGCACTTGCCCCTCAACTGGAGAAGGGGATGGAATTAGCGACTTTAGCAGGAGAGTCAGTGGGTGTTTTTGCACACACATTTCTCCTGGATGTTTGCTGTAACATCCTGAACTTTCTGTGTGTCTAAATGACTCACCCAGATGTTAAACATCCGGATCTTTGAACATCTGCGTGAAACTTCTCCCAGAACTTTTGTGTGTAAAAGGTTCTCCTGGTAAACTGCTTTGCTCCAGACAGCTGTGGTCACTTGGTTTCCATGGCAGCCTGTCACATCTACAGCTGCGGTTACAAATGAATCCGGAACTTACTTGTGGACTTGTAAACCCAGAAGATTGAAACATCTGGAACTTAAGTGTGTGTAAAAATGCCCGACACCATAGCTCTCGCATCAGCCTGACGCTAATGTTTACACATCAGCACTTCACATCAAGAACAGCTGGAATAGACTGGGCCTGTAGTCAATCTAGCTCAGCCTCCTGTCCCCAAAGGTAGCCCAGAGAAGTGAACAATAGGTTGCAATGAAATTATCCATTGCGTGCTGTTCACCCCCAACTTTTGGTAGTCAGAGGTTAGGGACTCTAGGCTGCATCCCCCAGTCCATCCTGGCTAATAGCTGTTGATGGGTTATGCAAGGATAGGCCCCTTTTTAAAAGAGCCTTTCATCTGAAAGTCTCAAACTTGTATTGTTCATGTGTTAAGTCTCTGCTTTCCTTCCTTGCTCGTCTGTGCTGATTTCTTTGGGCCTCTCGCTATCTCTCTCAAATGTTGTTTTGCTGTGAGGGCTTGCCCTGCCTGTTTACAGTGATGTTCTGGCTACAGCTCCTTGTGAGCCATTACGCAAGATCACATTCTTCCAATTTGGGACAGAGAAGTCTTGTAGAACTTTTTATGAAAATGTATCCATGGCCAGAAGTTGATTTTGGGGCTATATAACAAGACAGAAGACAATAGGGTTTGTTTGTTTTTTAATGTGTTGACTATGGTAGCAGAGTTGTGAGGAGTAACCCCTGCAGCCAACTAAAGCTGGATGTTTGCTCCCAGCTGATAGCAGGGCAGGACGCTGCTGGCCGGCTGAGAGCACTGATCTGTAAAAGGCTGAGACAGCACTCAATAGAAGAAAGCCTACAGAGAGTTCTCCTCAAAAAACTGAAGCAGACTTCAGGCCAGGGATACCCAGAGGGAAAAGGGGCTCCAGATACAGGGAACTTGCCCAGAGCTCTGTGGCGCACAGTAGAAGCCTGCCATCTGATCGGACCTGGCTGATCCGATAACACTGAGTGCAGACTCTGTTTCCTCAATGCAGGCCAGGCTCCCCTAGCTGGGGGAAGACCCCCTCCCTACAAAATGCAGCAACATTATGGCACTCTGTAGGAGGTGTGGGTGTATTGGAGGTGGATGGGGAAACACATTTGCCCTACCCCTTTTTTATGTAACCCCACCTTTACGCAACATTGTACATCACAATATTCTATGAGGTGGCAGTGCCACCCACTCACATTGGCGTTTGGTCAGAAAAGCTTGGATGCATTGGGCCCAAATTTCTAGCCTGGATTGTCCCCAGAATGAAAGCTCTGGGAAATGACTTATCCAGAGGTCAGGTGGCTGAGAACCAAGGCATTAATATAGGAGTGTATTTTGATTTAGAGATTTTGTGTGCCTTTTTTGTGTATTTAATAAAACACATGGGGTGGAAGATCATGTGGGTATGAAGCATTTGGGATTCTGATCCTGCAGCAACTCATGGTTGGAGAAAGTCACTCTGGTTACAATGTGACATAAACCCCCTTGCTCCAGAGCATACTGGGATGGAGGTGGCTGGGAGAAGGGGCAGATACTTGCTTTGATTATTGGGTTTCTTACACCTTGCTATTAACTATTGCATCAATATTGTACCCTCAATGATCTAGAGATAAATATGCATAAATCAAAGATAATGACACCTGGTAAACAGAGGCAGCCCCGCAAGTGGAAAACAGAGGCTGGGGACCTGGAGATTGTAGGCTCGTTTAATTACTTCGGAGTCACATTTAGTAGCAGTGGTTCCTGGAACCATCATTTCCAAGCTAGAATAACCAAGGCACAGCGGACAGCCCAGGCCATCAACAGGGCCATTAACATCTCTAGTAGTGTTGCTATCTGTGACTTCATACGGGTTTTTAGCTCCAAAATTCCATCGTCGGTAGCTTTTCGTACGGAAGTGATTCCAAATCCTAATGTTACCATTCTAGAAAGAGTTCAAAATCCGTTCCTCCGGCGCCTCCTAAAGGTAGGCCCAGGCATTCCAGGGGCTGTATTACGGACAGAGCTGGGCATAAATTCTATCAAAACCTTTATAAAAAGCAATTATTTTAGGTTTTGGCTCAGACTTCTGCCTCAACAGGAGACAGAACTTGGCCTCCAGTGCCTTAAGGAGGAACTGATGCATACAGGGCCAAGATAATTTTTTTTCATTTTCATTTCATCTTGGTAGGATCCTTAAATCCTGCGAATTTTCCTTCGAGTATTTCATGGGCAAAAGCCTGGTTTCCATTAAGATTGAAATATGCACAAGGATCAGGGACATTGCACACCAGGAGGATCTAGATGCAGTAGCCTCTTGGAAGGTAGCTCCTTGGTTTGGTGTGATAAAAAGGTCGTTTAAGTTAGAACCATACCTGGATAAGTTAGGCAACTTAAAGCTCCGCAGATGGTACACTCTGCTGTGCTTTCAGCTGCTTCAAACTGCGGTAATGGAGGGAAGGCGCAACCAGGTGCCCTATTCGTTAAGATATTGCTCCTGCAGAATGCAGGAAATAGAAACAACTGAGCATCTTCTGCTGCGATGCCCCTATTATGCTGTCCTAAGATCGGTATGGTTGGTTCCTTTGTTAAAGAACCAAATGGAGCTAGACTCGGAAGGCTGTTATATACATTTACTTGCTTTGCATGAAAGAGATCTGTTGGCTATTTCAACCTATGTATCCCTGGTAGATAAAAGGAGGCAGAAGATAAAAGCTAAATTGAAGGGTTGATTGCTACGTAAATTTCCCTCGAGTACCCATCTGGCTGTTGTAAATGAGAACCGATAGATTATCTCGGTGTATTATCACATTGGAAGATGTTGATACAAAGCTTATTTGTTACGATGGGAGCAAATTAGGGATATGTCTATTCATTGTGCTTTTAGGACACAGGGGTTAATTATGTATACTAAATATGTGCTCCCTTCTGCTGTACCTTTACTATGGTATGTTACTGCAAGGTTATGTACTATGGTATTTTCTTTTTTGTATGTTGTTTATTTCTGTTTAAAGGGTACAGCAAAAGCTACACCCCTAATAAATAAATAAATAATAAAATAATTAACCATTGCCAGGTGGCATTCTGATCCATCACTGTCAAGCTGAAATTTCACTTACAGCTGAAATTTTAAATGACACAAATCATTTAGGAGCCTACATCCTAAATTAAAGTCACATAAGTTACAGGCATGAAAGTCACTTAAGTTGCAGGCATGAGCATGTAAAGTCACTTACATTACAGGCATGAATGTTGTCACTTAAGTTACAGGCATGAAAATATTATTGTGTGTCTGTCAATCTCAGTGAAGAGCTCCACAGTAATCCCTACTTTGTGTTCTCTAGCTCCATTAAACTTCATGGCCTCAGGGCTAGAGCCCATTCTCACCAAAAGCACAGCCTTTCTCCCCTTGGGCTAATCTCTGCAAGCCCCCCAAAATACTCAACAAGCAATTCTGATTCCGTCCAGCCGAGAGCAGTTCTATGTATGGACTGTAACCATTCAGAACTGTGCTTGCCATGCTTTCTGTTTGAACGAAAGCATGGCCAAATACTTACAAATGCTGTATTCAGTGAATTCCTCCTCAGTTAGTTACTGAATGAACTATCTGTAAAACCAACTTTTCAGTCAATAGACTATTTGTTCCTTTCTATTCCATGTTAGCCTCCACCCCAGTCCAGGCCCTGAGCATGCTCTGGCTGAAAGCAGAACTGTGTTTGAGAGGCTAGTGTTGCTTCCCTGGTTTGTAGGAGGGACTGAGAATTGTGTTAACCATTTGGGACTGGAAATCTCACTACAGGGTGTCTGTAACGTTTGTGTGCGAGGAGGGGGATTGGAGCATCGGTCTTGGACCGCTTTTACACATGACAAAAATGCGTTCTTGTAAGTGCTCAAGATAATACTGGGGTTATAAATGCTGGAGTTTTGTAATGTGTGAACGCACTATTCCCTTTTTATGCAGCTAGGTCTTGCAGTTTTGTAAGACTCACCAGATACGACTCTTACAAGACTGCGAGAACTCACTGCATAAAAGGGGAATAATGCATTCACACATTACAAAACTCCAGCATTTATAACACCCAGTATTAACTCAAGCACTTTAAGAACCCATTTTTGTCATATGTAAAAGCGGCCTTGGATAAAATCATTCCTGCCTTTAAAAAAATAAAATAATTTTTTTTTAAAAAACACTGGGATTTTTAGAAGTGACAGTAGTGACTCACAGAAAGACTTCTGAACAGGCCAGGATTAATTTTTATACTGACTATGCTGGATTAACATGGTGTCTTCTTGCAAGTTTCATCACTGCATCAAGTCCATTATGGCATGGGTATGCAGGGAGGCATTCCCGGTTGCTGCTTCACAGTTTTGGAACTACATTTTCCAGGAAGTTCACCAAAGCCTGAGTACTTTCGAGAGACAGTTTAAGACCTATTTATTTGACAAGGCCTTTGGCATGCGAGGACAGAGTTTGGTTGTGTGTTTAATGGGAATTTTAAATAATTTATATTTTTACAGGTATTTATATTTTATGTTGCAAATTACCCTGAGCCTTTGGATAAGAGTGAGTTAAAAATCCAATGAAATAAATATGCTGGGTTACTCAGCATGTGTGTATGGACCTATCTGCTTAGCCTGAGTGCCACTGGAAGGCTCCCAAGCTTGCATTGTGGCTGCTGTGCAGGTGCAGCTCAGTTGAGGGGAAGTGGGACACTCCAAATCTCTCCAATATCAGCTGGTTTCTTCCCCCCCCCCCCAATGTTGCATCAGAGTCAGAGCAGGGTTGAGGAGAATCTCTCCATGTGGAGGATGCAGTGGAAGTAGCAAGAGGGAAACAGGGGTTATGTAGGCTAGGCTGGGCATGCTGCCACCATAGGGAAGTAGATAGTGAAAGTCAGGGTCCCCACACCTTTTTAACAGCCTCCAACCCATTTCCTAACTCCAACCCATTTCCTAAAACCCATGCTCACTTTTGATGAACCCATCTCTGTTCACATTGTCTGTAGAAGTTTTGAAATTTTGCTATTTTCCTTCTATCAAGAGTCATGTATTAAACACAATAGGACTACATTTACAAAAGAGACTATTAAATTTGGGGAGTTTTGGATGCTCTAAAGATGAGGGCTGCTTTTCAGAGAGCAGGTGCTCAGCGCTTTCTGAAATTCCAGGCCTCTCTTAAAGCCTTTCAAGCTTTGGGCACTCACAAATGAAGGCACTCTGAAAGGACAAGACACTTATAATTGTCAGTCACTTGCTTCTAACATGTCAGCTCTACAATTGGCAAGACTTCTCCGTCTCCAGAACACTGTTCCATCTTGAGTCTCCCTCCCTCAGATTGTAATTACATGTTGCAGTTCCAGTGTTTGAAAGCAATGCTAAATTATACCTTTGTTGGATTTTGTGACTAACTGGGGAGCAGAGGCAAGAGCCATTAGTAACGCTTAATATCTACCTTGTACCCTGGTTTGAAAGGGAATGAGTGAGAGGGGCAGGTTACATACTTGCCTGGCCTCCCAATAATGAACCATCTGTGTATTATTAACAAATACGGGTGGTAAGGAAATTGATTTTTCAGTAGGTGCTAACAAGAAACACTGATTGCACCATTGGGATCCAAGGTGCTATGAGCATAATTTTGTAAATTAGTAGGAAATAGCACTGAAAATAATTAGTGTGAGATGGTTGAAGTCTTGGAGATAGGCATAGAATAGACTGTCCAGCAGTGCAGTAGGTGGTGAGTTAAGCTCTGTGGAAAGCAACATTCAGTAATACTGGCTCTGTCTCTGGTCCTATGACATGAGCTCTTGAGACACAGCTACATTAGAAACCATCCATCAGCTGTATTGAAACCTGAAGGTCACACTTGAGCAGAGAGGAAGGGTAGGCTAGCAATTACAGCAAAGACCTCATGGCTATCCAAGGACCCACATTCTGATCCCCTAACTCTGCCACAGACTTGTCTCATTTGATGAAGCAAATGGTTTCCCCTTTCTCTGCTTCAGTTTTACCATCTGTGCAGCTGGGATAATGAGACTTGCCCTCCTCCCACTTTATAAAACCCTCTGAGATCTAGGAACGGGCTGGCTCCGGGCAAGTGCAGACCGGCGAGGGGATAGGGTTGAGATTCAAGAGCCCAATACGTGGGACCCATGAATAAACTTGAAATGAAAATGGGAAGCATGGGTGTCAAATAAGAGGCCCACAAATCCTCAAACATGGGAAGTCCAGCATATGCGTAATACACAGGCTTGCAACACGGGCAGCTCCAGTCCCTGAAAGGGATGTTATGTTATATGTAACGGAACATCAACAATTAATTATGGGAGCATTTTTCTTTTTCTAATGGGAATGTCAGTTTGTGTCTGTCAAACATTCTTATGTTAGAGGGCCTGTGCCGCTGTTTTGCACAGGGCCCCAAGTTCCTTGGATCAAGCACTTTTCTAGGAATGAAAGATTGCTGTAAGATTGCAAAGCTGTCATGGAAAGAGGTGCTTGAGGCTTGGATTTTGGTATTTTTTTCTCTTCCTCCCCATCCCTCTGTAAGAAGGACTTTGACCCCTGAAAGGGACAGTGGAATTCAGCGCTCGCAGAGGGACTCTCCCTGCTAAATAGGGAGTCTGGGGAGGTATTATTATTATTATTATTATTATTATTAACATTTATATAGCGCCGGTCATGTACCTGGTGCTGTACGGAACATAGAAATAGACACGGTCCCCGCCTGTGGCTTACAATCTAAAAGTCAAGGAGGGGGAGACAGGTGAGAAGACAAACAAACATTCAGGCGGATGCGAAGTCTCAGGTGCGTGTGCTTGGCTTGGTTACAGTCAGGTTGGTTGCAGCAGTCTGCAGAGGAGGGCAGACAGTAAGTATACGGGGAACAACTGACAGGCATTGGGAAAGGCGGTGAGGAGAAAGTGGGTCTTGAGGAGGGATTTGAAGGAGCGGAGGGAGGGGGCAAGG
>QEPC01004435.1:2309713-2324045 GCA_003113815.1 Sphenodon punctatus | reverse complement strand
GGAGGTTGCAGTAATCGAGGCGAGAGATAACCATGGCATGAACAAGGGTTTTGGCCGAGGAGGTAGAGAGAAAGGGGCGGATCCGAGCATGTTATGGAGGGCAAATCAGCGCAACCGAGTCAATGTAAGGTTTAAAAGAGAGGTGTGTGCCAAAGATGAAGCCCAAGCTACGGGCTTGGAGAACAGGATGGATGGTGACTCGATCGATGCAGATGGGCAGATTAGAGGGAGAGGGAGAGGAGGGAGGAAAAATGAGGAGTTCGGTCTTGACCATGTTGAACTTGAGTTGACATCGGGACATCCAGGCAGAGATATCAGAGAGGCAGCTGACGAGACGTGAGTGGACAAAATAGGAGGGGGGGTGGGGTAGAAAGATAGTTGGGTGTCATCAGCGTAGAGATGATATTGGAATCCGTGGGAGGCAATAATTTGCTGATGCTGTGCTGATGCTGCAATATGGTGAGTCATATCAAAGCAGGATATAGATTGATTTCACATAAACAAACAACCTGAATATGAAGTTTACAGTGTTGTTACCAATGCTGCACTTGCTCAGTATGTGATGCAAGGAGAACTTCAGGTGTATCCCTGAGTTTGCGCCTGTAATTTCTCACCAGGCTGGGTTGACGTAACTTCCATTTTCACGGAACATTTTCATGAAAACAGAACAACTATGTTATTTTTCAGTCGGCTGGTCATACCCCAAATGGTGGAGATGCCACCTCCATTTAGCATATGGGCAGTGGCCATTTCCCACAAATGGCCACTTCTTTAAAATTATTTTTTCATTTGTTCCAATTGGAACTGGGAGAAATTTCAGCTTCACCCCTGCTTGTTCCTAGATTAGAAGCAATGTGGCATAAAAATGCCTAGTCCTCCAGTTTTTATAATCATGTAACCCCTCTCCACATTCAAGTTATAGGTGTCTTGTGAGCAGGGATTACAGGATCAAACTCTAAATGTATAAACATAATTCTTTCCTAGCTTGTATCTTATTACTGGCATCTGCATGCTGATTTATCATTTGAAATAGGCTGTAATGTAATATTGCACAGATGCTACCACGTTTGCCGTTCTGGCAGGAGCTATAATTTGGGCTGAGTGAATCTCCCTGTTAGGTTACATTTAATCTGCCCCTATATGTTTGGTTGGGGTTTTTGGTTTTTTTTTAAAATTCAGGTCTTTCCCTTCTCCATTCAGAACCGTGTACCAAATGTTTTTATGGCTCATGGGCAATTGGGATGATACACTGGGGTGTTGGAAGAGAGGGGGGCACTGGGGGCTGCTGGGTGCACTGCTCAGCACCCACTCTTGTGCTTAAGGAAAGCTGAGCTGTTATAAAAATCTGTCCTTAGTGGCTAAATTTGCTTCTGAGAAGTGGTTGGTTTTGGACATCTTCCAGTGTTGGATGAGAAAGTGGGTCTTACTGGAATTGTTTTTAGTAAATTCTGATTATTGCCTTGTTTTATTAATAAGAAAAAGCAGGTCAACTGTAGTGGAAGTCATTCAAAAATATTTTTCTCTGCACTCTGTTGGTCTTGCATCACTTCATAAACTATTGGCCTCCTCCTTCCAGCCCTTAGTCACATGAGACGTCCTTGCTCATGCATTACTCATAGAACCTAATGGCGCTATTCCCAGAGAGGGCAGCAGAATCCTCAAGCTCTTTAGTTCTGGTGTAGCTGTTAGCGCTGGCATAAGTCCAGTTGAAGTGAATGGGATTTGTGCTTGCATTAAACAGCCTGAAGACTGCACTGTAAGGCTTTGTGGTACTGGATCGATCTCTCTCACACACGTTGAAATGCAACTGTTGCATTGACTGCTACCTAGCAGAGATAAGAGATGGCAATATTTTCAGTAAAGGATTCTAGGAGTGGTGGCTCCCAAGCTTTTTGCCTCTATAACCCTATTATGAGATGTAACTATAATTCTGTGAGCCCAGCCTGACATGCAAAGTCTATCAAATATTGACTGGGACCATGACCCTCACCTGTAGATGATGTGACCACATTTGGAGTCCTGATTCATGGTATGAAAACCTCAACTGTAGGGAAAACCTGTATGGCCTCTAAAATGACTGTGGTGTTTTATTGTCATGCAGAAATTTTCCTGGTTGTTTTAAAAGTCTCCTTCAGAAATTGCAAACTAAATAACCTTGACTTCCTACAAAGGGTAAAGAGCTAAGTGGTTCCTTGCAGATGCACCGAAGGAGACAGGACATCAAGTACTGGGTTTAAATGGCCGCACTCTTTATTAAATCAATTATAATTAAATTAGGTGGGGGAAATAGTCTAGTGCAATTCAGGTCCAGTACTTGAACATTTAACAGAACAACAACAACTCAGGGGTGGTTTCGATATACCCTCGATTACCATCACAAACACGTCTCCCCTTCTCTGTGGCACTTGCCACAGGTGAGGGGGACCAAAGTCCTTTCAGACTTGAGTGAGGAGGAGGGCGCCTGCAGGCAGGGGACCATACCTGTCCCCACCCCACCTCGCTGACCCCCCCTCCCAGGGATTCCACCCCACTGGTTGCCATACCCCTGCTATTGGCCTCCCCATCTCTTAAGGAGATGACTTGTACTTTATCCTAATTCTGTTCTACGTTCTAACCATCAGTACTGGACCCCTGCCACTAAGGGGTCTCTGGAGCTACCTGGACGAGCCCAACCCCCACCTCCTAAGACTTCTCTAGTACATAAACTAGCTTTTCCTTCAGGGCCTCTAGGTAGCGCTCATTCTCCTCAGCTTGGGCTGTTTATGCGACAGTACATAGTTATGGATCCTCTTTCCTCCCAAACCTACTACCCACCTGCCCACATCCCTATTGATAGTCCTCAGAGTTCTGTCTATTTTCCTAGGGTGTACCCCCTTGCCCCATGATATCTACTAGGTCAGTTCATACGATGCTCTACTAGGTCAGTCCGTACGATGAGGGCGGATGGAAAAAACTGCTTTATCTCCCACACGTCCCTCTTGATGTTCCTTATCAGTTGGATGCATTTCAACTGGGGTATGTTGTTCTTGCCCAAATACAGGACACTGACATCTGGCGAGGGGGGGGGGGCGCTGGTGCGGCATCTGTAGTGTTGGCAAGAGCTGGTGTCACCTCATGCTGCCCCGGCCCTTCCAGTGTATCTCTGCGCATGCCGATAAGCCGAGCTGGGTTCCCCACCGTGTCTGACCAGCCGCTTTGCCCACCCAGCGCACCAGGCTGTGACCGATGATCCAAACTTGCCTTCGGCAGCAAGGAGGAACACCTGGGGAACAAAAGGAAATTCCAGACTGGCCGTGGGAGGGGACCTGCCGGACATAAGGTGTCCTGCTCTGACATCCTGGACGCTGCCACAAAACTGGCTGCCCCATTGCAGAATGAATGAGTTCCATATTCAGCAGCCAGCAAACTCAGGCGTGCCAATGCGGCCCTAAGGATGGCTGTAAATTGGTACCTGGTCAGCAACTCTCCCCCCCCCCCCCCCCCCCCCCCCCCCCCCCGGGCATGCCTAAAAAGGGGTCCGGGTACCCGGGGGCACATGAGGTATGCCTCAACTGCCCAAACGGGGCAGAGCCCCGACATACCAACCCTGTTCAACCTAACCATTTGTCCTCTGCTTCTCGAATCGGTTTTTGAGCGGCAGATCCACAGGGACAAATTTGTCACTGTCCCAATCTTAATGTCGCTGAGCTTAAGCACTGGCCATGAGCTCGCTCACACAGAAGGCCCTGAAGAATGCTATCTTAAATACTGAACTAAACAAAGAAACCTCGTAACTGTCAAAACAAATCTGGGGAAGGGTCCTGCATATATCCAGCAGCAAGGTGTGTGTGTGATGGGAGTCCTTTGGTGCGGCCCCGCTTCCTAGCCCAGCTCTCTAGTAAACATCTGGCAAAGAAACCCCTGTCGGGGGGTGGGTGCCCAGTGAGGTTGCTCATGAACCTGAGTGCCACCAGTTTCCCGGCTATAGTGGCTGGAGCTGCCCCTCTCCACATCAGGTAGAGGGCGAATTGAAGCATCTGGGCTTTCGGGATCGGGAAACCTGGTTCACACCCTTGCAACACTTGATATTTCTGAAATTGATGGAACGCTCTGTTATAGGCGGTCCTTGTTCAAGTGCCAGTGATTCTTGTATGGCGGTGTACAGTTCTATGACCCAAGGCACCACACCGATGGTGACAGCAGCTCTGGGGTCGCCCTGGCTTGTGGCACCAGCGAGCGGAAACTTTCCATCTGGAAGCGAGAGAGGGTGTCAGCTACACCGTTGTCCATGCCGAGGACACGGGTACAAGTGAGCACGAGTGCCCTAACTAGCTTCATGACTCGTGGGGACCAGGAGGACTGTGTGTTTATGATGTGTACCATGGCCAGGTTATCACACCAAAAAAGGACTGTGTGGCTTGCGAATTCGGTTGGCCATAGGTGGACTGCGAGGACAATGGGAAAAGCTCAAGGAAGGTAAGGTCCCTGGTGACCACCGACTTGTTTCATTTGGGTGACCAGGGGGCCGCCACCCACCTGTCCCTGAAAAATACTCCAAAACTGGAACCGCCGGCTGCATTGGAGTGCACCGGGAGCTCGGCCTTGAGCAAAAGCTGGTCCCTCCAAAAGCTAGTTCCGTTGAATTTTGCTAAGAAGGCCGCCCATGTCCCAAGGTCCTCTTTCATTTCCTTGGTGAGCCTGATGTGATAGGGAGGGGGCGAGTTGCCCGCGAGCTTGGCATACAGGTGGGACAAAAAGGCCCGCCCCGGTGCCACCACCCTGCACGCAAAATTAAGGCTCACAAGCAATGATTAGAGGTGGCGGGCCGTCACCTTGGTTGCTTTTAGGCACTTGTTCACCTTGGCCCGGAGAGATCTCAGCTTATCCTCGGATGGGCGGGAGATGGCTGCGACCATATCCAGCTCTATCCCAAGATAGGTCAGCCTGGTGTCTGGCCCCTCTGTCTTCTCTGGTGCCAAGGGGATTCCTAATTCATCTGCCACCAGCTGAAGGGTCTCCATCAGGTCCCGACATTCACTTGTGCTAGTCCGTCCAATGAAGAGGAAGTCATCCAGATATTTGGTGACTTCCCCCGCCTCGACCCACTGATGCATGACACACTCGATCAGAGTGCTGAACCTCTTGAAACGCTAAACAAGAGATGGAGAACCCCATCGGCATGGCCTTGTCATAATAATACAAGCCCTTAAAATGGAAACCCAGCAGAAGGAAACTTTCCAGGTGGACTGGGAGTAGGCAAAAAGCTGACTTAATGTCGCACTTCACTAGGATGGCACCCTGGCAGTGCCTGATCAGTGCCACTGCTGAGTGGAACAACACATAGTGAACTGATGTAAGTTCCTTGGGTATGGCGTCGTTAACTGAGCTACCTCATGAGTGGGACAGGTGGTGAATCAATTGAAATTGTCCTGGGGCCTTTTTGGGGACAGGAAATCACCATATTGGAGACTGGGGGGCAGGAAAGGGCCGGCCACCCTACCCTCCGCTTTAGGGATGTGCGAACAGAACCGAGTTTGGAAATTCGGTTCGGTTCAAAAATCGAGTTCGGTTTGGTCGACCGAACTAGTAGAGTTTGGTCAAATTCCAAACTTCCGAACCAAGTTCGTTCATTCAAAAACGGTGTTTTAAGCTGTTTTTGCCCTTCCGAACTGGTTCAGATTTGACCAAACAGTTCGGCCGAATTTGAGTTCAGTTCGGAAGTTTGGTTCAGTCGACTGAACTTCCGAACTGCATTTGCACATCCGTACTCCGCTTGTTCCTTGTCAATTTTGGACTGGACAACATGTACCATCCTGTCTACGGACTTCCAAGTTGGGGGCCACCCTCTGCTGCTGTACGTTAAGTGCCAGGATCCTAAAACCTTGTCTGAAACCCTTGATAACATATCAAACCTCCTCTCGGTCATGGTGCCCCTGGAGGGCCAGCTCTAGCCGGTCGTCTTAAGTGAGGTTGGGTCTGTTGCCCGGGTTGCCAGCATTGCCCCCCCACCCCGCCCACCCTTTCCTGCCACCCCAGGATTGGATTTTCCTTTTGCCCATGCTCTTGTACAGGGACACGCAGAAGCCGTGTGGTGCCCTGATCAGTTTGGGCAGGTGTGGCAAAATCTACAAGCCGCACG
Source organism: Sphenodon punctatus (assembly GCA_003113815.1). Lineage (NCBI taxonomy): Eukaryota > Metazoa > Chordata > Lepidosauria > Sphenodontia > Sphenodontidae > Sphenodon > Sphenodon punctatus. The sequence goes on along the minus strand of QEPC01004435.1, from coordinate 2,317,927 downwards.
GTAGCACCTCCCAGATTGGCTGTATTCCCAGCATTGCCCAGCGGTGTTACCCATCACCCTTTTTCCTTGATCCCGAAAGGAATCAGCAGCGGATGTGACACCTCCCCTGGCCAATAAGTGGCTGCTATCTGACCTAGGGGCATTGCCTGTACCGCTCATGCAATTGAACCACAGGTTGTTTGCTTGTAAGTCCCAGTGGAGGCTTGGGGTGTAGGCAGGCCGATGCCTGAATGCTTAATCATACCTAAGCCAGGCCCCAGAAGGACCTGCCTCATATGCCCGCCAAACTATGTCAGCGTACTTGAGGAGGGCGGCAGCCTGACCAGGGTATGCCTGTATAATCACCCCGTGGTAAATGGAGAAGGTTGCGGTCCAGTTAGACCAGTTCCTCTCAGTCTTAAGGCGCTTGAAACATTCCTTCTCTTTTTTGTCGTCCTGTTCTGAATCCACAATGGGATCGCTGAACAGGATGACAAATATATCTATACTCCCCTCACCAAATTAGTTCACGTGTGGACGGAAGCAGGTGATCCCCAATTGGGACAGAGACCTCAGTATACCCACCACCCACTGGTGTGTGTGTGTGTGTGTGCTGCTGCCTGGTGACCTCCCCCAGAGGCTGCAGCACATACAGAAGTGTGTTCGGCTGCCCAAAGGGGGCAGGCTATGGAGCCCACACCTGGAACGCCTGTCTCCTGGCCACACCCCGTTGGTCTGCAGAAGGCAGCAGCTGTGAGGAATAAACCCCGCCGCCAGCCCTGAGGACAGGTGGTACAACAATCACTGGCACCCATGCCCCGTTCCACCACAGCAGCTGGGCCTTCTTTGTACCTGGTACTAGGCTCTGCTGGGGGCCAGGTGTTGGGACCTGCATTGCCGCGGGCCAGGCCTGGGCCAGTGCCCGTGTTATCTGCCCCCTGTGAGTTGGGCCCCTGCCTCACCTGGATCATGTTGTGTGGTCAGGAGAGGCGGCTCTTGAAGGGTTGGTGGTTGTTGGGCACGCTACTGCACCATTGTTTGGATGGTGTGTTCGATCGCCTTGATCCTCTGACAGAGATCATCCCCCTCTCGACCCTGGAGCTCCGGGCGGTTGCCAGGCTCCCTGCCATACAGTGCCAGCGTGTCCCTGTAAGGTAGAAAAGGGGGCTACCTTGCCCTGCCCCACGGGGGGCCCCAATCTGGTGTGGCCACAGGGGCGGCCACCTGCTAGCCCCAAGTGTGTGTGTGTGTGTGTGTGTGTACTGGTTGAACCCGCCATGCAGGCTCCCAATGGGGGGGCCATCCCTGCCCTTGTGGGGGTGTCCCTCCCTCAGCACCGGGGACCCCGCTGGTCCCACAGCCACCGGGGGGGTCCATTACCAATGAAGGGGGCCCAGGTAGCTGAGGACTGTCTTGCTGATCCCGGTTACCCCTGCTGGTGGCCCTCCTTGCTGGCCCCATGGGCTGGGGGTTATCCAGGAATTAGGCGGGGGGACAGTGACAAGTCCCCACCTTGGCTGTGGCCCAGCCAACGCTGACCCACCACAGGGAGATCACCCTTTTGGCCCGGGGAAACCAAGGGGGTAGAGGGCCATTGGCCTATAGCCGCCAGTACCAGGGGCTGCCCCCCCCCCCGCCATAAGCGTATGCAGCAGGGCCTCACACCCTGCTAGCCTATCATGGAGGGGGGCATGTGCCCCCCCCCATGGCACCTGATGTCCCAGGGCCTGTGGTGAAACACTAGCAGGGGCCGCTATACGGATGAACAACCCACCTCACTGTGTTTCTTCAAATCTCTGACCAGGGGTTCCCACAGCTGGCAAACCCCCGAAAACCCTTGGTATTCCGTTGCCACCACCCGAGTGTATCCCAGCGGGCATTCACACCACTCAGGAAATGTGAACCCCAAAAGGCATAGGCCTCACAGCTTCCCAAGAGCACTCCCCTTTCCTGGCACTCTTTTCCCAGGATTTCCTCCCCTGCGTTGGAGGCCGATCCCCAGAGTCACCCACGGGAGGCTTCCCTTGGTCCCAAAGCTGTTGGCTTCTAGCCAAATAGGTAGTTTTCCCCTCTTTAGTAGCTTGGCCTGGTTACCTGGCCTAAGGAGACGTTTAATGGTCAGCCAATAACACGCACACACACAGTAGGGTAAAAACAAACTTTAGAATTTACTGGTACATATAAAAAGGAATATAAGCATAGTTTACACAGAGAACCAAGAGGTGGAAAATCCCTTTGAGCAGTGCGAGTCAATCCTTTGGACCTGTTAGTCCATTTGGAACACGTCTCTCTCCATGTGTGCCTCAGGCAGAGAGGACACGAGCATAGCAGAGTGTGCCAGAGAGTGAGCCCAGAGTGACCAGAGAGCCAAAAGCCCCCAGCTCAGTCGTTTTAAAAGCTCCCTTCCTCCTCGCTGTGATTCCTTGGCAAAGTCACCTGGCTCAGGTACAGATTCCCCCTGACTAGTCCAAGCCAGTCAAGTTTCTGTCTCCTGCTGGCCTTAAGGAATTCCTTAGGAATTTCAGGAATGTGGGAGTCATAGACATGTGCTGGTTTAGAGGCCTAGACCTCTGTTAAGCATGACTCACAGTTTCAGGCAAGTGTCCTTGAGTGTCCTTGTCCAGCCAAGTGGCATTTTGCCACAGGGCCCACCGGGCCTTCCATGATAGGCTCATCCGGAGGGGCGTCCAGCCGGGACACCACTGTACCCGCGGGGGCTTCTGGCGCCACTGCTGCCGTGGAAGCTCCTGTCTGCTGGACACCATACCTCCGCATACTTGTGGCAGCAGCTGTTTTCTTATTGTCTTTCCCCATGCTGGGGGAAAGGGGATGGGGCAGTAAGGCTGAACTGGGCCCTGCCTTCCAGTGTGCCCGCCGAGGCCTGTGACTCTTCCTGAGTGGGCGGGTGTTGGCATGGTGAAGATCCAGCAGCAGGCCGTTCCGTACAGGCCATCACGGGATCTGGTCCTTGATGCTGCTGTAGCAGCAGCAGCTCTTGTGCTGCTGCTTTCTCTTCAGCTCCAGCCCACAAGTGAGAGTGGAGCAGTGTAGGACGTGGGCTCTGCCTAATACAGGCGGGGACCACATGGCCTAATTGCCCTATTACTAGCCACCGGGGCTGCTAGCAACCCCAGCGGGGTTCTAGATTTCCCGCCCGCTGCGGCTTGTGCGGCCGCTTTTCCATTCCCGGGGTCTTGCAACTCCGAGGGCGGGAAATCAATCTCTGTCCTGTCTCCTCTCCTAGGCGGGGACGGCAAGGAGCCTGCTGCCTCCCCACCCTGAGGAGGGGCAGAGGCAATTCTAGGATTCATGGAAATATCTTTGCTTCCTGTGAAACCCAATGCTTAGAATACTTGCATTCAAACAACCTATGGTTTATTGTAAGTTAAGGTAGCTAATGTCATCATTTGGGAAAATTTGGTGCTGTGTATCTCTTACGGGGGAGGGGGGGTGTCCCTCCCATCAAAACTTCAGCAGGTCAGGGTCACTCACAGACCCTGCTGTGATCCTTCCTAGCATGATGTCTCTGCAGCTAGGACAAAAGCTGAGACAACTCTCCTGCTGGGAGAGCCCAGTGCAAAACAGGACTGTCTTGAGAGAGTTTGGTAGCAGGGGTGGGAAACCCTTTCGCTCCCAAGGGTCACTTTGAAAATTAGTCCAAGCTCTAGGGCCTGCGTAGAAGTTAGAGTGGTGGTGCTTAAGGGATGTGCTTTAGAAGAGGGTTCAGATCATGGTTCTGCGCCATGAATCTGTCCATTATCTATGTGTGTGCCCTTTTCCCTCTTACCCTGAGCAAAATCCTTCAGTGCTCGGGGTAGGAATTGGACTCGGGGGCCAGATCCAGGAACTGGAAAAGTCCCAAATAAACACAGCGGCTGCATTTGACTCCTGGGCCTGAAGTTCCCCCACCCTGATTTAACATAATCTTCCAATGTCTTTCAATTTCAAACCCCAACATTACTGGAAATGCACTAGCTAAGTAAGGTGAAAGCAGTCTTCTATCTCCCTTCGTCCAGTATGTGGCCTTTCAGTTCCTTCCCCCTTCACATACAATCCAAATTGATACCAAAAATCCTTTAGTTTAGAAAAGATCTTACAAGGCAGGGGAGAGTAGGTGAAATTGTGTAAACTCCTCTTTTCTTTGAGGATCTGGTAGCCTTGACTGCAGAGCTTTTTGAAATTCGTAAGATGTCCTTTGGTAAAATTTAAGTATTTTATACTGAGAAGAATTTGGAAGAGAATATTGAATGTGTAGCAATAGTTGAACAAGGAGACCCTTAAAATATGAACAGCTAAGAAATGAGAGTATTCTACTTGGTAGGAAATGCCAGGCTTTCCCTTGCATGTACATGTGTTTTGGAAGCCTTTATTTTTTCAAACCTTTACATCAGACCTTCTGAAGGTGGGTAAGCAATTGACCAGGGCTCAGAAAAATGGTTTTCTGTTCCCAGCTCTGCCATGGACTTCGTGAGTGCCCTTGGGCAATTCTCTTGAGGGGAGTTTTTAAAAAAGCAGTGAAACTGCGTTTAGTGGAACTGCACACCCAAATGCCCCTTTGGAAATCTTCCCCTAAATCTTAGGCCATTTTTAAACAAGATGCAAGCACGCCGGTCTGGTCCACCCATCCCACACACATCTAAATGCCTGTCTGAAGGTGGCATAGGGGCAGTGTGCACACTCCCGTGGCCCACTCATGGCCACTCTCAGAGCATTGGACAAAAATCCAGACTTCTCTGTGTGGGAGATGACTAAAATGTGTGTGGGTAGGGGCACACACGCATTCCTGGCCCGTTTGAATCTCTCCCCACTTGCCCCAAGTATGCGGGGCAGTCTGCGGCCATCCCACTCGGTGCATATGGACTCCCTTCCCCACCCATGCTTGTTAAAAATGACCGTTCTTTGCTTCAGGATCCCATTTTGCAAATGGGAACAATCATTCTCATTTGTTTAGACTGCAAGCTTTTCTGGGCCAGGGACTCTGTTGTTATGAATCTGTTAAATGAAAAAGATTCCTTATTTGAAAGCAGTTTAGGTAAGGATCCCTCAGCTTAGTTTACCTCTGGGGGAAAATATTGGTATGATTGGGACCTGGAGGTTAAGGGACCTTTTGGGTTAGTTTGTATTACTTTAATTCCATGGCTACCCTGTTGCTATCCTTGTTTGGGGGGGGGGGGGGGTAAGGAGGGTAAAATACCCCTAGGTACAAATAAAATACATTATTTGGATGCATTTAAGCGTGCGCAGGACTTGGTACAGTAGCGTCCCTACTGTCCTGGTAGCAACTGTGACCTCTGTGTGCTACTGGAGTAGGCACTTGACTGAGAAAACTAGTACCGATCTTTTAAAAAGGATCATTTCAGCTGCGACTCTTATTAAAACTTCTGTATGTTTTGTCCTCATCTTGTTAATCTGATTTCTTATGCTTTTTGAGAAGAGTACTTAAGGCAAGGAAAAACCTGTCACCATTATGCCATACATGCTGTAGTTTTTTTCCCCTTCAACATCTCAAGTGCTTAATTACTTTCGCAATAGCTTCTCCTAAGTGTGAAAGTAGAAGGTCACATCAGACTCTCCAGCTCCCTTTCCAAGATGACATAGCAACAGCCTAGTTAGCTGGTGACAGACTTGGAAACATGCAGCGGTTTGGAACAAAAGAACAGAGTTAACCCTTATATGTGTTCTGGGTGTATTTTTCTACCCCAGGTGTGCATTTCTCGCAAAAACTTGCAAGTTAGTGGGTCTCCAACTTTGCCCTTGTAGGATGTTGTCACCTGGACCCAGGTACGCAATATACTGAAAGGAAATTTGGTTACCGTTTACTTTTGGTGGGGGGGTGAACAAAAAACCCTGCAGCAAAAAACTACCCCAATACATTTTGCCATGGGGTATTTTTTGAACCCCAGGTTTTTTACCTGGGTTAAAAAACTACCCCATCACATTTCATGTTAGTTTACACGTTCCAGAAATGTCAGTGCCGAGGACAGGGAGAGCAAAAACACCCCAAGACACAATTAATGTCAGTTTTTTCAACACAATGTATAAGGGTTAAATAGGAGTCTCTAGCAAAGTAGAGGCCAGTTTTTTTCTAGTTTGCTGTGCATTGCGCTGTTAACATTCAGGCTATCAAATTCAGGGAAAGGTTTTCTCTTCGTTTTACTCAGGCTCCCTGAGGTATGTATCAGTAGAATAACTAAAAAGAACACTTATTTACTTTTTCTTCATAAATTAAACTCTGTAGCCCTAATCTCCATCAAAATTGAAGTATTAAGTTTGATTAAGGTTTCTGAAAGAGCATAATGAGATCTGCTGGAAATCTACAGGGACTTGTAGTCTCTGTGAGCAGCCTGAATGCTTGCCCCTCCAACCCCACACCAGGGGCGGCTGTTGGTTTTGGAGGCTGGAGGGGCAGTGGGCGGGTTAAACCTGCGGCTGGTGGGCATAGAGGCGGAGCCTAGCCTAGGGGTGGAGCCAGGGCAGTGGTAGGCGGAGCCAGGGCATAACCCAGCAGCAAGGAGTTAGATGGACATTACATTACTTAATGCTGGGAATGCTGCTGTGTGAAGCACTGCCACCGGGGAATAGAGAACCCTTTTACTGGGGTCCCATCCACTCTTCTCTCTCTTTCCCACCGGGTCCAAATTAACCATAGTAGGTTAAAAAAATAGATCATGTTGCCATTGCCTACCTTTATCCTGAACCCTCGAATCCTCGATTTTCATGGCATGCTTGGCCACCTGTAGCCTTCTGAAGGTGTAGGCTTTGGGACAAGGCTTCCTTCTGGCTTGGAGAACTTGGGAGGACTGAGTTAGCGCCCTGTCCTGCAACAAGCCGAATCAGAAGAGAATGAAAGGGAAGAGAAGGACAGGACCGAGGAGAAGTAGGAGGGAAAGGGTTTGGTTTTGGAGCACGAGAAGAGGAAGGGAGAAGACATGGGTTCAGTGGGGAACAGGGGGAAAGGGTTTCCTTGTTGTCTGCAGCCTTCTCTTCTTCCTTGCTCCTACCTACTTTCTCCTATGTTCACAAGGAGAGCGAGGCGAGGTGTGGAATCATGCCAGCTCTCAGACAAACTAGATAGAAAAAAGAAGCAAATTACTTTAGATGTTTGCATTTTGAATGACATTTTAAATTTTGCTTCTTTGTGGACCTCTTCCCCCAAAGAAGAGGTCCAAGACCCTCCCAGTCCCCATGCTATCACTTACCATTATCTTGAACACTCTTCATTTTCATGCTCTCCTTGGCTGCCTGTAGTTTTCTAGGGTAGGCTCCCAGTCCCCAGACAAAATAGGACTTAAGTCTCCATTGGGCATCAAGAACCCCCCACTGGAGTCTGAAGTCCAAATGTGTCTTGAAGGGAGCAGGCATCCACAGAACCTGACTGTAGATGGAGGTTGCAACGCATCTGGAGGCATAGTGGTGGGTGGAAAATTGCATGATGTTGCTGTGGAGTTCTCACTGTGGAGGTCCCATTGCTGGTATTTTGGAGGCCTCAGATACAGTGGAACCGTCGCACTTGTTGACCTAAAGAAACCCACTGGAGTGCGAGGTCCCACTGTGTCAGAGACACAGGGGTGGGGGGAAAGCGCTGTTGAGACCATTCACTGTTCGCTGTTCAGGTCCCACAGCCAGTCTTCTGGAGGCCTCCAGACACAGTGTGACTTCAGACTTCATTGGACCTCCAGGCCCCTCCAGACCAGCATGCCTAGCAGCCACACCAACAAAATGCCTGTCCAAGCACACAGCCCTCCCTTTAAAAAAACAAAACATTTGGCCCCTTTGGGGGCTCATTCCAAGCAAACCAGACCAGCATGCCTGCCTAGTAGCTACACCAACAAAATGCCTGTCCAAGCACACAGCAGGTACTTTTTTGAAAGTTTGGCCCCTTTGGGGGCTGCATTCCAAGCAAACCAGGCCCCTCCAGACCAGCATGCCTAGTAGCTAATGCCTGCTCAAGCACACAGGCCCCCCTTTTTTTAAACATTTGGCCCCTTTGGGGGCTGCATTCCAAGGAAACCAGGCCCCTCCAGACCAGCATTCCTAGTAGCTACACTACCAAATGCCTGTCCCAAGCACACAGCAGGCCCTTTTAAAAAAGTTTGGCCCCTTTCGGGGCTCCATTGCAAGCAACGCAGGCCCCTCCAGTCCACCCCTAGCCCTCTTGCCCAGCCAGACTCCCCGTGTCCCCCCCACTCCACTCCCCTGTGTCTCCAGTGCACCCAGTCCCCCCCCCCCCCCCCC
>QEPC01004435.1:2289723-2299946 GCA_003113815.1 Sphenodon punctatus | reverse complement strand
GGGGGGGGGGAGGGAGGCTTCATGAGGGCAGCCAATCACTGCTCTATTCTCATGGGAATTAGTGCATGCAGGAATGTGCTATTCTGCTTTTATCCTGTGAAAACACTTATAAAAGCTACATTGGGGGACCTGGTCATGTGTGAGTGTTCTCACGGGAGAAAAGCAGAATAGCACGTTCCTATGTGCACTAATTCATGTGAGAATAGAGCTGTGATTGCCTTCACAGAAATCTTCCACCCCCACCTAGGTAATGTGTGCAAGTACTCTTAGTCTTTAGAGGTTGTTTGAGAGAGGTCTGCAGCTGACCACAGCACACTCTGTTGCCTTTGCTTCTTGCTGTGAGTTACATGTCTATTTCCATCCTATCAGAAAATCCCTGGCATGTGCCACATCAAACATAGTCTAATCTTGTTAGCAGAAGCCCCTTGGTACCAGCTGAAGGGGACAGTGCCTTCTTGCCATTTTGTATTACTGGGCACGCAGTGAGTGGATGGAAAATGACCATAAAAATCCTGAAATTCGTTAAATTAGAGCATCAAAATTCTTGTAACGGCATGTACATATTGAGCACAGGAACATGGCTGGGGGGATTTGACCCCAGCTCACAAATGATCAGACTTGTGGCTAGCCCTCTTGGTGCCTTCCATTCTAGGAGTTTGAAAATGAAGCTATAGTAACTAAGTAAGTAATTTATTATTGGTGCGAGACCAAAGGTCATTGCACAGCAAACAGTAAACAAATAAAATTAAAATCAAGTACAAGATTACAACGACAACACAACATTTACATATCCACATTTTGACACCGTATAAAAATCAGCAAATACCAGTTGCTGATTGCCTCCCATATAGGGCTATTCAAACAGAGAAATCCAGGGGACTACACAGCTTTATACAAATAACTGTACCGAATATCCTTCTGCCCCTAATCCCATGGGGTTGAGCTGGTAGGTAGTTAGTTAGTTAGTTAGTTAGTTTTATTATTAGTGCGAGACCATAGGTCATTGCATGACACAATAAAAACAATAGTAAATAGATTTTTTAAAAATTTAACACAATACAGCAACAAACTACATATATACACATCTTGACAGATATCAGTTACCAGTTTCTCCCCCCAAGATGTAATCCAAAAGATTGCAAAAATCTGCCCAAGTGATAGGGGAGAGCCCCATTGCTCCTAACCCCTTGGATTTAAACTAATGCCTGGTTGTTAACAGCAATTGATGGTCTCATGGACCAGCCAAACAAAACCCCTTAGGCGATTGAACTCAACGCTTACTAAGTTGTCCCCCACCCCGAAAGAAGACACGGACACCATCTTATGGAGTAAATCAGGCCACACCAAACTTTATTAACTTTGTAGGGGAAGAGGGGGCTATGCCCCTCTGGGTCCTGTCAACCTTAACTGCTAACTAACAATTTTGGTAAAGTAAACTTAAAGGCTGTCTGATGTTCCTCAGTACCGCAACAATGTTAACTATAGCTGCTGCAATGCCACACCTGTCCTGCCGGCCCCAGCCGGATCAGGAGGCCTCCGCCTACCATGACCCAAGGAAGGAATTGAGGGCAGCCGGTGACGACCCTGGACCGCCCCTGTCCTAAGGTCCGTCGACCCGGCCCGCCCCCCTTCCTGGGTCCTGCGCAATGCTAGCCGGGCAAGCTCTAGCATTTGTGGGAACCCCATCTCATAAGGAGATGACCTGGCAGCAGACTATCCCTACCCTCTAACTCAACTAACTTGCAGGACCCCTGTCACTAGAGACTGCCAGCGTTGCTTGGCTAGTGTCGCCCCCCCAGACCCCGACTCACCCAAAAGAAGGCTCAACTTTTGCTGTATTGCTATCAAATATAGCTCAAGCCCTTCGTCAGACAAGTGGACGCCGTCAGGCCTAAAAAGCTCTTGGCGGGAGAACTTAATTCCTGGGTGCTTAATCGTATGCCCACCCATATCTGCCACTAATTTTTCCACCTCTTTGTTTACCTTCCTCCTGGCCTTATCGACTCTACTTGGGTGCACGGCATTCCTCCATCGTATTCTTTCTAGCATCTCAGACCAGACAAACCTTGTGTTTGGGAGGAGTCGCCTGGCTTCCCACAGGTTCCTCTTTATACTGGTGACCAGGTGTAACCCCGTTTCCACCGGTAGATTGTTCTCTCCCAAATGCACCACCAATACGTCTGGATGCGCTTCTTTCGCTAATGCGTGGACCACTGGCAGGAACTGAGCCCATCTCATCCCGCTTCTCCCTCTCCATGTCACTTCAGCCAGATGCCCCAGGGCCGCTCGTTTCCCGGCCCAGTAGACCATACTGTGGCCGACGATCACGACACTCTGGTGCCGTGATGGTAGTTCACTTCCTAAGAAAAAACAAGTCTTGGTTACCAGTGCCAGTCCTCCCATCCCGCTCTGTTTGTTGCCTCATCCTTGCCCTACAAGTCCACCTTGTGCACATATGAGCGGAAGGTCCAGACCTCCATCGGCCTATAGCCTTTATTTGTTCCTCCAATAAACCAGCTGCTGCTGCGCTGCTCGCTGCCCCTATTCTAAAGGAATGGGAACTGAACACGTAAGGTGGCAGATTAGCTCTCTTTAAGGCCTTACGTAAAACTGCCGAAAATTGGTACCTTGTCACCCTAGCCCTGTTCTCATGTATAAACAGCTGACCCAGTCAAATGGGGCGCAGTTCCAGATAAGCCTCCATGGCAGCCACAGGACACAGCTGACTGTCGGCAATTCGCGCCAGTTTAACTACCTGCCCTTTCCGACGTTGGTCTGTCTTAGACCCCTTTAACAATATTGTCACTCCCTCAGTACCCACCTGGATGTCCTCTCTGCCGACCACGAATCCCCCCTGGTCTGTGGATGTGGTGGCCGTAATTTCGCTAACTCGAAAAGCCCCCAAAAAGGCAATCTTGAACAAGCTGTTAAAAGTTACTAACTCATAACGGGAAAAACACACCTCCTTAAGCTGCAAGCATACCTGCTGTAATATTTCAGGGCTAATAGGTCACCTAGTGTCCGCCCCTTGCGGAAATTCCCTTCGCCATCCCTCTAACATTCTCCTAACTAAAAAACCTGCACTGGGGGATGAGAAACCTGCCAGCCTATTATAAAATGCTAAGGCCGCTAATTTCCCCGAAATCGTCTGAGGCGCCAGACCTTGTCTTTTTAGGTCAATTGCAAACTGTATGGCTTGTGGCTCCATGATTGGGAACTGTGTCCCCCAGCCCTTCATTTCCCGAAGGTTTTGGAGTTCCCCCAAAGCTTGTGAGTAAGCCAACCTGGTGTGGGGTGCCAGCGTCCCTTGCACCTGTCTCTTATACACATCTAGATGTGTATAAGAGACAGGCCAACCGGGTGCGGGGTGCCAGTGACCCTTGCACAGCTTGGAACATCTCTAAAGTCCAATGCTCCAGATCCCTTGAGGGAGTTCCTCCAGGTCCCTTCTGGCCTCCGGTGTCAACTGCCTGAATCGCTCCATATGCTGGTGAGAGAGTGCTTTGGCAAACCCGTTGCTAATGCCCGGGACATGCCTGGCTGTGAACAAAATATTACTGGCAAGGCACTGCCGTACGAACACTCTCACCAACCCCATCACCTTCCTGGAATGGGATGACATCGAGTTCAGCACCTGGACCACCGCAAGATTGTAGCACCAAAACAGTATAGTTTTGTTTGCAAATTCCTTTTTCCACAGGTTAACTGCTAGCACTATAGGGAAAAGTTCAAGAAACGTGAGGTCCCTTGTCACTCCTTCCCGTGCCCATTGTCAGGCCATGGTGCAGCGCACCATCTGCCTGCCCAGTATAGCTCAAAACCCAAGGACCCGGCCGCATCAGATTGCACCTGCAGTTCTGCCTCCAATAACCACTTCTGTCTCTATATGCTGATCCCATTAAACATGTAGAGGAAGTGCCACCAGGTCCGCAGGTCCTCTTTCATTTCGGTCGTGATCCTGACATGGCAGTGCCCTGGCCAATTACTGCCCACCCTTTCATAAAGTCGTGACAAGAATGCCCGACCCGGTGCCACTACTCTGCATGCAGAATTGAGACTACCCAATAATGCTTGCAGTTGTCTGACTGTTGCTTTGGACTGCCCCAAAAGGCCGTCAATATCTTCCACTAGGTCTGCTAACTTATCCAGCGGCAGGCATGAAACCTACTTGTTGGTATCTAACTCAATTCCTAAAAACGTCAGAACCGTGACTGGGCCAACCGTCTTTTCGGGGGCCAAAGGAACACCTAGCTCATTGCTAATCTCTGGAAGCCCGCCAATGCCCGTTTGCATTCTCCTGATCCAGCCCCCCCTAAAAACATGAAGTCATTGATATATCGTATAATATATCGTGACCGCGTCCTATGGCGAACTAGCCATTCCAGGAGGGATCTAAAACACTAAAAAACCAAACAAGATATCGAGCACCCCATGGGCATCGCCTTGTCGTAGTAAGATTGGCCTCCAAACTGGAACCCTAGTAGCCTAAAGCAGGCGGGATGAACCGGCAGCAGGCGAAATGCTGATTTAATATTGCACTTCGCCAGCAGTGCCTCCTTCCCGCATTCCCGTGCCATCTCTATTGCCATGTCCAGCGAGGCGTATCGGACAGAGCAGAGCTCAGGGGGAATCGCATCGTTCACCGACCGTCCCCTCGGGTGGGACAAGTGATGAATGAGGCGGAACTCCCCTTCTGACTTCTTGGGCACAATACCTAACAGGGAAACATGGAGGTCGGGGAAAGGATGCACAGCAAACGGGCCAGCTATGCGGCCCTCCGCCAGCTCCTTTTTAAGCTTGGCGCTTACCACATCTTCTTTCCCACACAGATTGCAGGCTCCTCACCCAACCCCTAGTCTGTGTGAATTCTGCCAGTATGATGAATCCGTCGTGGAACCCCGATACCACATAGTCCACNATTCCTCCATCGTATTCTTTCTAGCATCTCAGACCAGACAAACCTTGTGTTTGGGAGGAGTCGCCTGGCTTCCCACAGGTTCCTCTTTATACTGGTGACCAGGTGTAACCCCGTTTCCACCGGTAGATTGTTCTCTCCCAAATGCACCACCAATACGTCTGGATGCGCTTCTTTCGCTAATGCGTGGACCACTGGCAGGAACTGAGCCCATCTCATCCCGCTTCTCCCTCTCCATGTCACTTCAGCCAGATGCCCCAGGGCCGCTCGTTTCCCGGCCCAGTAGACCATACTGTGGCCGACGATCACGACACTCTGGTGCCGTGATGGTAGTTCACTTCCTAAGAAAAAACAAGTCTTGGTTACCAGTGCCAGTCCTCCCATCCCGCTCTGTTTGTTGCCTCATCCTTGCCCTACAAGTCCACCTTGTGCACATATGAGCGGAAGGTCCAGACCTCCATCGGCCTATAGCCTTTATTTGTTCCTCCAATAAACCAGCTGCTGCTGCGCTGCTCGCTGCCCCTATTCTAAAGGAATGGGAACTGAACACGTAAGGTGGCAGATTAGCTCTCTTTAAGGCCTTACGTAAAACTGCCGAAAATTGGTACCTTGTCACCCTAGCCCTGTTCTCATGTATAAACAGCTGACCCAGTCAAATGGGGCGCAGTTCCAGATAAGCCTCCATGGCAGCCACAGGACACAGCTGACTGTCGGCAATTCGCGCCAGTTTAACTACCTGCCCTTTCCGACGTTGGTCTGTCTTAGACCCCTTTAACAATATTGTCACTCCCTCAGTACCCACCTGGATGTCCTCTCTGCCGACCACGAATCCCCCCTGGTCTGTGGATGTGGTGGCCGTAATTTCGCTAACTCGAAAAGCCCCCAAAAAGGCAATCTTGAACAAGCTGTTAAAAGTTACTAACTCATAACGGGAAAAACACACCTCCTTAAGCTGCAAGCATACCTGCTGTAATATTTCAGGGCTAATAGGTCACCTAGTGTCCGCCCCTTGCGGAAATTCCCTTCGCCATCCCTCTAACATTCTCCTAACTAAAAAACCTGCACTGGGGGATGAGAAACCTGCCAGCCTATTATAAAATGCTAAGGCCGCTAATTTCCCCGAAATCGTCTGAGGCGCCAGACCTTGTCTTTTTAGGTCAATTGCAAACTGTATGGCTTGTGGCTCCATGATTGGGAACTGTGTCCCCCAGCCCTTCATTTCCCGAAGGTTTTGGAGTTCCCCCAAAGCTTGTGAGTAAGCCAACCAGGTGTGGGGTGCCAGCGGCCCTGGCACAGCTTGGAACATCTCTAAAGTCCAATGCTCCAGATCCCTTGAGGGAGTTCCTCCAGGTCCCTTCTGGCCTCCGGTGTCAACTGCCTGAATCGCTCCATATGCTGGTGAGAGAGTGCTTTGGCAAACCCGTTGCTAATGCCCGGGACATGCCTGGCTGTGAACAAAATATTACTGGCAAGGCACTGCCGTACGAACACTCTCACCAACCCCATCACCTTCCTGGAATGGGATGACATCGAGTTCAGCACCTGGACCACCGCAAGATTGTAGCACCAAAACAGTATAGTTTTGTTTGCAAATTCCTTTTTCCACAGGTTAACTGCTAGCACTATAGGGAAAAGTTCAAGAAACGTGAGGTCCCTTGTCACTCCTTCCCGTGCCCATTGTCAGGCCATGGTGCAGCGCACCATCTGCCTGCCCAGTATAGCTCAAAACCCAAGGACCCGGCCGCATCAGATTGCACCTGCAGTTCTGCCTCCAATAACCACTTCTGTCTCTATATGCTGATCCCATTAAACATGTAGAGGAAGTGCCACCAGGTCCGCAGGTCCTCTTTCATTTCGGTCGTGATCCTGACATGGCAGTGCCCTGGCCAATTACTGCCCACCCTTTCATAAAGTCGTGACAAGAATGCCCGACCCGGTGCCACTACTCTGCATGCAGAATTGAGACTACCCAATAATGCTTGCAGTTGTCTGACTGTTGCTTTGGACTGCCCCAAAAGGCCGTCAATATCTTCCACTAGGTCTGCTAACTTATCCAGCGGCAGGCATGACACCTACTTGTTGGTATCTAACTCAATTCCTAAAAACGTCAGAACCGTGACTGGGCCAACCGTCTTTTCGGGGGCCAAAGGAACACCTAGCTCATTGCTAATCTCTGGAAGCCCGCCAATGCCCGTTTGCATTCTCCTGATCCAGCCCCCCCTAAAAACATGAAGTCATTGATATATCGTATAATATATCGTGACCGCGTCCTATGGCGAACTAGCCATTCCAGGAGGGAGCTAAAACACTAAAAAACCAAACAAGATATCGAGCACCCCATGGGCATCGCCTTGTCGTAGTAAGATTGGCCTCCAAACTGGAACCCTAGTAGCCTAAAGCAGGCGGGATGAACCGGCAGCAGGCGAAATGCTGATTTAATATTGCACTTCGCCAGCAGTGCCTCCTTCCCGCATTCCCGTGCCATCTCTATTGCCATGTCCAGCGAGGCGTATCGGACAGAGCAGAGCTCAGGGGGAATCGCATCGTTCACCGACCGTCCCCTCGGGTGGGACAAGTGATGAATGAGGCGGAAAGGATGCACAGCAAACGGGCCAGCTATGCGGCCCTCCGCCAGCTCCTTTTTAAGCTTGGCGCTTACCACATCTTCTTTCCCACACACAGATTGCAGGCTCCTCACCCAACCCCTAGTCTGTGTGAATTCTGCCAGTATGATGAATCCGTCGTGGAACCCCGATACCACATAGTCCACCTCACCTACCAGTGGGCAACCCGTCAGCGCTTGGGCTAGTGCCTTATGATTGACCAGGGTTGGAGCCCTTTGCTCCTCCTTGCTGTTGTGGACCCCCTGCGTCTGGCTTACCCTGCTGTCGGCCGCGGAGGGATGATCGTACCCAACTACATTGGACCCCAGGATGTTCTCCCCCACAGTGCGAGCAAGTGTGCCTAAAGCGGCACGGGGAGTGGGCGCAACCCCCAGACCCGTTGAAATCCCAACAGGTCCCTCCTCTTTGGTTACCCCGGCGCCCTCCGGAATGAAAGGGTTCATTCATGGGGGCTACTCCCCCTTTCACTAAGGTGTGGTCTCTACCTGCACTTCCTTGGCTGGTGCTAGCACCTTCATTCACCGTCGATGTTACAGCTGCCCCCAGTGGCACCCCACGATTCTGAACCGCCCGCTCTGCTGACTCGTGTTCACTCGCCCGGCCTTGATCCCGGGAGTCTCGACTCATCGCCGCTGCCTGTCGTCCTTCCGCCATTTCCGCTACCTTCCCTTCCAGTGCCGTGAACCGACCCATGAACTCGTTGAGGGGCTCCAGTACGGCAGCCAGCTGATCTCCACATGCTCTCTGACTTGGAGGTTCCCCCTCCTGGTCCCTAGTTGGCGACAAATGACGCCTTCCCCCCCACCTAGGTGGAGAGGGAGGCCGTGCCGGGCTTTGCCCAGCCTGCTCCACCCGTTCCTGCTGCTCTCCACCCCTGCCTGTTCCCCTGGCGGGGCGAGGTGGTCCTCCCGGGAGCATTCCTCCCGTGACCCCCGTCTCATCCCAGAAACGGGCAGGCGACTGCACCGTGCATGTGCTAGCTCTGACCCCAGTCCGGGGTGCCTCCCTTCGCTCTGTGCCAGGGTATACCCGGCTCTCCCTTGGGCTCTCATCGCCCGCTGGTTCACTTGGGCCCAACTCCCCTAGACACCCTTCTGCTTCTGTCCCTTGTTCTTGCCCTGGTGCATGAGTGGAGCCTACTGGGTCCATTTCTTGTGACACCCGCCCCACCAGTGCGTCCCCCAGGTTGCCACCCTCCTGGCCGGAGGCCAGTGTGTTCAGGACCCCTTCGCACCCTGCCATCCGTGCCTGGAGGGCTTCCAGCACCTCCTCCACTCATTTTGCCAGGGCCTTCCTGGCCGGGCCTTTCCCTTTCTTGCCCCCACCCCCCTTCATGTTAAAAGTTGCAAGCCCCTACCTGGACTCCCAGCCCTAACACTAATTCACCAGCTGTGGGGAGTGGGTAAACCCTTTGCAGGCCCTAATGAGCCTTTCTCAACACTTAAAGTGGCGGGGGGACTTCCTTACCGTCCCTCTTCAATCCACACACACCCCAACCCTACCCTTTCCCTGCCTGGAAAGGTTTGGACTTAGCCCTTTTGCTGCCAATGCGAGGCCCTGGGCTGGTGCTTTATTTACGTAGGATGGTGGAGGGGGGATGTCAGACCTTCACCCCCCAAGCCGGGGAATACTTTCCCCTTCGCAAGTCCCTCCTCCATTCCCTGCTGAAATTTGTGGAGGGGGGGGGCAACCCTCGCCTCCCTACTCCCGCTCCTTAAGCCTCCTCAGTGGCGCTACTGCGCCAAGGGACTGCTGCTCTTGCATCCGGGCTACACCCCCCTACAGAGAGAGCAACCAACACGCTGCTTCCTTCGTCAGGTGCTTGGGCGCAAATGCTGAATTTACGCCCGGCACAAAATGGCGGCCGCGAGCTCCCGCGCATTGCGAGAGCTCGCTTCACACCGCTTGCTCCCTCACGCCGTGCGCCCCTCTCACACACGTCCTCTTCCGCTCAGGGCGGGGGGGGGACAACAGCCGCCGCACCCGAGCCACTCCCCATGCCGAGGAGGGCCGGGGAAGCGACGAACATTGGAATGCCATCTTCGCCACGCTACGTATAAACTCATTGGAATTGGTCGTCAAACAGTGTTGTAACAGCTGTTCTGGTGAGGAATATAGTTACCCCGAAATCCAGGGACTCAAATATACTTCCCTCCAGTGTGAAATAATTGGGCACAAAAATAAAAGATGAAGTAAGTCCTCCACTTGGCCAGAGTTACATAAACAAGTCCTATCACCATAGGACATACCATCCCATCTTCCCCTGCAAGACCCTTGAAGGAAGAAGATCAAATCTTAGCAGTGTTAGGGCTCTGTGGAGTGAGGGATCATTGATCAACTTCAAATAAGGTTCACACACTGAGGAACATTTAAATAACTCATAAATAGGGGTGCATCTCAGGGCCTGGATTGCCCCAAGGTCCCTCTATAGCGCTTGATCAGCAAGTTGCCTTGCGATAACCAGCTTTCTTTGCTTAAGAGGAAGAACCTTGAGCAGGGCCGGCCCCAGGGTTTGTGAGGCCATGTGCGAAGTCTTGGTGCGGGGCCTAATTTGCATAATTAGGCCCGACCTAATTATGCAAATGTATAAATTTACATAAAACTTACTCCCTCTGAACAGGAAGGATTCCCATTCTCCACACCTCCGAGCAACCATGGAGAAGCATGGCCTCCTAATGCTTCCC
>QEPC01004435.1:2258802-2288896 GCA_003113815.1 Sphenodon punctatus | reverse complement strand
TGAGGAGCCACTCGAAGAAGAACAGAAGGTTGCTACCTTGTAAACAAGGTTCTTTGAGATGGCTCTGAACATTCTCACAACACCCACCCTTCCAGCCCCGCATGGAATTATTTTCTTATATTTCTAGAAAGGGTTGAAAGGAACTGTCATTCAGAGGGGGAGGGTTCTTTTTATACTAGCGGAGCTCGAGACCATCATGTGGTCTATTATTTGAATAGGGTGAGCGTGCACAACCCAGTGGTGAGAATGTTGGAAGCCATCTTGAAGAACCTTCTTTACAAGGTAGCAACCTTCTGATCAGCACGTGGGGAGGAGTTGTTTGTAAACAAATAGCCTTATCTCCCTTATGTCCCTGCTGCTGCGCTACTAGAAGGCAGAGGCAGGTGAGGGATGGGGTCTGGAGCCAGGGAGGGGAGGAAGAATAACTTACTGGGGGAGAAGCTGACTGCACCCTGCTGCCCAGCCAGGCAAGTGCGGGGCCCCAGCTGGCCACGGGACCATGTGCGGCCGCATGTATGGCACATGCCTGGGGCCGGCCCTGACCCTGAGCATGGTCGATGTTAGGCCCAGGTCCCGCAAATGGCACATAATTGTATTTACCCATGGACTTGGAGTATGCCAGGAGCCAGCTTCCTCTAGACACATACGTGGGAGTCTGTCTTCTATCACGTTGCCCACCCTTAACCAGTAGGCCAGAGGATTCATAACTAGTTTAACTCTTGAAGGTTTAATCCCTGTTTCAGGTTGCAGAAGACAAGCTTGGGTACTCCTAAGAACCCCCAAAAGTGCTCTCAAAAACACATTTTGAAGAACCTCGAAGGATTCAGGGCCAAAATGCCCCCATAACTCTGCCCCAAAGAGAGCAGAGGGCCTAGTCTTCAGGTCCCAAAGTTTCAGGGCCAGCATAATCAAACTCCCCCCATGTAGTCTCCAAAATTTTAGGAGGGCCAAGGTAGCTTGTTTCATTTTTAACTTTGATGCATCAATATGCAACTTCCAGGAAGCAGAGGAGTTAAAGAGCACACCCAAATACGAGGGTACTTGCTCCAATTTGATCCCATCCAACAGCCATGTCTGGTTGCTACAACGACGGTCCGCAATCAAAACTTGAGTTATTGTAGTTGATTGAAAGCTGTGACTGCTTGTAAAATTGCCCAACTGTCAAGAGCAACCTATGCATCCCCAAAAGAGAAGGTGAAATAAGCACCATGTCGTCTGCAAACAGGAGAATTGATATCGATCTAGATACAACCTTAGCAGGGAGGAAAAAATTCCCCCTTAAGGCAGCCACGATCCCATTGATAAAGAAGTTGAATAAGAAAGGGGCAAGGGCACAACCCTGTTTGGCCCCATTGGAAACCGGGACTGCATTTGAAATTTGTCCATTGCACTCTGCTCTGACTCTAAGCACAGTTTGGCTGTACAACGCCTGGACCAGGAACAACAGTCTCTGGTCCATGTTAGTGTGATGTAAACGATCCCACAAGATATTCCTATTGACTAGATTGAATGCCGACCGCAAGTTCAAAAAAGTCAAAACCAGCCTACCCTTCCTAAGCATAACATACTTATCTAGGAGGTGGCTTAAAGTATAACAATGATCAACTGTTGAATGCCCGGCTCTAATGCCGGTCTGCTCATCAGGGAAAAAATCAGCCACAGATGCCCAATCCTCCAGCTTGGCTAGCAAATATCTGGCATAGATTTTTGCCACCACACATAAAAGATTAATGGGACGATAGTTCTGGGGTAAATTCCTATCCCCTTTTTTTATGTTTGGGCACAACTATGCTCGCATTCCATCCTGCTGGACTCGTACCACAGCTGTTAATAGTGCTAAAACGTTTGGCCAGAATCGGAAGCCACCAGTTCATATTATGTTTATACAAATCCAATGGGATTCCATCCAAACTGGGGGCTTTCCTAGCCTTAAATTTGCCAAGCAGGTACCTAACTTCCTCACTTGTCACTGGGGGCCAACATGGACTATTCGGGAGAAGATCGCGGTTCAATATGGAAATGTCTGGCATTTTGTTGAAAATGCTTGAAAAATAGGATTGCCATATCCCCAAATCAGCTAGCACCTGACCCAGGGGTGGTCGAAATCCCCTCCTTACCACGACCCAGAAGTGAACAGAGTCCCCTCTCCTAACTGCCTGGTCTAAGGGCTTCCAGGCATTAAGTTGGAAAGACTTCTTTTTGACTTATACTCTTAGAAGTGCGCTTATCGTTATTATAGCGAGCGGCAGCATTTACTCCGCCATCATGCTGAAATACTCTAGCACTTCTCCTAAGCACTTCACTTTGTCTAATACAATCCCCATCAAACCATTTGGGAGAGGGGATAGGATCAGAAATCGCCCGATGAGATATACTGTTCGCTACTTTCGACCCTACTAGCACTTCCCCAAACTATTCTCGAAGCATAGCAAATGATTCATAAGTTGCTTCTGGGTCCATCATATAGGAAGCAAGAAAAACCTGCTTTGCCTCAAGAAAGCTAGTCTGATGAAAAAGCCCCGAACACCTCAAATCCACCGTAACAGACCATCTAATCCTACGTGGAACCAACTGCAAATTCTCCTCCTGGGAGTGAGAGAGAGAAACTCTCCTGGGAACCAATGGCAAAGGCAGAACATATGTCATTGTGATAGGTAAATCAATACCCGAACGTCCGAGCAAGAATCCATAAATGTGCCCTGAATACAAAAATAATCTATGATGCTTTTACCAGAAGAGGAAATAAAAGTGAATTGGCCCTGGGGGTCTGAGGCAGCTCTCCTATTTAAAATTTTCCAACCTCCGGCAAAAAGAAATTTAAGGAAATATGCTCCATTCTGGTTCATCTCACTATCCCTAGAATTCCGGTAGGGTAGAAAAAAATCAACCGAATCCTCAATGCTTAGCAGTTCTGCTTGCCTAACCAAGCTGTTCCCAGTTCGTGAGTTGAAATCACCTGCCAAAATTATTGGCTGCCCAGGGTAGTCGTTCTCCACTAAACCAATAAAGTCTTCCAACTGAGACAAAAAATTCCCGTCCCACAGTCTGCTTGGGGCTGTGTATATATTCAAAAGCAGGAGCTTGTTGTTCAGGCCAAAAGAGAAAATTGTGGCTAGCATGTTATTGGGAGCCCCAGGCAATAGAGTGCCTTGCCCTGGAGCTGATAACCTAAGAAGGGTGAGCAGTCCCCCAGAGGCACGACCAAACCTTGCTTCTCTCTTAGCTGGACAGTGCCAGGTCTGATAGTCCGACAGGGTAAGCAAAGAAGCATCCACCACCCAGGATTCCTGAATACAAATAATATCATAGGGTCGTAACATGGTCTGCACATCATGGTTTAATAGCCAGAACCAGCCGGCAATATTCGATGACAGCATCCTAAATTTGCGTCTCACTCGATTGCTTCCCTGGGGGATCCATAGTCAGTCTTGCCCCTGCGAGCCACGCTCATGGGGCTGCAGAGAATCCTGCAGGGAATTAACCAGCAGGGGGACATGAGGTATAGGATCTTCCATCATTGGAAGTCCTATCACAGTATTAATCACCGTCTGAATATCCTCTGCCTCTGGAAGGCCCTCCCATCTAAGCTTCTGAGCATTCCCCTTAGGGGGTGCGACCAAGAAGGCCGATCCCCTGCCAACTTCATCCGCAGAAGCTGCAAGGGACAGACTCAGGCTCCCTCCGTCAATGCCCACCCCACTGCTGGTCAGCAGCTGAACTCGCTGTATTCCACCCTCCCCCAAATCCTAGTATTTCCTGCCCCCGAGCCTCCTGCTTGCAGGGGCTTATGGCCCCAGTTGTAGGTAAAGATGTCCCCTGGGTCTGAGCCATGTGGATAATCCCATCATCCCTGGAGTTAATATCCCTATCCAGAAGCTTGTCCTGCAGAGCAAATAAGTTTTCCAGGAACCCATCCTGATCAACTGGCTTCATTTTGTCAAATAAAACCTCAATTTGGGAGACATCGGACTGCTGCAAAAAAAAAAAACACAACAAGCTTCCGATAGTTTTTTGGGAAGCAGCAGCCCTAGAGGGATACGGTTCTATATGTGACCTAATAGACGGAATACCATCCTCCTTGCCCCCATACTCGGTGGGTCTCCAAGGTTCATTCCCCAGCCTCGGTTGGAGCCGTCCTGCTGGCAGCTCCGGTCGGGGCAGTTACCACAGCTATCTCAGGATTATACTCAAGAAGATCCACATTACAAGGACTCTCTAACTCCATTGCTTCCTCTGTAACATCACCAAGCAGCAGCCCATGTCCCTGCTCCTCTGAGATGAGCGTTGCAAGTCTGGGGGCAGAATAAGTAAAAACCCTGTCAATTGATATCACCCACTGCTTTAAAGAGCGTCTAGCTCGGTAGAGTCTAATGACCCACCCTGGGTCATTGAAGAAATCATAAGAGTCCCTAATAAAAATAAACTCGTCGATTTTATCATTAAGATCTATATTAACATCTAATAAAAAGGTAAAATTTTGAGCAATCATTAACTTAGAAGACCAGCTGGGGATGGCCCCATTCCACAAGATTCTCACAACCAGCTGGATGGCAGATTCCTTTACTACCATTCGTCTAGGCATAGCAAACCTGCCCCCCCTCAATAACTTGTTCCTGGAATGGGAGGCCCTCCCCTCACTCCTTTCATTTGAACGGGCTATAAGACTCTGCGCCCCGTCCGCAGCCTTGAGCCTATTTTGCCATTTATATTTATCTCACCCCTTCCCCCTAATGGGGCCCTATAATGCATCACTTCTCAGTCCTCAGAAGAGACACCATTTAGGTTAACGATGATGCCCTGCAGCTGTTGTCGAGCATCATCTAGTGCTACGCCCCATTGATTAACATTTGCTTGCCACTGGGAGATTATCCTCAGCAATTGAGAACAATAACGTTGTAGGGCGGAGTCCCCCAAACATCCCTCCAAATCCTTGACAGTTGCCCCTGTCCTGCAGGGCAGCACTGGAGTCTTAGCTGACTGGTGAGGCTCAACACAGAGGTTCCTAACTAGAGGATCACCTCCTACGCACGCACACACACACGCACACGGTGTCCTCAGCTGTCAGACATTCAAATCTATTGGAGAGGGGAACGGTGGCAGGGCACTGAGTGAAGTGAAAAATCTTACCTTGCTTAAGGCAAGGTTGTGCCAGGCTTCCTGCAGGGGAGTTAGACACTCTGTCCCGCTTCTTATCCGTTTGGGCCATTTGAGCTTCCTCCAGGAGGGAGTTCCAAAGATGTGGCCCGGCTACCGAGAATGCCCTCTCCATTGTGGCCCCCCGCTTAACACGGGGGACCTCCAATAAGGCACCTCCGGTAGACTGAAGGGGCCACCCTGGGGTGCAGAGGGCGAGGCGGTCCCTGAGATAACTGGGTCCAAGACCCTGTAGGGCTTTAATAGGCCAAGACTAACACCTTGAATCTGGTGCTGTATATTATAGGCATCCTGTGCAGCTCATGGAACACAGGCGTAATATGCTCCCGACGACTCGCCCCTGTCAGGAGACGAGCCACCGTGTTCTGCACTAGCTGCAACCTCCGAGCCAGCGTCAAGGGAAGCCCCACATAAAGCGCATTACAGTAGTCCAGCCTCGAGGTGATGAAGGCTGGATGTTTACACATCCAGGCTGCCAAACTATCTTTACAATCACATCCTGCAGCATTGTGACAGAGGACATCAGAGAATCTCTACTGACTCTTTCCTAAACAGATGCTTCTGATTTCCAAGTAACAAGTGGGGGAGAGATATTGGGATGGCCACAGAACAGAATGAGTATATTTGGTTGACATTTCTGCTGGTCAATTGGCATCACAAACGCATCTTATACCAGAGTGGCATGTAAGAGAATCCCTGGCATAGGCGCCTTCTCTGCATATGCTGTGCAGGCATATAAAATTGGGACCCTTTATCATGTCTTTCTCATATTTGGCAGAGATGATTCTGAATGTGTGACATACAGCTCTGCCAAAGTGCATGTACACTGGTTGGACTGCAAAGATNTGTTATATATGTGTGTGTGTGTGGTGTGTGTGTGTATGTGTATGTGTATGTGTATGTGTATGTGTATGTGTATGTGTATGTGTATGTGTATGTGTATGTGTATGTTTATGTGTATGTGTATGTGTATGTGTATGTGTATGTGTATGTATATGTATATGTATGTGTATATTTATGTATATATATATTTGTATATATATATTTATATATATATATTTATAATGTATGTATGTATAGGTTAAATAACAGTGGAGACAAGATGGAACCCTGCGGAATGCCGCAGGACAAGACGCGGCAAGATGTTTCAGCTCCCAAAACCACCCGCTGGCTTCTCCCCGAGATTAAATTATAATATTTTAATAAATATAACAATTTAATAAGAAGTTTAGACTTTTATCTGAAAACCTAACAAAATACTGAGATAAGAGTCTGCCCCTAAGTTCGGCATAGGCTGGGCAATGGCATATAACATGCTCCAAAGTTTCCATGTGATCAAGGGAACAATGTGGACAGAACCTATGTTCCTTTGGTAGGCTGCTATATCTCCCACTAAGGGTGGCCGATGGAAAAACATTAAGCCTAAATAAAGACAGAGTGTGCCTTTTCCGCCAGTCCGGCCATGTTAATAAATAGTTAGTCAGATAATTGTGACCTGATGTTAATATAAAATGGGGCAATCTTTTGCGCATTCAGAGCAGAAAGGTCATTTTGCCTTTCCTGATCCTGGATCCTTTTCTTGATCAACAATACGGCACCCTTAAGGCCGTAAGAAAGTTAAAACTCCCTGGAGAACCCAAGTTCATGGAACTCAAGTTCCATGAACCCAGCCGCCCCGAGCTGTTTTTACAAGAGGGGTGGGGTATAAATTGATAAATAAATAAATAAATTTCCTTTTCTATTGCTGAGAAATTTCCTTTTCTATTGCTGGGATTTCCTCTCCCTGCATTTGTGGTCAGGCGTTTGCTGGAGACCAAAAAGGCAACCCCCAGATATTTATAAAAGGAGACCTGCTCAATCTGGTGCTTACCCATAAACCAAGTGTGGGATGTTCTCCTGCTCTCCATCACCATGGTTTTAGTTTTAGAGAAATTGATGGTTAGGTTTTCATTTTTGCCGAATAGCAAGAATCTTTGCATGCTTCTCCTTAATCCAGTAGGAATTTGGGAAATTAAAATGGTGTCGTCCACATAGAGCAGTATTGAGATCCTGCGATCAGCCAGTTTAGGTGCGTGGGTGTCTAATTCAGACATGAAGGGAACCACGTCATTAAGAAAGAAGTTAAACAGGGCTGGCGCCAGGGGCGGCTGGTGGGTTTTGATGTTGGAGGGGCACTGGGGTAGTAAGCCTGGTCTAGGGGCGGAGCCTAGCCTAGGGGCGGAGCCAGGGATACGGTAGGCAGAGCCAGGGCATAACCCATCCAGAAGCAAGGAGTTCCCAGGGTTAACATTGGATGGACATTACATGACTTAATCCAGCAATTTCAGTTAGGCAGGTTATATTCACCTCCTCTGCCAGGTTTAAAAGCAGGCAGATCACCAGACTAACCGTTACATCTCACAATTTCAAAACCTCAATTGAATCACGGGGCATTAAATATTAATCCCCCCCTCACCCTCTGCTGCGTGTGTGTTGGGAGGGGGAGAAAATTAGTATTTAACACTCCACATCATCAAGTAAACAAAACCCATATAAAAACCAGAAAACCACACACAAACAAAACAAACCATTCCCACAATCCCCCAAAGGCATCTCCGGCAGCTAAACACCTGTGCAAGCACACAGGCCTTTTAAAAAAAAATTGGCCAGTTTCAGGGATGCATTGCCACCAAATCAGACACATCCAGACCAGCATTCCTAGTAGCTTCACCAACAAACTGCCTGTTCAAAAACACAGACCCCTTTTTAAAAAACAGTTTGACCCCTTTCGGGGCTGCATTCCCACCAAAGCAGGCCCCGAGTCCCAACCAGCATAATCCCCAGCAGCCACACCTTATCCCCGGCAGCCAAATGCCTGTCCATACACACTACTTTCCAGCAACAGCAGGAAGCAGCAGTGAAACAGCGAAGGGACCTTTTTCTTTTTTTAAAAAAAGAGTAGCCACAACCAGTGGAAGCACAAATTTACAAAATGGCCTCTCTCTACTCATTCTGGGAGAGGAGAAGGTAAGCAGCAATGCATTCATTGATGCTGCTTTCCTTCACCCCTCCCAAGCATGAGTAGAGGCCATTTTGTCATCATGCAAACACAGAGCGACACCCTCCCCCAAAACCCCCGTCTGTCCCCACAACACCTTCCCTCTCCAAAATCCCCCTATTCCCCAGTCTCGCACACCCTCCCCCCTTCCATCCCAGGCCCCCAGCCTCTGCTCCCCGAGTCCACCCCCTGCTGCTCACCCCCCCCTTCCCCAGTGCCTCTGCTCCCCGACACACACACACCCACACCGCGCGCGCGTTTACTCACTGTCATCGGGGACTGGCACCAGGCAGTTAGTTCACTGTGTTCAGTGGAGGCGCTCAGCAGCGAGATGTGCTGCGGCGCGCATGCTCAGCTGACTGAGTCAATTTAAGCATGTGCGCTGCAACACATCTCATCGTCGAGCGCCTCCACTGAACGCCCAGGTGAGGCTTTCCATTGAGCCCATAGGGCTCAATGCAAAGCTGCCACTCAGGGAAATTTCATTTTCCAGTGGCGCACTTGGACTGAACGCTCAGCCGCCCGGCTCACGTTCAGACCAAGTTTGTCCATTCTGGGACTCCAGACTCTGGAGTCCCAGAAGGAGTCCAGGCAGAGGCTAGCGCTCACTGACAGAGTGCTCTCTGCCTCTGTCTCTGCTGGCGGCTGAAATTGACATTGGAGCGCCACGCTGCTCTGACTGCAAGCCAAGCTGCAGCAGCCAGAGCAGCGCGGCACTCCGTTGCCAATTTCAGCCGCCAGCAGAGACAGAGGCAGAGAGCGCTCAGTCAGTGGCACCGGGGACAGGGGAGAGCGGGGGTAGCGTACTGCCCCTGGTGCCCTCAGGCTAGGGCCACCGCTGGCTGGCGCCAAGATACAAGCCTGTCTAACTCCCTGCAGTACCTGGATTTTCTTGGTGGGTGGCTGGTCGCAGGAGAAACGGATCTGCGTTGTATTACCACTATGAAGTTTAATCATTAGGTATAATCGCCGACGATTGGTGTAGTTCAAAACAATTGCAATTGGGTTTTCCTCCTACACAGATCTCTTTGCTGTTACAGAGGGTTAATAAAAATGGATGGGGGAAGACTATGTTGCTGTCGTGTAACATATTCCTTCTCTGTCTTGCCCCCAAATCTCAGTTTTCAGGCTGAGGTGTTCAAAAATACTGACGGGTAGCTGGACTTCCAGGTATCATTGGAAGGAAGTACATTTATTTATTTATTTATTTATTTAACTAAATTTATACCCCACCCCTCCTGCCAAGGCAGCTCAGTGTGGCTAACAAGTCCATTAAAAATACAATAAAAGATAATAAATATAAATATAAATGCATCATAAAAAATATTCTATTCATATGGAGGCGGTCATAAAACATGTCCAATCAAACCCAACCCACCGTAGCCCAAACACCCTTCACCCATCTCCCTCGCCAAACGCCTGGCGGAACAGCCAGGTCTTGCATTGTCTACGAAAAGAGGAGAGGTCCAGGGAGAATTTTAAAACTGTTGTTTTTCTTTCTCCTCAAGTGTTCAGTGCCTAAAATCAGAGCCAGGTTTTCAGACCCATTTAGACACCCAAGAGAAGGTTGGATTTATATAATGCCAGAAATGTACTTACTGAACAATCATTAATTAGAGACAGCCCCCTGCCCTGAGGGGCTTTACCGTCTGGGAGAGACAAGGGAGAGGAACATAGGAGAGATTCATCAAGATCATGATCTAGCTGCAGACTGTGCAGCAGCACGTGAGGTCATGACCCACAGCTTGGGAGCCTTTGTTCTAGCCACTAGCCATGCGGTCCCTTTTCAACTTCTGTGTGCCAGGCAGCATAACACTAGCCTGGGATTCAGGAGAGGGGGGTTCTATTCTCAACTACTACTGGCCTCTTGGGTGACCTAAGGCAAGTTCCTGTTCCTCCGTATTTCCCTCTCTGTAAAATGGGATGGTGATACCAACCTCCTTGGTGAGGTGGGTAGCAGCTAAGTATTTTAATGCCATTATTGTTGCTACATGCCTTTTGTATTTGTCACTAGCAACAATGTGTCTGTGAAACAGCTGCGTTTCCTGCCTTTTGGGTAGAGGAGGGAGAGATGCAGTTTTCTGACATTTTGGAGGCCCTTTATCCTCCAATGAATCTCGTGAATTATATTGCATCTGTGCCAGTCCCAGACATCTGGAAAAGACTTACGTCAGCAAGGCTTAGTAGGAAAACTATTCCAGGCCCTTCATGCTAACAGTAGCTTGTGGGAAGCCAGGAATATTTTACAACCCACATTTTAACCGTTTAGTACAAAAACATTAAACGAGTTCAAAGCCCTGCACTGGGACAGCAGATGGACTAGATGACCTACCCTTTACTTTCTTGAATCAGCATAAAAAGCACTTCTTTTGTAAGTCAACGGAGTGGCCCTAACATCTCTACACGGCTTACCTTGCTGCCATCATCAGCATTTGGCCATTAGACAATCTTCCCTGTATATATCCTTATGAAAACTCTGTGTGGGAGGGCAGTGCTATTATCCCCATTTTACAAATGGAGACCTCACACACAGAGGGATGACATAAGGGACTTGCCACACAGGGAGTCGTTGACAGAACAAGGGTGTAAGGGACCAAACTTCAAACTAGTGCTCCTCTGATCTGCCGTGCTCTGACAGGGCACAGGCTTTTTCACATAGGGCTGCTGTGGCACAGCCCTTAGCCTCCTAATTAGTCCTCGTCACAGCCTTATCTGTTGCTTTGCCAAGGTCTTGAATGGGCTGTCTGCCAGATAACAGCTGGCTAGTGGCAGCAGGAAACTGGGCAGATCAACTTGTCACCCTGTTCTTCCTGTTTCTGCCATTCATCTGCTTTGTTTGCCCTGTTCTGCATCTGCTCCTGGACCCTGCTTCAACTCTGACACTGATCTTGTACCTACTTCCTGGACCTGATCCTGCATAACTTCCAGCCCCAACTCCTTGAACCCTGACAAAGGCACTGAATCCAGGTTTTCTGTGTCCCAACCTAGTGCTCAAACCACTGAACCATCCTTCCTCTTCCCTTTCTCTCTGTTCCAGGTAAGTTTGCAAACCGCTTAGGAGTCACTCCAAGAGACTCTTACATGTGTTCATGCTGTCAGGTGAAAGTTCTCACTACTCTGAGTTCCACCGTCCCTTGCTGTCGATGGTGTCTCCCTGAGCCCAGAGTGAAAATTTCATCTTCCTGTGTTCTGGAGAATATCCTGAATTTCAGCTTCACTCTCTGAAGGAGACTTTTGCAAAGATAAAGAACTTTGCTCTGCACTTATTCTGACTATTGTTGTGTTTGTGTGTGTGCGAGAGAGAAAGTTCTCGGAGTTCTTCAATCCTCTGACCACATCCTGTTTAGAATGCATTATGATTTAGCAGTTCATCCTGAGTAAGTGAATACTTGAAGATTTTGCTTTCTTGGACGGCAGGACGAAGCAACAGTTAATGCTGCAGCTCTGAGGCTTTTTATTCAGTGACTTGTTTATTGTTTGCAGCTGACACCAGCACATGCACCCTCTCACTGCACAGAACAGTTGTGTTTGCTTGCGATCTTCCCACTTTTTGCCATGAAAATCTCTCCAAAGTGTGTGTCATGCTTGATGGTAATGATAGCAGATGTGCTGAATGGCCTGGGAGCTTTCTTGCCACCGAATGTCCTCTTCAGAATAAAGGTTGTGGGACAAAAAGATTAAATGAGGGAATCTGTGCACAGCAGTAATTTTAACCTTCTTGCATGGTTTACCATGCTCTTTAGAAGAGGGCTTTTCAGGTTTTGGAGTGATCCTAACCAAACATGCAACTCGGGGTGGTTTCGATGTACCCTCGATTACCACCCCTTTAACCAACACAACGTCTCCCCACCGCCTCGGCACTTGTCACGCGTGACGGGGACCAAGCCTCCTTCCGGAGTTCAGTAAGGAGGAATGGGCCTGCAGGCGGGGGACCATACCTGTCCCCACCGCACCTCGCTGACCCCCCCTCCCAGGGATTCCACCCCACTGGTTGCCATACCCCTGCTATTGGCCTCCCCATCTCTTAAGGAGATGCCTCACAATTTATCAACTTAACCTATGCTTTAACACTTGGCACTGGACCCCTGCCAGAGTGTGACAGTTAGGAGCAGGCACAACACACCCATAACTCTATCGTTGGGGAGAACCAATTGCACCAATTACCGAGCACTGCAAGGAAGGCGAAAAACATGGGAAACCTGTTTCAAAGAGGCCAGATTAGAATTCCCTCAAAAATTCCTTCCTGGCCCCCACAAAGGCAACTGTCAGTGTCCAAAGTGCTCAGGGAAGGGTGGGCAGGTGCTGCTCACAGCTCCGCTCCAGCCTGCAACTGCGGCTGGAGCCCTGGATCTTCACGTCCCGGCACTGCTGAGCCTGCCAAATCTGCAAACCCATAGCTGCATGCCCACTCAATCCCTGAGCTGCCATCGCAACCCCTTGTTCCTGTCCCCACGAACCTGGGGGCCCCATGATCCCCATGAGTGGGAACCCCCCTATGTTCTCAGTGACCCGGGAAGGAGGGGTGCCGAGGGATGCCGCGACCCCTTGCTGCTCCCAGCCGCCCAGAGGCTGCTGGACCCTCCATGTTTGCAGACCTGTGGCTATAGGCCCACTCCCCCCTTGTGCCGCCATTGAAACCCCCCATGGTCTCCATGGCCTGGGGCTCACGCTGCTGTTCGCTGGCTCCCCTTGAGGATGGGCCCCCCTGACTGGCCCGGGTCATCTTGGTACCGGGCGGGTGGCACAATAGCTCTGCCACCCTGCCTCACGCTGATCTGCGGTGCTCCAACCCCTACACCTGGGGTATTCCCCCCCCCCCCATGAGCCGCCTGTGGTTCCTGTGCCAGCAGAGGCCCGGCCATACCCTCTCCACTTGGCCCCGCTTGCCCTTCCGCTGCAAGAGCTCGCAGTAGGGCTTCGCATCCGGCCAATCTCATGTGTAGGGAGGGGGCTTCTGGACCTCCTCTTTCACCCCAAACCACCACCCATGAGGGCAAACCAAGCCTGGCTGTTCCTGTTACCTCTGTGGGTGGTGGTGGTGTACTCCATCCCTGGTTCCTCCCCTGCCACCGGTGCGGTCTGATTTTCCTCCCCTTGCCCTCACCGCTGCTTGCTCACGGCGGCAGGCGTCTTCTTCCTGAATAACGTTGTAGGTGCTTATTCAGTGCTAGAAAAATGTGGTTTTTTCACCACTGCAGTTCTCCTCTTCATCTAACTCAGGTCCTGCAGTCTCTATGCTTACCTGTTGCCTGGCTACTGTGGAGGGCTGGATGAGGGTGAGTTGACTGAGGTTAAATTCTGACAAGATTGATGTGAGGATGGTTGGCTGGCCTTATGACGTGGTGGTGGGGACCCTGGTTATTGGGATCTGTCCCCCTCTCCCTAGTCACTCAGGTTCATAACCTTGGAGTGCTCCTGGATCTGTCACTGTGCCTGGAATCCCAGGTGGCGGTGGTGGCCAGGAGTGCTTTTCACCAACTCCATCTGGTGAGAAGGCTGCAACCTTTTTTTCTGATTTGGATCTGGCAACCATCATCCATGCCTCCATTACCTTGAGGCTAGACTACTGCAATGCGCTTTATGTGGGGCTTTCCTTGAAGAGTGGAAACTGCAGCTGGTGCAGAATGCGGTGGCTCGGCTCCTTATGGAGACAGGTTGTTGGGAGCATGCAACATCCATACTCCGAAATCTGCACTGGCTGCCTATTGTCTTCCGGTTACAATTCAAGGTGCTGTTTTTGACCCTTAAAACACTAAACTTTAAAGCTCTGCCTGTCACGTTCTGGGCTCGATTCAAGGTGTTGGTGCTCACCTATAAATCCCTACACAGTCTGGGCCCCACCTACCTGTGGGACCGCCTCACTCCCTGGGTTCTGGAACAGCCGTTGTGGTTGGCTGGGGGCGTCCTTTTGGAGGTTCCCTGTGTTCAGCGTGGGGCCACACTGGAGAGGGCGTTCTCGGTTGCCGCACTGCAGTTGTAGAGCTCCCTCCCGGCAGAGGCTCATTTGGCCCAGGACCTTCCTTCCTTCAGGCTTCAATGTAAAACCTGGTGGTTCTGCCAGGCGTTTGGTGGAGACAGGTAGGAGGAGGGGTGGTGTTGGGGTGGGGGTGAGTGGGAAATGATTGCTTTTATTGAATGTTTAAGTTATGTTGTATATTTTATTTTGTGCTTTTATACCGTATGCCGCCCTGAGCTGTATTTGGCAGGAGGGGGCGGGATAGCAAATTTTAAAATAAATAAATAAACTGCTTGGGACCCACTTATCTGGAAGATAGTCTGATCTGCCATGTCCCATCATGGCCTCTGTGTTCGGCTGGGGACGCACATTTGGAGGTCCCAGTTTTTAACTTGGTCGCTACGATGAGAAGGGCATTCTTTACTGCCTCCCTGCAGCTGTGGAACTCCCTCCCCCAGGAGGTCCGTTTATAT
This sequence comes from Sphenodon punctatus, assembly GCA_003113815.1. Taxonomy (NCBI): domain Eukaryota; kingdom Metazoa; phylum Chordata; class Lepidosauria; order Sphenodontia; family Sphenodontidae; genus Sphenodon; species Sphenodon punctatus. The sequence goes on along the minus strand of QEPC01004435.1, from coordinate 2,274,276 downwards.
CCAGGCTTGAGCACCTTTTGAGATGCAGTGTAAAACAATCCTATTCACGAGGGTGTTTGGCAGTGGAGATTAGGGTAGCAGGGGAGCTGTGGGGGATAAGGGTGAGGTAGGAGGGGGGGGGGATGGTGTGGGGGTAGTGGGGTGTTTTTTATGTTGTTTTTAATGTTTTATATGTATTTTAATATTGTAAGCTGCCTGGAGCTGCCTTTGGCAGGAAGGGTGGGTCAAGAAATTTAAATAAATAAGTTGATGGAGCCCCAGCCTTCAGCAGTTCATGGGGGTAGGACATGGGTTTCGGTTTTGGTTTTCTTCTGGTTTTTGGATCCCTGTTTTTCAGTTCTTGTTTTGTTTCTGGTTCTCTTTCTTTCCCCATTGAAGTCAATGGAAAATCTTTTCCCATTGACTTTCATCGGAAAGGGAACCAGACTGGAGAACCAAAAAAATCCGCAGGGGTCCAGGACAGAAAAAAAACCTCCCTCACACACACACTCCACACCCATCCCTTGGGACAGAGGGTCCAGTCTCTGCCACCTCCATTCCCCAGGCTCTACTCTTGCCCTCGGAGAGTGAGGTTGGGAATCTGCATCTCCACTCCCACCCCCTGGGCCCCATCTTTACCCCCAACCCCACCCCCCACATCAAAGATTATTTACAGTAACATTTTCCTTTTTATAAAGTGTAAGTTGTCGTGTGTCTATAAACATTCCTAGGTTGGAGGGGGCCACACCACCATTTTGCACAGGGCTCCACCTTCCCTGAATCTAGCACTGTTTCCTGCTGAACAGGGCCTTTTTATGCTGGAAGATGGAGGGATTCCTTGTACATTGTGGCATGTCTGGCCCTTTATCTGTCATTCTGTCAGTGCTGGTAGAGGACCATTGTTGAGGTAACATCAGCTGTATACGGTCAATATAGCTGTGTTAATACAAGACACATTGTGTTTGTCAGTAATTACTGTAAATGTGGGTTCCCAAGTTTTGTTTCTGTTTTGTTGCAAGATGACATTTGAGTCCCAAAATGAGGTTACTTTGGTCCGGACCTTGCCTACATGTGTGTGCAGGTGCTGCCAGATGTTGGCTCAAGATTGCCCCGGATCAGTGGCTTCCCTGCGCTGTGACCTTGGAAAACCGTGGTCACAGCCCAGGCTAAGGCTGGCCCAATTGGACAACAGCGGACTATCACATTTGTTCCCAGGACGCAAACCTGGTTTGAACCCTCCATAGCTATCCATTATGGTGGGGAGCAGGGTGCTGGGCATTCACGGGAGCGGGGACATCCATCTGTTCGTGGTTCTCCCTGTCCTCCCTGGTGCCCCAGACCAGACCATGTCTGACGCAGTTTTCCTCCCCGGGCTGTGTTGGGGTCACTGCCACGCTGCCGTCGTGTGTGTTTCTACCTAAAGTCTTCCAGAGTAGGAATGTGAATTTCCCATGTGACTGTGACAAAGAGTGGTTGTTGTGCTGGATTCGATTTAAGATGCTAGAAATCGCTGCAGAGTGTAATGGGCAGCATTTGTAGCTGGTTCATGTTGGAGGGGAGCTATTGTCCTGTCTTTTTTCTTTTTCTTTTTTTTATTTTTATAAATATAGAGTCCTGTATAGAAACATCCTATAAAATTTATTTGGGGTGAAATCACTCTAGGAGACTATTAAAATGTCATAAACACTATTTTCTACAAAAGCTGGGCACAACGCAAAGCAATATGCCCGGCCCTTCCACCCCATAGAAATATTACTGTTTGAAATAGAGGATCAATCCAAATTAATGTCCAAAATATACTACCATTTACTCCAGTGGAAAACTCCAGTGGGAGATTGCTAGACAAAATGAGACCAAGACTTAGGAAAAAAACTGAAAAGAAAGAAATTAAACATATTTAGCACTACATGCACAAATGCGTGAGTTCCTTATTAGGTAAGGAAATAAAAGTAACATTGAGAATAGATTATATGCCAGTAAAATTGAATCAAATGAATAATTTATATTCTCCATTTTGCTGGAAGGGCTGTGGGGAACATTGTTGGTGGGTGTGCCCTAGAACCAAGAATACTGGAGGAAAGTATGGACAAAAACTAAAAAAAAATCTGGGTATAATTATCCCTTTTAAGATGCAAATAGCATTGTTGGGACTCCTTCAAGAATTACAAATTATTAAAAAGAGAAGAAAAACAATGAACGTATTAATGCTAACAGCAATGCATATCATCACTAGAATATGGAAAAGGGAGATCCCACAGATGGAAAGTGGATCCAGTGTCTATGGTACATGTGTACTATGGAAAAAATCTCATCAGACAACCAAGACAAAATGTAGGAGTTTTATTTCACATGGATATTAGTATTATTATTAGCAAGCATTTATATAGTGCCTGCAATGTACCTGGCGCTTTACAAAGTAATGGAATAGACACGGTCCCTGCCCTAGGGCTTACAGTCTTATGGCCAGGGGCTTCCCCCCATCTCTCCTAATTCAAGTACTACACTCTTAACCACTACATCACATTGGCTCCTCCACCCCCACTACCATGGCTGTTCCTCGGGAAGCCAGCTTTGCAAAAGGCCACTCCGCTCTAGCCAGAGTGGCCCCTTGCAAAGCCACAAGTGGCTGCCTGGTCAATTTCATCCTGAAACTAACCAGGCAGCTGCTTGAGGACTTTGCAAGGGGCTGTGTTGGCCAGGACAGGCAGGGGAGCACCTTACAAAGCCGGATCAGTGTCCGTCCCCACCCCCAACAGATGTTTGGGGATGGGGAGCTGGACTCGAAATCTGGGGAGAACTTGAACCAGGTGACAAGATCTCAAGCTTTGGTTCTTGTTCTCCTGAGATTTCTCATGAGAATTCTTTTTCCCCCTCTTGTTTCAGCCGTAGTCATTAGTTCATTTCATTAATACATTTTTGACTACTGCGCATGAGGAAATAGCCAAAATAAAGTCACTGGACAGCTGAATGAACAAATATCTGTGCAACCTAATAACCAGAAAAACAACAAACAGCCCCAAACCCCAACGTGGGTATCCAGCGAAGATAGACCCAATTAGCAGATATTATCCATTTTGGCAGATATGGTTCAAATTGGGTGAAACTGACAGATATAGAGCTGAAACAAGTACTTAATATAGTACCCATGGGTAATACCCACATTTTGTGGTACTGCATCAGGTACCCAAAAGGTTAGAGGGTACCATTTGGGTACCTGAAATGTCGGTAACTTCCAGTACCAATTTTCCAATTACCAATCAGTATATCAGGTTGGAAAACCAAAAAATCGGGATGGAAATAAAAATCGGGACTGGAAGTTGATTTTCCAGGACAGAAAAATCAATAAATAGGTGTCAAAAGTCTATAAGGAAGTTGAAAATAGGTAGCAGAAGTTGACATTCCAGGACATTGGGTACCCAAATGAGGTCAAAATCAAGTACTGATTGGTAGCCAATATTGCTGGGATCAGTTTCGGCAGGTATCGTTCGCTGGTGCAGTGGAGCTGCTGGGAGTGGTGATGGCCAGCCATGACTTGTGAATGAGATCCTTGCCTGTCCTGGTTGGTGAAAGCCAGGCGAGAGACACTTGGGCCATTGCTGGCAGGGGAGTGTCAGTGCCTCCTTTATGGAGGGCAGAGTCACGGGGTGCCTGAAGGAGGCTGTGTTTGACCTTTGCTCAAGAAACCATCTCTTGACACTGACGCCCTTGCCATCTATCGACCTGTCTCTAACCTTCCCTTTTTAGGGAAGGTTATTGGATGGGTGGTGGCCCAGCAGCTCCAGAGGCATCTGAATTGCATCAGTTTCCTTGACCCCTTGCAGTCTGGCTTTCATCCAGGTTATGGCACTGAGATTGCACTTGTCGCTTTGGTCAACAATCTACACCAGGAGTTGGACCGGGGTCAGTCCACCCTTTTCATTTTGTTAGATCTTTCAGTGGTCTTTGACCCGGTTGATCACAAGATGTTGGCGACCCACCTGCAGAACGGTGCTGGGGTGCGCCGGACTGTTCTCGAATGGTTCCACTTGTTCCTGGCCGGGAGAACTCAGCGTGTGGTGTTGGCGGGATGTTCATCTCCCCCTGAGACCTCACGTGTGGAGTCCCACAGGGATCCATTCTGTCCCCTCTCTTGTTCAATGTGTATATGCAGCCCTTGGGTGAGATTGTGAGAGGGTTTGGAGTTTGGTGTCATCAATATGCTGATGGCACTCAACTAGATCTCTCGTTTTCATCTGACCCAGGCCCATCAGTCTCAGTGCCCGGTGTATGGCTGTGGTGGGGGATTGGATGAGGGCTAGCCGTCTGAAGCTGAATCCCGATAAGACAGAGGTGATGTCAGTAGGGAAGCCCTCCCTTGTCCCTCAGGTTCTGAGTTTGGGAGTCCTCCTCGATTCACAGCTCCACCTGGGTGCCCAGGTAGTGGCTGTGGCGAGGAGTGCATTCAGTAAATTACGTCTGATCTGACGTCTTCGGTCATATATCTCGGGCTCCAATCTTGCCACTATCATCCATGTGTTCATCACCTCACATTTGGACTACTGCAACGCACTCTACATGGGGCTACCCTTGGTAACGACCTGGAGACTGCAGCTGGTGCAGAATGTGGAGGCCCGTCTTCTGGTGGGGGCTGTTCACCAAGAGCATATAACATCGGTGCGCTGTTCTCTGCGCTGACTGCCTATAGTCTTCTGGGTCCGATTCAAGATGTTCATTTATTACCTTTTAAAGACCTACACGGCTTGGGCCCCACTTACCTGCGGAACCACCTCACCCTTCGTGTCCTGGATTGGCCCCTGTGGTTGTCCAGGGACGCCCGCTCAGAGGCCCCCCCGGGTTTCCCGAGGGGCCACGTTTGAGAGGACGTTCTTGGTGGCCGCGCCGCAGTTATGGAACTCCCTCCCAGTTAGAGGTCCATTGTTCTCCGGATCTTCCCTCCTTCCGTCGACAGTGTAAAACCTGATTATTTCACCAGGCTTTTGGTGAGGGGGGTTGGTAATGGGTGGGTTTTTAGTTGTATGTATGGGGTCTTTTTTTAGCAGTTCCATGGTTGAGTTTTTATTGATATTCTGTGTATATGTTGTTCTGTATTTTTATATAATTTTATTGTTCACCACCCTGACCTGCCTGTAGGCAGGAGGGGCCGGTATAAAAATGTTGGCATAAATAAAATAAAATTCGGATATCAGAAATTCAGATCAGAAATTCGGATATCAGAAATTCGTCAGGTACATCCGTTTTTTGTGGATACTCTTTTTAGCTCTACCCTTGGATATTTATCCTAGCACTAGCGTGTTTTATTGACACTGATCCCAACATTCAAGCTGGAATCTCTGTGGTCTCTAACCAAGCTCCACACATGACATACCGATATGGGACATGATACAGGAGAACAAAAAGACAAACAAAAAGGAAAATGCACTTCTTCTGGTCAAAATATGAGACTGGAACTCAGCTCAACCACCGGACTGAAAGATATAAAAGCAAAGGAAACCCATAAATACAGAAGGAAAACAAATACAAAAAAAGACAAAAAACAAATAAAAGAAGGAACTACCATAGCGCAACACAAAGCATACAAACTTTTCCTTTTATTTTAATTTATCTTTTTGGCCATTTTCACACGGATTGCCCCCCCCCCCCCGGGCACATTGCCACAGTGTTCGCATAGGCGCCCCCCCCCCCCGCACCTGTACAAGGCTGCAGCTGCGGGGGGGATGTGTGGGCACCTGTGAAAACACCGTGGGTGGTGGGTGGGTGTGCCTGCACGCTCCTGCGCTCCACCCACCTTCACCCATGCACGGAGCAATGGGAGCCAATGCTCGATGCTCCATGCATAGAGATGGGTGGAGGTCCATGGGAACGCACCCCCCGCACTGCCCACCCACCATAGCACTCGCCCATCCCCCCTGCACTGCTGGCCCTGTTAGGAAAGGCCTTTGTTTTAAGAAATTTACAACATTAAAGTTTTGTAAAACCAACACAGAATTATAATTTGGGCTGCAACTATAAGCCCATTAATTGAACCAATTAATAATCGGTTAATCTGTCTAAAACCAATTTAAAATTTGTCCCCTGATTAATCAGTTGGCTGCCAGGACCTTCTGACAGTCCATAGTTGTGAGTCCATAGCTCAAGGGGACATATTTCAGTGGAAGGCAAGTTCACCCACCACACGCAAATTAAGTGAATCTATGCACATCTGTGTAGATTTATGCAATTTTTAATTGATTACTCGCCAAAAAGGCTTAATAAATTAATCAACTAAAATTTCTAATATAGTTGCAGCTCTAATTATAATGTTTATGTTCTGTGTTTAACCAAATGTAATGTCTGAAATTTTTTTAAATAAAATTTCTATTTTCAACCAAACCAACAAAATTGTCATAAGCAGACCTGCCCAAAAACACCTGTCACATTTGCACGAGAAATTTGAAACTTGATTCTGTTTCCTTTTGAATATTGTTCTGCTTGATTTCCCCATTTTTAACATTCCACATTTACTATTCCACATTTAACAATTCTGATCGTGTGATTGTTGTATTATTTTTTTAAAACTTTAAGACTTTATTGTATAATGTCAATCGTACATAACATAGATTGGTGGAGAGACAAATATACAGTACTCATAAAATACATAGTAAACAAACAAAAAGAAAACCAAATGGATCAACTATGGTTGCCGATGGTGGTCATACATTGTATTGATATGGGCAGATGTTTCGTGTGTCCTTCACATGTTACACACTTCATGTAAACAAAATTTAGAACGTAAAAAGAAAAAAAGTTTGGTACTTTCAAAACTTTGTAAAAATGCTCATACTTTTCAAAATGAATTATTTTTGGGGGTCAAGTTTGTTTCAACAAAAAATTCAATCCAACTCTAGTAATAAGGCATATGTGCACTTCCTATTCACCAGGCGGTTTGGATATGTCAGTGCTGAAGTTCATGGTTTCACCTTTCTGTCAGTAACTTTGAGACCTGAACGGTGAAACACCAACATCATGTTGTTGGTTGACTTGTGTAATTAGATTTTTTTATTTATTTGGTTTTATATCCCATCCAATCCTGAGTGTTCAGGGCAGGTAGCAGTACTTGAAAATGAATGTGAAAAAATACCTAAAATAATACATAAAAACAATATAAAACCCCTTAACATTTCTCACCACCTTTCTCAACATATCCCTGCCTGGCAAAATACATTTGCCTTACATTACCTCCAGAAAATGCTTGGGCTTTGACAAACTTCCAAGAGAAGGGATTTCCAAAGTTGTGGAGCAGCCACCAAGAATGCTTCTCTCCTCTGTTTGTCCTTGCCTTATGTTCCATAATGCGCAGTGATGGAACCAGCACAAGGTTATTTTCTGCTGACTTTAAGGATTGCGCTGAAGAACAGGGATAGGAGGCTGTCTTTCTGATATGTAGGTCTCTAACCTGATTGTTAATTTTGAATAGTCTACAGATGAGAAAGAAGCAATGCAGAGCGATACGTTTACATTGTTTTGTTTGTTCATCATACTGGCGGTGACTCACCGGATGACTGAACCATAAATAGGACATGGCTGTCAAGAGGGCAAATGCATTGTTGGAAATGCCTTTTCCGATGCATCCTAGTAATTATTAATGCCATTGTATAGGGTAGTACCTCATCTGGACTTCTGTATACAGTTTTGTTTAAGAAAGATTTGTTCAAAATGGAGTTGGCACAAAGAAGGGCTACTAAAATCAGAGAAACGGCGAGCCTATCCTATGAGCCTCTAGAAATGCAATCAGATGAGCCTCTAGATATGTAATCGGTGTAGGGCAGGGACATGAGAGTGGGGGAAATGATATGTAAATTAAAGGAAAACGTAGTTAAACAAGAAATGGGTGTAAATGGCCATGAATCAACTGGAAATGTTGTCATGTTGGGAACATTCCCAAATGTCTGCCTTGCATTTTTATTTCTTTTGAGATTGCGGGTGGTGATTTTTCGCAACCTCTGTAATCTTTTGACACTTTACTTTTTGTGACGTGTTGGTACTTTTGTGTCCTGGTGTCACTTTCCTGGCCCCATGCCTTTTTCGTCTCCAGGTCCTGTTCTCCCAATTGGGGTGGGAGCAGGAGGAGAAAGAGGCAGTGTTGCAGTCTGATTAGTTATCTGTATTGTGCCTGCCTCCTTGCCGACGCACCGAAGGAGACGGGACACAAGTGCTGGGTTTTAACGGCCGCACTCTTTATTCAAATCAAATTACAATTAACCAATGGGTGGGGGCAAATCGCCTAGTGCGATGCGGGTCGAGTACTTGAACTTGACGTATGTAACAATAACCCAACAAACCAGGGGTGGTTTCGATGTACCCTCGATTACCACCCCAACCGTGAACATCACGTTTCCCCCTCTCAGTGGCCCCAGCCACAGGTGAGAGGGGCCCAATCATTTAATTATGAGTAAGGATAAAGGTGCCTACAGACAGAGGACCATACTTGTCCCTACCGCCCTCGCTCGGCACCCCTCCCAGGGAGGCTGCCCCCCCGCTTGCCGTACCCTGCTTTTCCAGCGGGTGGACTTCCCCATCTCTTAAGGAGATAACTCTTACTTATAATACTCTAACCTAATCTAATTTACTGTACTGGACCCCTGCCACTAAGGGGTCGCTGGGGGACCTGGACGAGCCCAACCCCCACCCCTCACCTATAACTTATCCAAAACAGAAACCAATGCCCTTTTAGGGCCTCCAAGTACATATAATTACCATCTGGTGATAGGTGAACACCATCTCGCCTATACAGCCCTGTGCATCAGAGCCCGTGTATCTATTCGCTCACCACCCAAATGGGTCAGTGATTGATCCCAACCCACACCCCGATTGATCATCTTTCGGGTCCGGTCGATCTTTCGGGGATGTACCCGGCTGCCCCATGACATCCATTCGACCAGGTTAGTCCATATGAAAATAGCTGCCGGGAAAAGTCCCATAGATCAAATTTAATGTTCTTAATCAGCTGCACTCCCTTCAGGCGGGGGATGTCATTCTTGCCCAGATGTATGACAAGAACATAGGGCTGGCAGTAGTTGGTGCCACCTCATGCCTCCACGAGCCTTCCAGTGTATCTGGGCGTGGGCCGATAAGCCCAGCTGGGCTCCCCATCTGGTCTGGCCTGCTGCCTTGCCCTCCCAATGCACCAGGCTGTTGCCGACGATCCAGACCTGGCTCCGGTACTGTGGGCGGCCACCTGGAATGGAAGAAATTAATACTAATAGGGGAAAGGGCGCCACGCACATAAGTCCAGAATGCCCTTGACCTCCACCGGCCCAGTTCCTGAATACCCTGTTCGGACATCCCACACTTGGCGGCAAAGTTCGCAGCCCCGATGCGGAACGAGTGGGTACCGTATGTTGACGGTGGGATCCCAAGGTGGGACAGCACCGTTCTAAACACCACCGTAAACTGGTATCTGGTGACCGGCAGGCCCCCAACATGTCTAAAGAGGGGGCCCAGGATAACCTGCTGTAGGTTGAGATAAGCTTCAGTTGCCCTTACCGGGCATAACTTCGTTGAAGCGACTCTGTGCAGTGTCACAACTTGCCCCCTCCCCCACTGATCTGTTTTAGATCAGCGAATGGTCAGTACCATTGCCGTTGGGCCGATCCGGATGTCATTAAGTCGTAATGCCCTACCTGAGGTGTCTCTGGCTCCATCGGCCACCATCTTACTCACTCTGAATGCTCCCAAGAAAGCTAACTTAAACAGTGAATTAAACAACGAAACTTCGTAACAGTCAAAACAAATACGTGGGAGGCTCTCGCATAAGTCCAGCAGTAAACGGGGGGTAATGGGGGCCCGTTGGTCAGGGGTCCTTCCTGCCTCCCTAGCCCAGCTCTTCAACAGACCCCTTGCGAAGAAGCCCCGATCCGGTGGGCGGTGACCGGCGAGGTTGCTCGCAAAGGCCAAGGCAAACAGCTTCCCAGCTATAGTACTCGAGGCCGCCCTGTTGTGCCTCAGATGCATAGCAAACTGGAGCATCTGGGCCTCCGGGATCGGAAAACCCGGGGGCCAGCCCTGTGCCACCGGTACTGCTGGAATTCCCAATACGCCCTGTCGTAGGCAGTCCTGGTACGAAGCGCAAGGGATCCCAGAACAGTCGCGTGGAGCTCTAACACACTCAAGGTTCCAGACCGATGGTGGTAGCAGCTCTGGATTCACCTAGGCCTGGGGTTCCAGTGAATGAAAATGCTCCATCTGGAAGCGAGAGAGGGCATTGGCTACGACATTGTCCAGGTCAGGTACATGTCTGGCCTGGAAGAGGATGTTGAATTCCAGACAAATGAGCATGAATGCCCTCACCAGCTTCATGACCCTTGGAGACTTGGAAGACTGGATTTAAATGATGTGGACAACCGCCTGGTTGTCACACCAAAACAGCACCAAGTGGTTCGCCAGTTCATTGGGCCATAGATGGACGGCTAGCACTATGGGAAAAAGCTCAAGGAAAGTGAGGTCCCTGGTTAAACCTTGCTCACACCATTCTGGGGGCCAAGGGTCCGCCACCCAACGGTCTCTGAATATTAAACCGAATCCCGCACCTCCGGCAGCATCAGAGTGCACCTGGAGCTCGGCTTTGAGCAAAAGCTGGTCCCTCCAGAAACTGGTGCCATTAAAGTTTGCTAAAAAGGTGGCCCATATCTGGAGGTCATCCTTCATCTCCCTGGTGACTCGGATAGTTTGGTGAGGAGGCGAGTCACCAGCCAGTTTAGCGTAAAGGCGGGACAAGAAGGCCCACCCAGGTGCTACCACCTGGCATGCAAAATTAAGGCTCCCGAGAACTAACTGTAATTGGCACACAGTAACTTTTGCCGCCCTTAAACATTCATCGACCTTGGTGTGGAGGGAGAGCAACTTATCCCGGGGCAGGCGGGAAACAGCTGCCTCTGTATCAAGCTCGATGTCGAGGTAGGTAGGTGGTTGGTCCCTCTGTCTTCTCGGGGGTCAGGGGAATGCCCAATTCATCTGCCATGGCGTGGAAAGTCTGCATCAAGCTTGAGCAGTTCTCCGTGCCGGCTTGGCCGACGAATAGAAAATCATCGAGATACTTAGTGAGTCCCCCACTGCCAGATCTCTGCTTGATGATCCATTCTACAAGGGTGCTGAACCGCTCGAAGGCCGAGCAGGAAATTGAAACACCCCATCGGCATGGCTTTGTCAAAATAATACATGCCGTCGAAATGGAAACCAAGCAGAGGAAAACTCTCGGGATGTACTGGGAGCAAACGAAAAGCGGACTTGATGTTGCACTTTCCCAGGATAGCACCCGGGCCGAAGGACCTAACTATGGACACGACTGAGTCAAATGATGCATACCTAACCAAAGAGAGCTCTTTGGGGATAGCGTCATTGACTGAGTCACCCCGGGGGTAAGACAGATAGTGGATTAGTCGGAACTCCCCGGGGGCCTTCTTGGGTACCACGCCTAAAGAAGAGGTAACCATATTGGGAAAAGGGGGGGCTGAGAATGGGCCCGCCACTCTGCCTTCGGCTGTCTCTTTTCGAATTTTTTCCCATACTACTCCCTCTATCCCAACTACTGACTCAAGGTTTGGGGCCACCCGGTGCCACTGAACTTCAAGTGCTGGGATATGAAAACCCTGCTGGAACCCTGCCACAATATACACCACCTCTGCTTGGTCTGGGTGGCCTCGAAGGGCCTGCTCGAGCTGGGCAACCCTAACTGGCGTTGGGGCTTTTGCTTGTAGGTCCCGAACTACTGCTACTAGGGAGGCCTTTCCCAACCCTTCCGGGGAAAGGTTTCCCTTTTGAAGCGGGTTTTTCCCACAGGCATGCTGAGGCTGCATGGTGGCCGGAACACGTGGAGCAGGCATGGCAAAATTTGCAGGCCGTTCGGGAACATCTCCCAAAATAACCAAACTCCCAACATTGTCTGGTGGACACCGCCGCCCCTTTCCTACCTTTGTCACGAAAGGACTCCGAGGCGGACGAGGCCTCCCCCTTTGCCAATAAATGGCCACTGTCGGATCAGGGTACGTTCCCAACCCCGCTCATGCAGTTAAGCCAGAGATCGTGGGCATGTAAGTCCCACATCAAGCCTGGGGTATAGGCCGCCCAATGGCGGAACACCTCGTCATACCACAGCCAGTCCCCTGCTGGCCTAGCTTCATAGGCCCGCCGCACGATGTCGGCGTACTTCAGTAAGTCTGCAGCCCTGGCAGGATAGGCGTGGATCATGACACCCATGTAAATAGAAAAGGCAGCAGTCCAGTTCGACCAATTTCGGTCAGCCTTGGGGCGCTTGAAACGTTCCTTTTCTTTTTTGTCCTGTTGCTCAGCGGGATCTATTATAGGATCGCTAAACATGAGAGCAAACAAATCCAGGTATTTCCCCCCTCCAAATCCGCTCCTTGGTGGCCAGGAGCAGGTGACCCCCAATTGGGTCAGAGACCGCGGAGTAGCCGCCACCTTCAGGCGGGTGCTGTTGCGGGATGGTCACAGCAGGGCAGTTCCCCCCCCTGCCCAGAGACTGAGGGGGGGGACCATGGGGGTCCACACCTGGAGTGCCTGCCCTGCAATGGACGAGGAAACCGCTGTGGCACTCAGCGGGGGCAACGCCCCCACCAGGTCCATGGGCACATGGGCTGGGGGTGGCAGGGGTGTTACGGGAACCCAGGTCCCGCCCCACCATACCAGTTGGGTTGGTCGACCGGCTACCCCTTGTCCCTGGTGGGGAAACCACTGCGGCACTCGGCGGGGGCAATGCCCCCACCAGGTCCGTGGGTACATGGGCCAAGGGTGGTGGGGGTGTTACGGGAACCCAGGTCCCGCCCCACCATACCAGTTGGGTTGGTCGACCGGCTACCCCTTGTCCCTGGTGGGGGTCCGGTGCTGCCCCCTCTCTCCTAGTGCCCCCTGTAGCTGGATCCTGCTGAGACTGCGACATTGCCCAACCTCCCCCAGCACAAGTCTCCACCTCACCTGCACGATTGGCTGGCAGGACTGGGGGTGCAATATGTTGGACAGGGGGTGCTGCCACCTGCTGGACCACTGCTGCCTGGGCACGCTGTTGGGTCAGCGCCTGGAGTGCCCTGTCCATCCGGTCGAGCCGCTGGTGCAGATCGGCATCATCATGGCCTCGTGCTGCCACGTCGGCTGGCTCTGGCCTAGGCTGGACAAAGGGAGGAAGGGGCTCCCCGGCCCAGTCCGGTGTGGACATGGCCCAGGCAGCCGGGGGCTGACCACCCCCTGGCCCAACCCATAGGGACCCGGGTAGGTGGGCCGACCGGGGGAATCGCCCACTAGCGGCCAGGTGCTAGTCGCCACGGTCCCTCACCACGGCCCAGGCCCACCCCCCACAGGAGAAGCCCCCAGTGCAACCGGAGGGGGCAGATCCCCAAGAGGAGCAGGTGGCCCGGGAGGCCTGCACGTGGGCCTAACGTCTCTATGCGCCCTGGTCACTGCAGCCCCCCCGCCTCCTCGATGTAACAGGCGGGGGGGTTCACCAGGCGCCCACTCCTCCGCAAAGGGGGCTCCTCCGTGGAGGGGGCACCCATCTGTGGGGGACCCTCGGAGGCTCCCGGGGGGGGGCAGCAGCCGAAGGGCACGCTGTAACACCCCCCCACTAGCTGCTGGAGTAGGGTCTCGCAGCTAGCCATTCGCGCCCCCAGGGGGATTTCCTCCCTTTCCCTTGTGGGCCACTCAGTTACTGGGAGGGTGGGGGCTGTCATGGACCCCAGGGGGATTTCCCCACTTTCCTCTGAGGGTCCTTCCGTTGCCGTGCGGGTGGGGGCCAATCCCTCCAGCTCCTCACACGGCACCTCACCTCTCTCACCTGCCCCCACTTACTCGGCAGGAGTTGAATGAGCGGCCTCACGCCACCGCTTCCTAGCTTCAGCGGTGGTGTGTTCCTTGTTTTTCCCCATGTGGGCCTCCTTGCAGCCAGGAACGCACCACTCACAGCTCCGCTTGCTCGAGTGCTGCAAAGCCCCTGCTGTTTCGTTTACCGCTCCGGTTGCAAGTGGGGCCAGAGCTGGAGGAGTCCTCTGCGCGTGAGCGCCGCTTTCTGAGTGGGGCCCACATGCCTGTCTCTGTCCTATCAGTACCAGCTGGGGTTGCCTAGCAACCCTGGCTGGGTTTGCTACAATTGCATGCCGTGCTGTCTTCCCGCCTCTGGGGCCGGTACAACCCCAGCGGTGGGGAAAACTTGCCAGCCATCCCGCTTCTTGCTAATCAGGAGGCCTGCCGCAAGGGACCTGCCACCTGCCACCCCCGTACCGGGGGGAGGGGGGGACGAGCGGAGGCAATTCTCTCACCGCTGTGCTGAACATGGCGGCCTGCCCCAAAAGTAGATATCAAAGGGCATTCCCAAACAGGAACAAATGAAAGTGGCAAAATCTCAGTAAGTTTCTGTATTGCGAGGGCAGGCAGCAAATAGACTTTTTTCAACTAAAATAGCATTTGCTATGAATTGCCCTTTCAGCTCTAGTGACAGTCCATGGGGGCAAAGAATCCAGTTAGATTTAAAGCATAGCTTGGTAATTTTATGAATAGTATAATCATGCAGTAGATTTGCCCATGGTTAGTCAAGGAAAGGCTGAAACTTACATCTAATGTAATTAGTCTGATATTTCTGGGAAGGTTAGGAAGGCCATCCATCCGTTTATTATTAATAAATGTGATAAATAAATTATCCTTCTTTGAAATCCTTTTTTGTTAGGAAAAAGCACTGATAAATGGGATTCAACATAGAGATGCTTCAGTGGTTCCCAAAATCTTGTTTGTCTGACATCCTTTTGAGACTTAAGTTTAATTCTGTGGCCCCATGTCGCGGATGCCTCCGTTTCCCAAAAAGGAAAAAGTACTTAGTGGTTCAAACCAGACATAATCTGACCTGAATATAGGGTACTAGTTTCCAGTCTGAGGGTTAAACTGAGATCATACCTACTATGTGGGTAAGAGTAAACCCTCCTTAATACGTAATGATAGTATATTTTTAACGGAGGACTCGAGACAAAAAGAATATTAAAAACATATAGATTTACTTAAAACAAGGTTTCAGATAGTACAAAAAGGAAAACTCATTCAGTTACAAATATGAACAGTGTGATACAAAAGACATTCAAAGAACATCATACATTGTCTATGTCCAAACCTTAAAGAAAAAGCTGTTTTCTCTCTCTCTCTCTCTCGCTAGCTAGCTATCCATCCCTCCCTCCCTCCCTGCTTGAGAAGGCTTCAGGAATCCAAAAGCTTTCTAAATTTCTCCCTTCCAGGGCAGGCATATTTATCCTATATTTCTGTATGTTCCAACACTTTTTGAAATTAATAAGTGTCTACTAGAGGTGGGACCCCGGGGCAATTACCAGTTTTCCGGTTCTCAAAGAACCGGATTCTCTGATTAAATCCGGTATCCGGTACCGGTTTTATTCCATTGATTTCAATGGGGCACTGTGTCCCCATTGAAATCAATGGAATACAATTCCTCCCCCCTCCCCCTCCCAGGCTGCG
>QEPC01004435.1:2220776-2246959 GCA_003113815.1 Sphenodon punctatus | reverse complement strand
CTCGCCTGGCCCCAAGCCTTTTGACATTTCGGCGGAACTGTAAGACCTGGCTGTTTGCCCAGGCCTTTGGGAGGGAGGGTGGGGGGGGTGATTTTTAATCCCCCACCAATGTATTTATTTATTTATTATTGGACTCTGCCCTGTTTTATTGTATATTTTATATTTGTATTTTAAATTGTTTTAATGGTTTTATTGTTGTTAGCCGCCCCGAGCTGCATTGCAGGATGGGGCGGGATAAAAGTCTATAAAAAATAAATAAAAAATAAAATAAATAAAATAATAAAAGTATAAACATAAAAATTAAATCAGCAATAAAAGATAAATAAAATAAGATAAAGAACTCTTCCTGACACCCCATCAAACCAGTGCGGGGGCTAATCTCGTACAGGAGCAAGGTAAACTAACAAAGTTGAATCAATCACAGAAATCATCTACCCAGCCAATAAAATAGAAATCAAACAAGGCCTCTATACTCAGCAGAGCAAGGGCACAGCTAAGTTACATTAATCTTTTGCTAAGCTGGAACGCCCATTTGGCGATGTTATGCAGCATCTTGGGAGCATTCGATCACAGTAAAGATTGGAGCAACTGCTCCGGGGAGAAATAGGGCGTTCAGCCAGCCAGGTGGCAAGATATAAATCCCTCCAGTGAGAACTAAGGGGGCAGGAAAATAGCAAATGCAATAGATCCTCAATTTTATTCGCAAAAAAGTCAGCAAATATGTCACAGTGGGCACTGGAGAGTTTCAGTTCGAGGCGGAGAGAGGCCAGACTGACCAGCCTCTGCACCACCCGGAAAAGCTCCGCTGGATGTGACTTTGCAGACGCAGTGAGGGCAGGAAAGAACTCTTTCTTTGCTGCCTGCACTGCAACAGCATAAGCTCTTAAACTAGTTTTATGCTGCAATCAGTCAGCTTCAGTACGAGTTCGACGCCACCGTCCCTTCAACCGCCATCCATCTTGCTTCATCCGGCGCAGGTCCTCCATGAACCACGGCGACCCCTGCCGTCGGCTTTCTGGAAGCGGACTCTTGGGAGCCATTTGGTCAATAGCCTCAGCAAACAAGCTGTTCCAGAAGGCAGTGAGATCATCGAGTGAACGATCATCAAGGTTGGAAGGCATTTCCCCATAAGCATTCCGGAACCTCTCTGGTTCCATAAGTCTCCGGGGACGGACCCAATGAACTGGTCCTGCACCTTTCTGGGGACAGACATGCACCAGGAGACTGACCCGGAGAAGGTAATGATCTGCCCATGACAGGTAAAGTTACTACATCCCCACCACCACCACCACCACTACCGGATCCCCTGCCTCAAGGCCGGTGCAGAACATCAGGTCACGGGTATGTCCCCCCTCATGTGTCGGGCCCTGAACCCTCACTAAGTTGTTATTATTATTATTATTATTATTATTAAACATTTATATAGCGCCAGCAGTGTACCTGGCACTTTACAAAGTAATAAAATAGACACGGTCCCTGCCCGTAGGGCTTACAATCTGAGACACAGGAGCTGAGGGAGAGACTTAGGAAGGGGAACAGAGGGAGAGACAAGGGGTACCCTGTCCCTCCTCACAGTTGTTCATGTGAGGGTGTTCTTGGTGGCCGCACCACGGCTGTGGAATGCCCTCCTGTCGGAGGTCCATCTGTCTGCAGACCTCCCCTCTTTTCATAGACCATGTAAGACCTGGCTGTTCTGCCTGGCCTTTGGGGAGGGGGAAGGGGAAGGTGGGAGGTTTGTTAGATGGGGTGGTATTGCTGCTTTTATGTATTACTGTTTTAAATTGTTTTTAGATGTTTTATGTGTTTTATTGTTGTACACCGCCCCCAACTGCCTGTGGCAGGAGGGGGCGGCATAAAAGTTGAATAAAATAAATAAATATTTCTCATAAGGTTCTCTAAAATTTGAACATCTGGCCACCCTAGCTCCATCCCTTCTGACCTTCAAATCCCTCCTAAAAACCTTCTCTTCTGTCAGGTTCAAGCTCCTCGTTTCCAGAGGCTGGTTATTAATGCTCTTTCTACCGACCTTTCAGTCAGGGTCCCCGTTCTCCCCTGTAACTTCCTTCCATGCTCCAATGTGATCAACTGGGAGCACCCTCTTGTGGGTATCACCGGTTAATCTTGTTTGTACATGGCATTCTCAGTTGCTGCCGCCCCAGTACTATGGAACTCCCTTCCCTCAGAGGCCCACCCGAGCTTGAGCATATTCTGGAGGTGGTGTAAAACTTTTGTTTTTCACAGAGCTTTTGGCAGGTAGGGATAGAGGTTGGGTTTGTGGGATTTTGGGTAGGGGTTTTTAGTTGATTTTATTGTATTGCTTTGTATATTTACTATTTTTTTTTCTTTTTGTAAAGCTGCCCTGTGCCTTCAGGGAAGGGCGGGGTATACATTTTAATAAATAAAAAATAAATAACTAAGCTAAGCATGTGCACTTGTAGCTTCTCAACTTCATGAAAATATCCCTGTCTATGAAAACAGACAGGCACGCACGTAACTCCACTTTAACACCGCTTTAACATTTATTATACATGTTGCTTGAAGGGCTCTATTGGCGCCCTATGCAGCTCTGCAACATGTTCAAGCGGAATTAAGGTCCATGTCTGTTTTCACCCTATGTTCCCCTCTCCTTCCTCTATCCTAGATTGTGAGCCCTATCCCCTGCAGCAGGCACCTGTCTCTAACTAATTACTTCAGTGCTAGGAACATTGCTGGGTTGCTGGCACTCTATAAATAATTAAGAAGAAGAAAGGAGGAGTCCAAGTCATCTATTCTTTGAGAGTTAATAGACCAAGAAATGAGACCGCTAACTATGTGGGCATATGAATTCACGTTTCAGAAAAAGGGCAGGTCACACTACTTGGGACTCCAGACTCTCATGGGACATATACACATCTTAATACAAAACACGCGTGTTCTTCAATAACATTGCCGTAACAGCGGGACACTTTAATAAAAGCAGAGATTCTGACAAACGGCGTAGTAGCACTGGAGAAGTTCATATGGATGTAGGCTGGCTGTTTCTTGGCACTGATTAAAAAATAAATCCTTCCAACAGAGGGTGATTTCAGAAGTGACGTGGTGAATGTTCACCACAGTCAACCTCAGTCAAACGCGGGGGGTGCTGAAAGCACCGTGCATGTCTGTTTGCTCGCATCCAGATGTTCTCCACAGTCAAACGCAGCCCGGGGTGAAGCTAACCACGCTTCGTGAGGTCGGGGCGGGAGGAGGTCCAGAAGTGTGGTGAATGGTCACCACGGCAGGGGTGAATGAAAAGTAACTTCTGAACGGAAACCTGCAGCCGCGGTGGAAGGAACTGACCCCAGCCGCAGTGCATTCTGGGGCTCGAACCGCGGTCTACGTCTCCACTGCACGTCTGTTGTGTTCCCCCAGCCCATGTTCTCTCTGATTGCCCCCGGGCAGTGGTCACGATCCTGTCACTTCTGTCACGTGTCACCACTGCCCATGGTGAATCTGTTCACACCGGGGTGGGATTCACTGTGGTGAATTGGAATGTGTCACTTCTGAAATCACCCATAGTTGCAAAAGCTTGTGTTACTGGAACTGATGTTCCCCAGCACAGATAAATATTTGTCTTGAAAGCTTTCCCAGCACTGTTGGATAATTTGACAATTACAAAATATGTACATAAAAGTTCCTGAGTTTCTGATAGTTCAAAGATAATTTTTGTGTCTGATAAGCTGATGTATGATGTNTTATTATTATTATTATTATTATTAACAAACATTTATATAGCGCCAGCAGTGTACCTGGCACTTTACAAAGTAATAAAATAGACACGGTCCCTGCCCGTAGGGCTTACAATCTGAGACACAGGAGCTGAGGGAGAGACTTAGGAAGGGGAACAGAGGGAGAGACAAGGGGTACCCTGTCCCTCCTCACAGTTGTTCATGTGAGGGTGTTCTTGGTGGCCGCACCACGGCTGTGGAATGCCCTCCTGTCGGAGGTCCATCTGTCTGCAGACCTCCCCTCTTTTCATAGACCATGTAAGACCTGGCTGTTCTGCCTGGCCTTTGGGGAGGGGGAAGGGGAAGGTGGGAGGTTTGTTAGATGGGGTGGTATTGCTGCTTTTATGTATTACTGTTTTAAATTGTTTTTAGATGTTTTATGTGTTTTATTGTTGTACACTGCCCCCAACTGCCTGTGGCAGGAGGGGGCGGCATAAAAGTTGAATAAAATAAATAAATATTTCTCATAAGGTTCTCTAAAATTTGAACATCTGGCCACCCTAGCTCCATCCCTTCTGACCTTCAAATCCCTCCTAAAAACCTTCTCTTCTGTCAGGTTCAAGCTCCTCGTTTCCAGAGGCTGGTTATTAATGCTCTTTCTACCGACCTTTCAGTCAGGGTCCCCGTTCTCCCCTGTAACTTCCTTCCATGCTCCAATGTGATCAACTGGGAGCACCCTCTTGTGGGTATCACCGGTTAATCTTGTTTGTACATGGCATTCTCAGTTGCTGCCGCCCCAGTACTATGGAACTCCCTTCCCTCAGAGGCCCACCCGAGCTTGAGCATATTCTGGAGGTGGTGTAAAACTTTTGTTTTTCACAGAGCTTTTGGCAGGTAGGGATAGAGGTTGGGTTTGTGGGATTTTGGGTAGGGGTTTTTAGTTGATTTTATTGTATTGCTTTGTATATTTACTATTTTTTTTTCTTTTTGTAAAGCTGCCCTGTGCCTTCAGGGAAGGGCGGGGTATACATTTTAATAAATAAAAAATAAATAACTAAGCTAAGCATGTGCACTTGTAGCTTCTCAACTTCATGAAAATATCCCTGTCTATGAAAACAGACAGGCACGCACGTAACTCCACTTTAACACCGCTTTAACATTTATTATACATGTTGCTTGAAGGGCTCTATTGGCGCCCTATGCAGCTCTGCAACATGTTCAAGCGGAATTAAGGTCCATGTCTGTTTTCACCCTATGTTCCCCTCTCCTTCCTCTATCCTAGATTGTGAGCCCTATCCCCTGCAGCAGGCACCTGTCTCTAACTAATTACTTCAGTGCTAGGAACATTGCTGGGTTGCTGGCACTCTATAAATAATTAAGAAGAAGAAAGGAGGAGTCCAAGTCATCTATTCTTTGAGAGTTAATAGACCAAGAAATGAGACCGCTAACTATGTGGGCATATGAATTCACGTTTCAGAAAAAGGGCAGGTCACACTACTTGGGACTCCAGACTCTCATGGGACATATACACATCTTAATACAAAACACGCGTGTTCTTCAATAACATTGCCGTAACAGCGGGACACTTTAATAAAAGCAGAGATTCTGACAAACGGCGTAGTAGCACTGGAGAAGTTCATATGGATGTAGGCTGGCTGTTTCTTGGCACTGATTAAAAAATAAATCCTTCCAACAGAGGGTGATTTCAGAAGTGACGTGGTGAATGTTCACCACAGTCAACCTCAGTCAAACGCGGGGGGTGCTGAAAGCACCGTGCATGTCTGTTTGCTCGCATCCAGATGTTCTCCACAGTCAAACGCTGCCCGGGGTGAAGCTAACCATGCTTCGTGAGGTTGGGGCGGGAGGAGGTCCAGAAGTGTGGTGAATGGTCACCACGGCAGGGGTGAATGAAAAGTAACTTCTGAACGGAAACCTGCAGCCGCGGTGGAAGGAACTGACCCCAGCCGCAGTGCATTCTGGGGCTCGAACCGCGGTCTACGTCTCCACTGCACGTCTGTTGTGTTCCCCCAGCCCATGTTCTCTCTGATTGCCCCCGGGCAGTGGTCACGATCCTGTCACTTCTGTCACGTGTCACCACTGCCCATGGTGAATCTGTTCACACCGGGGTGGGATTCACTGTGGTGAATTGGAATGTGTCACTTCTGAAATCACCCATAGTTGCAAAAGCTTGTGTTACTGGAACTGATGTTCCCCAGCACAGATAAATATTTGTCTTGAAAGCTTTCCCAGCACTGTTGGATAATTTGACAATTACAAAATATGTACATAAAAGTTCCTGAGTTTCTGATAGTTCAAAGATAATTTTTGTGTCTGATAAGCTGATGTATGATGTATTTTTTGATCCATGCAGCTTTCTGGAATCTCCATTTCTGGAATCTGAATGTGAAGCATCTGCTTGAAGTAGCATAAATTGTGCAGGAAGGCAAAATGAAAGTGGCAGACCTTTTAAGTCCGAAATTGACCCTCTGACGTTGGTTGAGCTCATGCTTTAGAAAGTACAGCCACATTCCTGCAAACACTTCAGCACAGGCTTAACTTTACTGCCACAAATAATCTCATCTGTGTGAATGAAACTAGCTAGGGTAATAAAGTTATGGAAGTGCCATTGCCAGACAAAGAGGGTGCTCTGGAACAATTACCTGCTTGAGGGCTATATTCAGTATTTTCGGCTTGGTGCCATTGTTTGTTGAGAAGGTTTCTAGATAGTTTTTCTTTCGTTCAAAGTGCAAGTAGGACGTTAATGCTGTCAAAAAACTAATCGCCCATTGTGATCCTTGGAACAATCCTTATCTCTTCCTTATTTGTTTCTGTTTTGATCATATATTGTTTGTGAAGCAGTCTTTTAGTCGCCATGATTTGACGGATCCACTTTTAACTTTTCCTTTCTGGAAAGAGTTATTAATATGCTAATGAGGGCTTTGGGCCAGTGCATATATTTAGGTGGGGTAAGTGAAGGCATTCTATCCTGGAGGAGAGTGGCATCCTGAGCCTGTTGCAACTGGATTATTGCATTCAGCTCTATTCAACATATTGCCAAATAAATACTCCTAAATTGAGGGGTAGTTAAGAATAACAGTATCAGAAGGATTGGCTGACTGATTTTATGGGGAGCTAAAGGAGCTAAAAATGTGTTGCTTGATAATTAAGCCCTACTAAATGAATGGGTGCCAGTGTTCATGGAGTTTACTTGCATAAATATGTTTGTGGGGTTTAAAGAGCCATGAGGAATTGTTTAGGTTTGGATAGAGGCAAAATGAGGAGCAATAGGATGAAAATAACAAAAGGGCATTCAGGCTGGATATTAAGGGAGAGAGGATCCTTGGCTGTGAGAAGTACAAGATCTGAAGACTAGTTTCCTCCAGGAACTGATGGAATCCCCATTGCTCAGGATGTTTTATAAACTGACTGGATTTAATATTTGTCCTTGTAGTGCAGCAAGTAATCCTCTGTTGGAAGGAGGGGCCATCAATAAGGGTTTCTTGGCTATCTACTATATGATGTGATTTAGAATCACCTGCAGAGAGATCTTAACTCATCCCCATCAGCTTTGTTTCAGTGTGTTCTAAGGATGCTGAAGCAAAAACAAAGTTTTCTTTACTTTACATTTGTGGGAATTAAATTTGGAGTAACTCCACTGGACTTAAAAACTAGAGAAAAAGGAGTTACATCAGCTCTCTGGATGGCATAACATTTCTTATAGATGGAGAAACTATAAGAAAAGTTTGTCCTAGAAACAGCCTAGTTGATATTAAAACTGCCCCAAAATTTCAGATCATGCATTTCAAAACTCCAAAGACTCTTTAAATTCTGATTTTAAACTAGCAAATATTACACTGTTTACATGCTTTCAAATGTTTGCATGGCATTTTATGGCCAATCTTCCTCATCAAAGGCAGAACTCATTCAAGTTTAATGATCAGGAAGCCAAAGTTGTAATTTCCAATAGTAACTTATTCTTCTTTGAGCGGCTCCCTAATTCTCACTGGGTGCAATCCAGCTCCATACAAGCCATTGACTTCAGTGGGAGCTGGTTTGCATCCACTTATGGGATTACGTGATACCCTAAAGCAATTTGGAAGGCTTGTCTCTATAAGAATAGCTCTCATACGGCTCCTACCCCTCCTCACTTTTTGAATGCAGATTCCAGGCTATTAAACAATTCATTCACTTTTGTTTGTCTTTCTCCTTTTGACTCGCAGGTTGATTAATAGAAAAGCGGAATCTTTAAGACAAGAGAAGAGTATTTAAAAAGACCAAGAATACAGTGTTAAGGTAAGACATTGCACTTGCTCTGTTTTCGATCATACGTGCACAACCAAGTAAACTAGATAGGATTGAACTATGTTTG
The DNA here is from genome assembly GCA_003113815.1 of Sphenodon punctatus. NCBI lineage: Eukaryota > Metazoa > Chordata > Lepidosauria > Sphenodontia > Sphenodontidae > Sphenodon > Sphenodon punctatus. The sequence continues at coordinate 2,238,904 of QEPC01004435.1, read as the reverse complement.
TTCACAAATTGGAATTAGAAGAGCTGACTCCAACCACAAGATTGTGCCTAGCTGTCTGTCATATTTGTATTTTCCCCCAATAGCCTAGTATCTGAGCACCTCATAATTTTAATGTACATGTTCTCACGATAACCATGTGAGGTAAGGAATAGCTGCTACTCCTGTTCTACAGAGGATGTAGTAACTCTATGGCAGGCTAGCATGGTAACAAGTGGAGTGATTCTGAAATGAATAGGTATTTTTGTAATTGTGGGTATTTGCATTTTTGGATAGTCAACTGAATAATATCCGCAACTGCAATGGACATTCAGATTTCTGGGCTACTGTGTGTGTGCAAATAGGCTTTATTTAATTGTGTTAGTCATTTGGACACCAAAAATAATTAGTATCTTAAAATAAAATAACACTTTTTATAACAATATACAAACCTTAAATACAGAAACAATAATATAAATATTAAAATGTATAATACCACTTTAAGAGGAAAAGCAGGTATCCTGTCTACAGCATATAAAATCCAGACATTTTATTCCCTCAGTAAGATAATTCCAAATTGCAACCACTACAATAAAAATATAAGCCACATATTAAATACTTGACGTGCCTAAATCATCAACCCTAAAACCATAATAATCAAATATTCGGGATTGGAGAGAATTATTTAAAAAAAGAAAAAACTCATCACAAAGGCGGCACAAATAGCCAGAATGAAGTAACTGACAAACTGAATATCCAGATAACCAACTTGAAAAACAGGACCCAAATAACAGTTGATATCTGTTTTGGCACATATGGTTTGAACTGGATGAAATTGTTGGATATGATATTTGCTGCAGATATTTATTTTTAACTCTACAATAGAGAATTGTTCCTCTATGATTAACAGTAGTTCTGATGGTGATTAGGCTGTCGTCCATGTGCCCTCCTTGTGCTCCACAAAGTTCCAGGTGTTTGAAATTTGAACTGAGATGTGGATTTCACCATCCCCTTTGTAAAGGGCCAAGCAATCCTGAAATGGGAGATGTTCAGACTCTGCGTTAAAACTAAACTAAACTGCCTAACTGAGTCAGTCCATCTTAGCCCAGTATTGTCACAACCTGACACGGCAGCAGGGGTTTCAAATTTGGGTCCAAATCCAGCTCTTCCAGGGTCTCTGGCAGAGGCCATCCCAGTGTGCTATGTGAGACCCCTCCAAGCACCCTGCAGAGACCTCCCCCAGGCCAGGGATCCTGAGGTGGAGATGCCGGGGATTGAACCTGGGACCTTATACATGCAAAGCATGCACTTGAGCTATGGCCTCCCCCGTTGATCAGCTTTGTACAGATCAGGATGTCCTTGGCTGGGGGGAAAATTCAGTGGAACTGGCCCTTGTGTCTGTAGCCTTGGGTTTGGATTTTAGTTGAGTTCTGCATAACATACCATAGACATGCCATTATGAAGCCGGTGTAGGCCAGGTACATCCCTAAGTCATAGCATGTATGGAGTGATGCTCTCCCCATCCTTTTTAGGGACACCCTAAGCACAAGGTTGGTATCCCCTGATCATCGATGGGTAATAGTAATTGATGGACCTAGTGTAAGGACCCAGCCTTGAACTGGCATCCTTGGAAGTACAGAGCTGCCAGATGGCCCTGCAGCACCACCATGGCACTCTGGCTGGGGGACTTGCTTTCTCCCTCCCTGGCTCTTTGGTGCCTGCCGGGGCCATGCTCCTTCCCACCTGTGTTTGATCAGCCCCCCTGACTGTATATAAGGCTGTGGTCTTAGCTTCCTCAGCATGCACAAAGAGGTTTTCTGCGTGGTGTGCATGAGCATGGTGCTGCTATGTTACTGGGAGGGCCAGCTAGAGCTCTGACAGAATGGGGGACCAGATTGGGGCTGGTCTCTGTCTCCACCAGACTGGATCACGGTGGATGGATCTGTTGGCAAAAGAATCCACGGGAAGATCTAGTTTCATCCTTGCTCTGCTCCAGCCTTTGTTTTCAGCCTTGCTTCCTGTCGCTCTGCTGTGCCCCATGTCCTGTCTTCCTGCTCTGGCCCCAATACTGACCCTGTGCCTCAACCCCAGCTTGTCTGCCCATGTCCCAGTCACCCCACATCCCTGAACCTTACTCCTAGCTGCCATGAATGTACCTAAACATTTTTAAAACACCTGGCAATGAGTTCCACAAGTACATGCTGCAGAGTCAATCTATTTTCCCTCTTTGTTACTATGATGTACAATCATGATAGTCACCTTTTATCAAATTACCTCACTTGCATCACTTGAAACCTTAACTAATATTCTCATGTAAGTGGGCTGATATTCCTACATAGTAAGCTCCTCAGGGCAGAGACCTGTCTCTAATAACGACTTGTCAGTGTTACTCATGTTACTGATGCTATGTAAGAAATAATAATAATGATATAAGGGAGTCCCAATACACCCCTGAAATGCAGCCATCTCTAGGGTGGAACTCAGTTGTGTTTTAACAGGATACAAAGTTTTGTCTCTTATTTTAGTTACAGAGGCAAACTTCGTCCATTTGAAACTGCAAAGGAAATTTAAGCCAACAGAATGAAGTTCTCTATATGAATCTTGGGTGAGACACATTTGGCTCTCCTTCTCTTATAGAATCTTTAATATTCATTACTGCGCATGACCTTTGTTTTACATCTCATCAGAAAGATGTAAATCTTAAAAGATGAGTAAAATTAAATTAGTCACCAAGTAACTTGCTGGTTTATGAGTTGTCAAAGAAATTTTAACCCCCGGGCATCCACACTCCCCAGCTCATGCTGCATTGCTTCATTAACCTCCTCTCTCAATACAGAGGGGAAACCCTTTTCTCCATGTCACAATCAGTATATTTATGACATGTTGTATCATGTCAGAGGATGCTGTGATGCAGCTGAACAGACACAATTTAACCTCCATGACACTGTGTGCAGAAGAATGTAAACAGCCAATGAAGACATGGAGCAGAGTGACAAACAGTCCATTTATCTACAGATGAGGAAGTGTGGTCCAGTGGTTAGGGCTGGACTTCAGTGAGATCTGGGTACAACTCACTGTTCTCCATAAACATTCATGAAGGAGTGAATTTCCAAAGACAAAAATGGCACTTATGGCACGTAGGTTACATTGAAAGTCAATGGAGGGGAAGGGGGAAAAGGTTTGGCTGAAACTGATCTTTCAGATGAATTCATCTCCTGCAGATTCATCCGTTTTAATTTGTGTCCAATGAAACAAGGACCAATCATGATTTGGTTCCTTTTTTCATCAGAATATCTGACGAATAGCCATATGCAAACATATATGCCATATGCAAACATATATTTTGGTTCTTGAGCATGTGCAATATGCTGCAATTACATGGGTGGATGAACCAGGACAGGCAACAGATGATCCACTTCTGCCCTGTGCCTCTTCCAGAACCAGTTCCCTGCTGCTTTTCTGCCAGTCCCCACCCACAGCTGAATAAAGCTTGGAGGGCTGGTGCTGCTGCCACTGATCAGCATTTTTGGGGCAGAACATCATCGGTGGCAAGCAGCAGCACCCATACACAGAAGCACCAACCTCAGCCCATCTTTTCCCCCTGACCAGGCTGAGAATGGGGCTGCTGTGGATGGGCAGGAAGGGTACTGCTTCTGCTGCCCATCAGATGTTCAGTTGTGAGAATGTTTTGCCATGAAACAGCTTATCAGTGGGCAGTGGAACCAGTCCCATGAAACCTAATCAAGTCTTGAGCCAAGGGCTGACACAGTAGAGCCAGGAACAGGGGTGCGGGGGCTGGTGGAGTTATAGAGCTGTCAGGGTAGTGCTATCAGCCTCCTGGGATAACTCCAAGTTAATGGGGTCATAAGGTGGAACTTCTGGAGAAGGTTTGAGCTCTAGCACGTCTCTCTTTATTATTATTATTTATTTATTATTAACAAGAAGCATTTATATAGCGCCAGCAATGTACCTGGCGTTTTACAAAGTAATTGAATAGACATGGTCCCTGCCCTAGAGCTTACAATCTGAGAGACCAAGGGGGAGGGAGACAAAGGAAGGGGAACAGAAGGACAGACAAGGAGTGTAACATTCACGAGGATGCAAGGTCCCAGGTGCACGTGCTTGGCTTGGTTACATCAAGAATGGTGGCTGGTTGGTCCATGTGGTGAGGATATGAGTACACAGACCTTAGGTAACAGATTGTACTGGATGGAGGGTATCAGCAGGAGTTAGGTGAGGGTAGCAAGAAGTTGGGGAGGGCAGAGCGGAAGAGTGGGTCTTGAGGAGGGATTTGAATGTACGAAGGGAGGGGGCGAGGCGGATGTGGGCAGGGAGAAAGTTCCAGGTGTGGGGGGCAGCTAGGGAGATGGGACAAAGGCGGTTAGGGGAGCAGGGGAGGCGTGGGAGGGCGAGAGAGGGGACAGAGGAGGATGTGTGTACATTATGTGTACATAGCCTAGTATTACTGTGTCTGGTTACACGGGTTGATGTATCATGTGTTCCATGTAAATAGTTGTCTTGCAGATTCGTTGTGTTATGGTCCTGGTACTTCATATTAACCACATGAAATACAGCGATGTAACCATGAACAACAAGTATGCATATGTGGGTCTCTTCTTGGTGGTAGTGCATCCCTATGACAGACATCATCGGATGTGAAGGGCACTCATGTGTTGCCCATTGTCAGCAACCAGTACACGCACTCTAATCTAGCTATAGGTGCTGTAACTTACAATAATGGAACAGCAGTACTACATACTGAATGGTGCCATGTGTTCATAACATCCGGGGTTGCCAGGTTCCGGGAGCTGTATGGCATGGAACGATTGTCTATCATGCTGTTAAAGCACAACTTGTATTACACGGTCTACAGTATACTTATTGGTCCTATATGACCTATGGATCTATGGAATATAGGTGATGCTCCATGTTCTCCATTAGCGGTCCCCAATTTCTGTGAGGAGCGACGCCTTCTACTGAAACAGTCCCCAGCCTGAAGGGCTGTCCCATTAGGAGCTTCTGGTGTCAGTGCAGCCTCAGCAGCTCACTTTCTAAAAAACAAATTAAGCACTTTAACCTCCTTCATAGCAGGGTGGATAAAAATCACTGATTTTTTTTTTTTTAAAAATTAAAAATATTTTTTCATTAATTTAAATCAGATTTTTTTAAACATTTTTTTATTAAAGTTCTGGGTTTTTTTTAAAAAATAAACCTAATACAAAATACGTATTAAAGGTAACTTTGAATTATATACTACTTGAGGCAATATAGTCATGTAACCTTTTTGGAAAAACTTTATAAATAGGGTGTAAAAAGCCATGTGTTATATTGAGGGTCCCAGAGGCTCTTCTAGAGATTGGTAGAGAAAGTCACGTTACTCACTGGGACCAAGCGTTCAGTTTAGAAGATCCCATCTTGTAGAGGGGGAAACTTCCGTGAGGGCAATCGCAGCCCTGTTGTCACGGGAATTAGCGCACGTAGGAATGCGCTATTCTGCTTTTTTCCTGCAGAAACATCCATGTTTATAAGAGCTACATCAGTGGACTGGGTCATGTGTGAGTGTTCTCATGGGAGAAAAGCGGAATAGCGCATTCCTACGTACACTAACTCCTGTGACAGTAGAGCTGCGCTTGCCCTCATGAACATTTCCCACTCTCCCAGGTAACGTGAGGAAGCAGCCTGAGGCTCTTAGGAGTTGGTGGCTTATGGAGGAGATTTAGGGAATTTAGCTTTCATTGCAATTCTTCTGGAGCTAGAAAGGACCATGGGCGAGGAATAGACACTGGCATTTTGACTTGCGAGTCAGCTGAGTTTGCATGTTGCTGTGTGGTGCCCCATTGATCACAAAGCTTGACAGGGTGGTGCTAGTGGAAGTCTGGTGGTATAGAACGGGGAGACTGGACTGTGATAGGATCACATCCATGCAGGTTCAGTCCCATATTCTGTGTAGTCTGCAGCCTGTGATAAAAGCCTGATGCTTCAGAGCTGGGTTGCCCAATCTGTTTGCCAGATGTGAAGAGCCACTGCCACGATTGCTGCTACGTGGAAAACTCCTTTCTGTCCCTTGCCACTAGGAGTCTGTCACCATTTTCTCTTAGCTGCCCATAAATTCAGCCATCAGCTGGAAGCAGCCTAGGTTTCCTTTGCAGTTCCGGAAGCAGAGGTGGCCATAGTAACAGAACAGTAAGAAGTGGAACACTGCAAAGGACCAGCTTCATCTGGTGAGAAGGCTGTGTCCCTTTCTCTCAGATAAGGATCTGGCCACCATCATCCACGCCTTCATTACCTTGAAGCTAGACTACTACAATGTGCTCTACATGAGGCCACCCTTGAAGACTGTTTGGGGCTGCAGGTTGTGCAGAATGCGGCGGCCCACCTCTTGATGGGGGTGGGTTACTGGGAGCACATAATGCTGGTGCTTCAGAGTCTGCACTTGCTGCCAGTAGTGTTCCCGGTACAATTCAGGGTACTGCTTTCTTTCTTAAATCCCTCCGCTGCCTCAAAGATCAGCTGAGAGCACCCTCTTGCAAGTTCCATCATTGGCCCAGATCCATACGACCTGGGCATGCAGAGAGAGTGGCTGCTCCACAGCTCTGGAACTCCCTGTCTCTGGAGGTTTGCCTAAGCCCTAGTTTGAGCCTCTTCCGGAGGCAGTGTAAGACCTAGTTATTCAGCCAGGCATTTAACAGGCAGGGGTAGATCCTGGGGGTGGGCTGATATTATAAGTATTTTATGGATTTTATTTTGTATTTTATCTTTTTTATGATGTTAGCCACCCCTGAGCCTTAGGGGATAGGGCAGAATAAAAATAGAAATAAATACATTTTCAGTCCCACCCCTTCTGACTGCCACAGCAACCATTTCCGCATTTGTCCTGTATTTTTTATTCTGCTTCCTCCTGCAAAAGTCTCTTAATCCTGCAATAATTCCAGCTGGGATTAAGCACAGGATTGCTTCCAGCCTCTTCCAAGGCACGGCTGAAAGGAAGTTCTGGTGCAGGAGGGGAGAGCACTCTTGCCCTATGCCAAACAGCTGATTGGCAGGGTCCAGGTGCATCCCACCTTCACACCTGCCTGCAGTGCAAGCCCCAGCCACGAAAATGCTGGGACAGGGGCTTGCACTCAATTTGGAACCAAGTATTTGCTTCCTGCAAATGACTGCAAGAGGAAAAAAACTGCAGGGGGCAATTTGTGTTTTGTCAATTCCACTTGCATCATATTAAGGTTTTTTTTCTATTTCTGCTGGCATGTCTGTAGGACCTGGTTCTGCTGCATGGCTTTTCCTCCATGTAACGTAGGGGTGGGGAGCCTTTTCCGTCCTGTGAGCTGCTTTGAAAATTAGTACAAGCTTCAAGGGACACACACAAATTGGGGGTGGGGATATTTAAGGAGTGTACTCAAGAATACTACTACAACTACTTATCATTTCTCCTCTTACCTCCTTCTCCTCCTCCGCTGGGTAGCTCTAGTGCTGGCCGATAGGAGGCAGATGACTGATTTCTTCTATGCGCATGCGCTAGGAGCTACCCGGTCCCTCAGTCTGTTCATCTGCCTCGGCCGGTAGGACGCGTTTCGCGGGAGCTCCAAGGCTCCACAACTGAAAGAAAAGCAGGAAGGAAGAGTTTGTAGTCTGTTTCCTGCCTAGCAGGTGAGGGATCACCGTTTCTTAGCCCCATGCGGGGGGGGGCCACCTGTTGGGGAACTTGTCTCTTCTCTTCCCCCAGCCCCCCCCCTCCCTCCTCCACCGCCTGCCGGCAGTCCAGCTCCGGGGCGGCGCGGCCGCGCCCGGGAGCTTTGGGGGCCAAAACTTACTCTCCTACTAGGGGCAAGAGAGTTCAGGGCGGTAACTCCGGGGCGGCACGCCGCACCCGCGAACACCGCGGGCAGTTGAAGGGGCAAAACGTGCTTGTGCACTAGCTCCGGGGTGGCGCGCCACGCCCGGGAGCATGTGGGGCCGGAATGGCCTGTTGCAAATATGAGCCCTAGGCAGGGAACTCGGGGACAGCGCGGCTGGGCCTCGGAGTCTCCCCTAGCCATTCTCCGTCAACAACGGCAGGCCGGGCGGCGAGGCCTCCTGCCTGCCACAACACGTGCGGGCCCCATGCCGGGCAGAGGCAGCGCTGCTGGGTTCTCCCCAGCACCCGTTTCTGGGCCACATCTCACTGCCTAGTAACAGCACGTGCAGGCCCCCTGCTGGGCAGAGGCAGCACTGCTTGTCTTCTCCCCAGCTCCAGCTTCTCGTGGCCCCTCCCCCTCCTCCTCTTCTACAGCGGAGCCAGCTTGTCTGAGCTCCCTCCAGGGTTGAGTTAACCCTTACGTGTCTCCTTTATTTTTATATAGGCCATGAGCACGGCTCAGCCCCCCCGCGGGGCCACCCCCCCGCAAGTGGCAGCCCCTGCACAGGAGGAAGACACGCAAGTACGCCTGGCCTCCATAGAAAAATCTATTGGAGAGATCTTGGCCACCCTGGGGAATTTGCCTAAGCCACGTAGGAAGCGGCACCCTAAGCCTACTAAGTCCAAGGCAGGGACTTCGGGCAGTAAGAGGCCTAGACGCCCCTCAGGGGACACTCATCGCTCCATTCAGTCCTCAGCTGAAAGTGACCAAGAGGGCCAGCAGCGAGAACTGAACCAGGGCTTTTCTGACCATAGGCAGCCCGAGTCCGTTCATTCCTCAGCTTCCGAGCACACTCACTCTGAGTTAGAGGAGGGCGAGTGGGCTGAACAACCCACAGATTCCAACGATGGAGAGAGGCAATTCCCTGGGCAGTACAGGAATGAGCTTATCTCTCAGGTTATTAAGACTCTGCAGTTGCAGGAGAAAGCCCCTAAGCGGGACTCCTCTGACTCCCAGGAGGAGGACACACGGCAATACATTCCGTCTGTTCATGGCAGAGACCAGGGCCTCCCCTTAGACAAGGCTTTTGAGAGGCTAGTACTGCAGGAGTGGAAGCAGCCTGATAAGAGTTTTAAAATGAATAGGGCTCAGGATTCCCTTTACTCGTTCTCCAGGAGGAAGGCACCCTTGTTCCGTTCACCTAAGGTGGACGCGGGTGCTGCTTCCCTAGCTCGGCACACGGTGTTCCCCACTGAGGGAGATTGCCACCCCCGGGACGCTACGGATAGGGCAGTGGATACTGCTCTTAAGAAGGCTTCCGAAACCACTTCGGCGGCCCTGAAGATAGGAATAGCGTCCTCTTATGTGTCCAGGGCCATGCTCGCTTGGCTCCAGGAGCTCCAAGACCCAGACATTTCCGAGGGTAAGGCTCAACGCCTGAATTCCAGAATTCACATGGCGGCCGCCTTCTTAGCGGACGCGACCACCGATAACTTAACGTGGTCGGCCAGATCTGTAGCCAACAATGTGGCCGCTAGGCGTCGGCTCTGGCTCCGCTCATGGGATGGTGATGTCACCGCTAAGAACTTACTTACTGCCTCGCCGTACAAAGGCTCAAAATTGTTTGGGGTCTGCCTGGAGAAGGTCTTGGAGGAGGCGTCCAGCAAGGATAAGACTAAGACCCTCCAACAACTTTCAAGTAAAAGGGGTTCCTTTAGACAGCAGCCCTTTCGTTTCAGGGGCTTCTCAGCCCCATATAGGAAATTCCAAGCGCCGGCACAGAGGGCGTATACCTCCAACTTTGCCTTCCGGGGCAGGGGTAGAGGCTTCCGCTCGGGCAGGTATGACAGGCGCCGATCAAGAGGCCCCCCTGCCACTCAACCCAGGCAGGACTCCTGACTGCTCCGCCCGGCCGGTCGGAGGCAGACTTCAACTGTTCCACGAGGTATGGTCTCTCTCGGTTTCCGACGCCTGGGTCCTCTCCTGCGTGGGACAGGGCTACGCTATCCAATTCGACTCCCCTCCTCCAAGCAGATTTTTAGTCTCCCCCGCATCAAGAGATCCAGGAAAACATCTCGCAATGACCCAGGAGATCAAGAGGCTGCACCGCTCCAGAGCAATAGAAAGGGTGCCACTGACCCAACGGTTCTTGGGATTGTACTCCATTCTTTTCTTGGTGGCAAAGAAGACAGGGACCTGGAGAGCAGTGTTAGATCTGAAGGCCCTGAATCATCACGTGACAAAGAGAAGGTTCAAGATGGAGACCGTGGCCTCCATTTGCCACAGCATCCACAAGCTGGACTGGATGGTGTCCCTGGATCTACAGGACGCTTACCTCCACATCCCGATCAAATCAACCTACCGGAAGTGGCTTCGCTTCGCCTACAACCACCAACATTGGCAGTTTCGAGCCCTCCCTTTCGGACTAGCCTCATCCCCCAGGACGTTTACGAAAATCCTGATCCCCCTGGTGGCGAATCTAAGGATGGAGGGCATACACATACATCCTTACCTAGACGATCTCCTGATCCGAGCCCAGTCACCGGAGAAGACCATAGCGGATCTCAACAGGACGATTCTCTATCTGCAGCAACACGGTTTTCTCGTCAACTTGGCGAAAAGCCACCTGACTCCGACACGAACACTTCAACATCTGGGCGTGGTCATCGATACCACCTCCGACCGCGCGTTCGTACCCCCAGACAGGGCACGGAAGATAAGACGGCTGGTGGGAACCCTCAGATCAGCTCGTCGCCTCAGACTCAAGTCGCTCGCTTCCCTCCTGGGCCTGCTGGTTTCCTGCACTGCCCAGGTGACATGGGGCAGGTTCCACCTTCGTCACTTGCAGCGGCTGCTAGCTCCTTTGCAGCGGGAGCTCACGAGCGGGTTGAACCCCTGGGTACTCATACCAGCGCATCTAAAAAACTCGATGTCCTGGTGGTTAGAGCCCGCACACTTCCTGCAAGGGGTTCCCCTCACAGACCCCCCGAGGGACATAATCACAACAGACGCCAGCTTGACGGGCTGGGGGGCACACACGACGACACGCTCGGTGCAAGGACTATGGTCCCCCCAGGACGCGAAACAACAAATAAACTTCCTGGAGCTGAAGGCCATTCGCCTGGCTCTTCAACACATCTTCCCCTCCGGGACCAATTCCCACCTACTCATTTACACGGACAACATGACTGCCAAGGCATATGTCAACCATCAGGGCGGATCCCGGTCGCTCCAACTACATCGGGAAGCGACGCGTCTATTCAAGTGGGCCCAAGCCCATGTACTGTCCCTGAAGGCACTCCACATCAGCGGCCAAGACAACGTCACGGCGGACTGGCTCAGCCGCCAGGTATTGCAGCCTCACGAGTGGATGCTCAACAAGACAGTGTTCCACAGCATTGTGAGCTGGTTCGGACTCCCTCTCATCGACCTGTTTGCAGCAAGGAACAACGCCCAGCTGCCCCGCTTCATGACACGGGACCCATGCCAACAGGCGGAGGCCATCGACGCCCTGAATCAACCGTGGCCGCGGGGTCTACTATATGCCTTCCCCCCGTTTCCGCTGCTCCTCCGAACTATTGCAAAAGCACGCAGGGAAAGAGCACTCCTAATCCTCATCGCTCCCTGGTGGCCCCGGAGGCCCTGGTTCTCGGAACTCATTCAACTGAGTCAAGGCCAGTACAGGACACTTCCTCTCCGGTCAGACCTTCTTCGTCAGGGTCCCATTTCCTGCCCAGACGTCCAGACTCTACAGTTGACAGCCTGGCGATTGAGCGCGCTGCCCTGAGGCGAAGGGGTTATTCCGAACCAGTCCTTGATACCCTTCAAAGTTCTCGAAAACCAGCCACTAGACGCTCATACCAAAGTACTTGGAAAACCTTTGCTACTTGGGCTAAGAGAAAAGGCTTGGACCCCAGGCGGGCAGGAGTTCCTCACGTATTAGAGTTCTTACAGCAGGGCCTGGATAAGGGACTCAGGGCAAATACCTTAGCTAGGCAGACGGCTGCTCTCGATGCCGTTTTAAGAGCTTCCACTGGTAGACCTATCTCCTCACACGCACATGTGCGCAGATTCATCCGAGCAGCTAGGCTGCTGTCCCCTCCGGTTGTGCACCGGGTGCCTTCCTGGAATCTAAATTTGGTCCTGGAGGCTCTGACGCGACCTCCCTTTGAGCCCCTAAAGCATATTTCCTTGTATCTTCTTACACTCAAAACAGTCTTCTTAGTTGCGGTCACGTCAGCTCGGAGAGTCTCGGAGCTGAGTGCACTGTCAATGGAGGACAATTTTTGTATTTTTCGCCCTGAGTCGGTCGTCCTTAGATTGGACCCGGCCTTCATCCCTAAGGTCAATTCGTACTTTCACAGGGCCCAAGAATTGGTGCTTCCCTCTTTTTGCCCCAATCCTGTTCACCACAAAGAGAAAGTCTGGCACAAACTGGATGTCAGACGAGCGCTCAAAATTTATTTGTCCAGGACTCGGCCCTTTCGCAAATCCACAGCCCTCTTTGTGAACACTCGACCAGCTGTACAGGGTCTCAAGGCCTCAAAAACCTTGTTATCTAAATGGGTGAAACAAGCCATTATTGAGGCCTACCGGGCTGGCGGGAGGATTCCCCCCTTGCAGATCTGGGCCCACTCGGTTCGCAGTGCGGCCACCTCGTACGCCTTTAAGGCACAAGCCTCCTACGAGGAGATTTGTAGGGCCGCAACATGGGCGTCCCCACATACCTTCATACGACATTACAAGATCAATATTTTTCAATCAGCTGAGGCTGCCTTTGGCAGACGGGTACTGCAGTCAGTACTGGAGGCTCCCAGTGCTGGCGGCTCCCACCCGTAGCGGAGGGATTTGGCTCTGGTACATCCCAGCGGAGGAGGAGAAGGAGGTAAGAGGAGAAAGGAGAATTGGTTACCTACCTTCGTGAATTCCTTTCTCTCTTACTCTCCTGATCCTCCTCCGACCCTCCCTGCCGCACAGCACTCAGCATCTCACTTATATAACTGTTTTTTCACTTGACCATGTTCGGTCCCAGTTTAGCTGATTCTTGATATTATGCGCTTAACGTATTACAGTTTTTTCCTGAAGTTATGTTTTTCCAGGTGATGATAATTACAGGGGCACTCGGCTATCTTATCGACTGAGGGACCGGGTAGCTCCTAGCGCATGCGCATAGAAGAAATCAGTCATCTGCCTCCTATCGGCCAGCACTAGAGCTACCCAGCGGAGGAGGATCAGGAGAGTAAGAGAGAAAGGAATTCACGAAGGTAGGTAACCAATTCTCCTTTCTATAGCACTACTAGTTGTCTGCAGTGCTGTGCAGATACACACAACAAAAAGACAGTTCCTGCTCCATGGAGTTTACAATCTAATCAGGAGTGCCCAGGTCACGGATTTGTGCTGTGGATCATCCCCTATCCTGGTGTACAGCCATCATCTTTGTTCCTTTACCCTGAGCTCAGGTTTTCAGTTGCTGGTGGTAGGAATCTAGGCGTATTTTCAGACGTTATGAGATCACACTCAACCACAGTGAACCACGGTCAATCCCGCGATGGGGACAAAGTGCCCTGAACGTCTGTTTCGCGGGTGCCAGATGTTCACCACGGTCAATACCCACATGGGGTCAAAATCAACCATGCTTCCGCAGGGTCCCCCCCCCCCCGACCATCTCCGAAAGCGTGGTCAAAGAGATTCCCAACGGGAACTACCAAAAAGTAACATCTGGCCAGCAACCACCGGCCGGAATCAAAGGAAATTATTCCCAGCTGGGGACAAAGCATGCATCATTGCTGCCAGGCAACCAGCAACAACACAGGCCGGGGAGGGAGATTTAAAGGGCATATGGCAGCAGCCGGGATGAGCTGCCCCGGCGCCTTCCGGGTGCTTTGACCATGGCCCGGGATTGGCGTAACATCTGTTGCGCTGCCCCGGGCCGTGATCTGGTGGCCCGGTTTCCTGCCGTGGTCCCGGTCCCATCACGTCTGTTCGGGGCTTTTTTTGACCACGGGGGTGGTTGTTCGATTCACCCCCGCCAGGAATCCACTGTGGTGAATTGGGACCGCCTAACGTCTGAAATCACCCTAGGGGCCACATCCAGGAACTGGAAATGGACCATGTAAAAACTTGGGCCACATCCAGGAACTGGAAATGGACCATGTAAAAACTTGCCACAGGCCACGTTTGGCCACGATCCTGATAGTTTCCCACCCCTGATGGTAAGGTAAGGGTGTGGGTGGCTGAGCGAGTGTACTGCATGGGCACTTCATTTAATTTGGTATCTGGCATTTGATGACATTTCGCTTGGATACTTGAATACATGTGGCATTCGAAGTAACATGGCCATACAATGGCATTTAATTTAATGTGGACACACAGGGATCCAATTTAATCTGGAACTAATTTAGCAATAACTTTCCCCATAAGTCCACTGAATATTTGTTCATCCTTAGGACCAGAAAATTCTTTTGTTTTAGTTTTCGTCGGCTTCTTACTTGCCTTTTCCTGCAGAGCACACAGCACTCAGCTACCCCAGTGTGTAAATGGACTGAGGCCACTTGAGAAACTCCAATTATCTCTGCAGCTTATTTGCACAATATGTGAACAAAGTTATCTTTTCTGCATTTTTAATGAATTGCCTTTTGTTGTCAGTAAACATTCCCCTTCTCCTCTGGTTTAGTATGAGTCAGGGATTTCCTTAATGAGGATACTGTACACACAAATGGACTCCATGTTTCTCTCTGGCTTTTTAGCTTTCAGATGACTCTTGTGGCCTGTGTGGACTAATGTCACCACACACAAACTGTCCCTTAAAGCTTGGTTGGCTTGGCCTAAATTCTCCTTGAAGGCATTACTGACTCTACTTGAGATGCTTCCTACTCTGAATCTTGAGCAACAGAAAGGGAATTGGCTCAGCGGACTGTCCCACCAACTGCTCCTTGACTGAAAGGTGTGAATTAACTCTTGAACTGAATGATGAGTGAAGGTAAATATGACAGATCCTTAATACCCATATCCTTCCATGAACTCTTCTTAGCCCAGTGCATGTTCGAATCTGCCACCTTTTCCATGCTGCCTTTCCCAATGCCCTCTAGTCTTTCCCCTTGCTCTTACTGTCAGCCCTCCTCTGCTGACTGCTGCTACCGACCACCTTGTAACCAAGCCAAGTACACGCACCTGAGACTTCGCATCCGCCTGAATGTTTGTTTGTCTTCTCCCATGTCTCTCCCGCTGTCCCCTCTCCTTGTCTCCCCCTCCTTGTCTTTTAGATTGTAAGCCACAGGCAGGGACCGCATCTGATTGTATGTTCTGTACAGCGCCAGGTTGCTACTGGCGCTTTATAAATGTTTAATAATAAATAATAATAATGTTTCTAATTGAATGCAATGTATAATGTGGAACTCTAGCAGAATCTCTCTCCTTTCTGCCTCCTCTGATCATGTTGTGGCTACAGGGGGTCTACTGCAGACGGTATCTTAAAGGCTAAATTAGTTCACAGCTGCTCAACTCTGTTTTCACTCCCGGATGGTCAGTGCTGTCAAGACAGGAACTGAAATTGAGATATCATGCTCAAGTCACCATCATTTAGCACCATTAAGAGCAAACAGAGGGGGAAAGACTGACCTAGTTACCCTGGCAGGTTAGGCTGAAAGGATATTCAAATTCTTTCTGGGGTGCTTTGCCTGCACAGTCCACCCCTTAGTGTGTTACCTTTCAGGCCCTGATAAGTTTGGAGTGATGGATGAGCAATTACAAGCCCTATGACTCAGTGCTTGCCCATGTACAGCAAGGGGTGGGGACTAACGTGAGTTTAACTCGTTAGTGCAGTCACGTGAAATTCCTGATCATGGGCACAGGAGTTTTAGCGTTATTTTTTTGTTCTCCCATTAATTTAATAATGCAATACATGGCTGGATTTTGAGCCCTGTCTCGCATTATTGAATTTAATGGTGGAATAGAAAAATAGTGCTAAAACTCCCATGCCCACAATTGGGGGGTTCACGTGACTGCGCTTATGTGAGTGTTAGTCCCCACCCCTTACTGAACGTGAGCAAGCAGCCGCAGTCTCAAGGAATCAGAAAAATTGCCAGAGGCCAAAATCACGCCATTGTTACCCTGGGAAAGATCTGTTGAATGGGACTAACAGTTTAAACTGAGGAAGGGGATGCAGAATTCGTTAGTGTATTATTATTATTATTATTAAATATTAAGCATTTATATAGCGTAAGCAATGTACCTGGCACTTTACAATTGTAAGAAACAGTCACAGTCCCTGCCCTAGCAGGCTTACAATCTGAGAGATTGGGGGGGGGGGCACAAAAGGTGGTGGTGGGGAACAGAGGAAGAGACAAGGATACATACGTGAACTTGTGAGGTCTCAGGTGCACGTGTTTGGCTTAGTTGCAAAGGTGTAGTTACGCATTTAATATTACACAAGATACAATGATTCAGAATAAGTCAGCAATGGAGCAAGGGGAACGAGGAGCCAGGGAAAGCTCAACAGAGGAGGTGGGTTTTGAGGAGGGATTTGGAGGGAGGAAGCTGAGCGAATGTGGTGTTCAGGGAGGGAGTTCCAGGCATGGAGGCTGCCAGGGAAAAGGGGCGGATGCATTTTGAGGAGCAGGGGAGCCGTGAGTAGTTGAGGGTGGTGGCAAAGGAGGAGCGGAACTCCCGGACAGGAGTGTAGAGGGAAATGAGTGCTGAGAGAGAGGGAGGAGCAAGGCCATGAAGAGCCTTGTAGGTAAAAAACCCAGGAGTTTGTGCAGAATGTGTTCAGGAAGAGGGAGCTGGTGGAGAGATGGGGCTGTACGTGGTCAAAGCAGCGGGCAAGGTGGATGACCTTGGCAGCAGAGTTATGAACAGAAATGAGAGGAGCAAGGAAGGCCAGTGAGAAAGAGGTTGCAGTAGTCGAGGCAAGAGAAAACCAGGGCATGGACAAGTGTGTTAGCAGAGGAAACAGTGAGGAAAGGATGGATCTTAGTAATGTTGTGCAGAGAGAAGCAACAGGATTTGGCAACAGAATCGGTCTGAGGTTTAAAGGAGAGGGACGAGTCAAAGATGAACCCTAGGCTACGTGCCTGAGAGACGGGCTGGATGTTGACCCCATCAACGAAGACAGAGAAGGAAGAGAGAGAGGAAGGATTAGGGGGGAAGATGAGGAGTTCGGTTTTAGCCATGTTAAGTTTGAACTGACAATGAGACATCCAGGCAGAAATGTCAGAGAGGCAGTTAGTGAGGCAAGACTGGATAGAGGAAGAGGGGGTGGGTGTGTGCAGACAGAGAGTTGGGTATCATCAGCATACTGATGGTACTGGAAGCCATGAGATTCGATGAGTTTGCCTAGGGACAGAGTGTATAGAGAGAAGAGACTAGGACCAAGGATGGAGCCTTGAGAAATTCCAACCGGGAGGGGAAGAGAAGTGGAAGAGAACCAGTTGAAGACTGAGCCATGGAAACCAAGGGAGTAGTGGGACTCAAGTAAGAGAGAGTGGTCGACAGTGTCAAAAGCAGCATAGAGATCGAGGAGGACAAGGATGGAGTAGAGGCGATTGAATTTTGCTATGAAAAGGTCGTTAATTACTTTAGCAAGTGCAGTCTCAGTAGAGTGGAGGGGGCGGAAGCTTGATTGGAGAGGGTCAAGGGAGGAGTTGGCAGAGAGGAAGTCAAGACAACAGGTGTACACCGCACATTCCAGGACCTTAGAGCCAGAGGCGGATTGACCATTGAACCCACCAGGAGGGCCGGTCAGGTCGGGAGGGCCAGTCCAGCGTTGTTGTTGTTTTTAAAAAAAAATTGTTGGGTCGGTCCCGACCCCCATTGGGTTGGGTCGGTCCCGACCCCCATTGGGTTGGGTCGGTCCCGACCCCCATTGGGTTGGGTCGGTCCCGACCCCCATTGGGTTGGGTCGGGATGGGGGGGGCTCAGTCCGGCCTGTTCCCCCCTGCCCCCCCCCCCCAACACCCTCTGGCCCCTTCACGCTCCCTCCCGGAAGTATAAAAGCAACTTCCGGGAGGGAGGACGAAGACTTGTGGCCAGAGCATGCGAGCAGGCGGTGGAGCAGTTTGCTGGCGGCAGACTCGGGCAGAGAGACTTGCAGTGATGGCGCAGGGAGCAGAGGCTGAGCAGCGGCGGCAAGCGGTGACTCGGTGACTCAGTGAGGGAGAGAAGGCAGCAGGTGGGGCCTGACTGGGGGCTTGGGGGTGCGGGCGCCTGCTGGGGCCGGCTGGCCTGCTTGGGAGGGGCATGGGCCGGCTGGCCTGTTTAGGGAGGGGGGACGGGCCTGGGACCTTGCTTGGGGGGGCTTGGGGCCTTGCTTGGGGGGAC
>QEPC01004435.1:2157928-2220486 GCA_003113815.1 Sphenodon punctatus | reverse complement strand
GGAATTCTGGTATCAATTCTCCCCTTAGTCTTGCCTTTGCTAAGCTAATCCTGAGTGGTAGGAATGTTGTGTGAGAAGGCAGCTGTGCGTTAGCAGAAAGGGTGCATTCCTTCAAAGCTGTTCCTTAATTGTGTTCCAGTGCAGCATTACTACAGGTGCAAGGAACAACGTCTTAATATACAATAATGTAGATATTGGAAGTCTGGTATCAATTATCCCCTTAGTCTTCACTTTGCTAAGCTAAACACAGGGCCTGTGGAATACTAGTGCAGCTGGTGTAGGAATGAAGAAGCCTTACTGTAGGATGCATAGCAAGGGACAGAATGATTTTTGGTTGGGGAGCCAGAGCACTGAAATGAGGGCCAGTACCCCCAAAAGTGGCAGTCTTCCCCCTGCCAGCCCCCCATAACCTCCCACTCACCCCTGTCAGGCTGCTGAGGCTCTGAGTCTGGGGACTCAGCTCTGATAGGACCCAAATCTGGTGCACTCTGCCCGCCCCCCAAGCCACGCCCCATTGGCCCGTTTCTGGCACGTCACTAAGACTATATTTTCCCGGGCCACTTTGATTTCCCAATCCGCCCCTGCTTAGAGCTAAAAGAGAGGAGAGAGATGGGACGGTAATTAATTAGAGGGATTGGAAGGATCAAGGGTAGGTTTCTTAAGGCTAGGAGAAACAGTGACATGTTTGAAGGCAGAGGGAAAGGAGCCAGTAGATAGGGAGAGATTGGCTATGTGCAGGAAGGATGGGGAGACAGTGGGTACAATACAGACACAGCTGGCTTTAGTGATCGCGGGGCCCAGGGCAGGGGAGAAATGTGAGGCACCATTCTCCCGCTGGTGGTAGAACCAGTGGTAGCCGGCAGGCCTAGGGGCGCTCCCCAGATCAGGGGGCACTCGCCGGCTCGGTCTGGGGGCGCTACCCGGACCTGGGCTTGGGGACGAGTGGAGAGGGCACTCCCCTCCACCCATCTCCAAGCCCAGCCATTTTTCGGGGCACTTACCCCATCTGCTGCTACCGCTGCTGACCTAGACCCTGCACCAGGCCCGCTCGTCGGCTCCCTGGTTCGGGCTAGGTGCCGCAGCGGCAGATTGAATCTGCTGCCGCGCCTGCCGTCACCGGAAGTTGCCCGGGAGTGAGGGAGAGGCGGGACCTCTGTCTCTCTCACTCCCTGGCCGAGACAGGCAGCGGAGAGGACCAGGGAGTGAGAGAGAGGCAGGATCTCTGCCTCTGTCTCACTCCCTGGTCAACCCGCCAAGACATGCGGCGGAGAGGGCCAGGGGGTGAGGGAGAGGTGGGACCTCGGCCTCTTCCTCACTCCCTGGCCAAGACAGGCAGTGACTAGGAGCTGGGGGCCCCAAGCGTGGGAGTCCCCAGGACCGTACGGCCAGCTTTGGATAGAGGTCAGCAGGCGAGAAGGGATAGGGTCAAGGGAACAAGTGGAAGGGTTGGAAGTGAAGAGCAGGGAGGTGATTTCCTCAAGGGGGGCTAGAGGGAAGGAGGACAGGAGGGAGGGGGAGGAGAAGGGGGAAGCAAAGAGGGGATGGAGAGGAGTGGAAAACAATATTTGTTTGTTTGTTGCATTTATACCCCACCCCATCCTGAACCCAGCTCGGGGTGGCTTACATCAAGGTGTAGTTTATCTATTGTAGTGAAAAATGAGGCGAGATCCTGAGCAGTGAAGAAAGAGGGGGGTGGAGAACGGGGGAGCTTGAGAAGGGAATTGAAGGTTGGGAAGAGGGGGTCACAAGAACAGGATTCAACATGGGTGGCAAAGTAGTGCTGTTTAGTGAGGGAGATGGCAGAGCTGAGGAAAGAGAGGGAGAATTTAAAGTGAAGAAAGTCAGCAGGGCTGTGAGATTTCCGCCAGAGGTGCTCAGCAGCATGAGTCCAGGAGTGGAGGTGGTGGATAGAGGGTGTGAGCCAGGATCGGGGGTTGAATGAGCGGATAGGGCGGGAGGAGAGGGGAGTGAGGGAGTCTAGAGTAGAGGACAGAGAAGCATTGAAGGCAGAAACAGCAGAGTCAGACGAGGAGGCAGAAGAGACTGATGAGAGAAGGGGGGAAAGAGAGGAAGCAAAGTTCAAGGGATTAATGGATTGAAAGTCATGAATGGAGAGGGGGGATGGGCGAGAGGAGGGAGGGGAGGGGGAGATATGGAATGTGGCAAAATGGTGGTCAGAGATGGGGAGGGCGTCAAAAGAGAGGTCGGAGACAGAGCAATTTTTAGAGAAGACAAGGTCGAGGGAGTGGTCATTACAGTGTGTAGGGCAGTGGGTCCAGAGATGGAGGTTGAAGGAAGAGGTAAGCGAGAGGAAGCGGGAGGTAGTAGGATGGGAGGGGACATCGGTATGGATGTTGAAGTTCTCTGGGATAAGGGTGGGAATGTTGTCAGAGAGGAAAAAAGTGAGCCAGGAGTCAAAATCAGACAGAAATGAGGAGAGCATACCAGGGAGGCGGTAGATAACAGCAACACGGAAATGGAGTGGAGATTAGAGATGTACAGAGGGAGCCTCAAAGGTAGACAAGGAGAGGGAGGAGGCGAGAGGGGCTTGAACCGGCAGGATTTGGAGAGGAGGAAGCCCACACCACCACCACGACCTTCCGGGCAGGGTGAGTGGGTGAAGGGACAAGCCTCTGAACGAGAGGGCAGTGGGAGTTGCACTGTCACATGGAGGAATACATGTCTCAGTAAGGGAAAGAAACTGGAGACAGTGAGAGAAAAAGAGATAATGAATAAATGCTGATTTTTTGATAGAGGAGCTGCAATTCCAAAGAGAACAGGAAAAGGGGAGTTGGTTGGGGGTAGACGGGGTATGAGGATGAGAGGTGCGGTGGAAGGGCTGCCTTGGGGAGTAGATGGGTTGGAACAGGACTAGGGGGCTATGACGGGGTAAGAAAGAAGTTGAGTGAGGAGGAGTTGAAGAGGTAGAAGGAGGGGGCAGAGAAGAACAGAAGGAAGGCAGGAACTGATGGGCTGGAAAGGAGAACATAGAATAACCATGATAGCAGAGGAAGGCTGGTGGGGAATGAGCTCCTGTAGGTCCGGGCAGAGGTAAATGTAGCAGCAGAAGTAGACGGGAAAAAAAAGTGAATTACCTGAAGTTGCTAGACTAGCCTGTTGAAGAGGAGTGATCTTACGGCGCACGCCTTCTGGCATGATGGTCATAAAGGCTTCTGAGACTGCATTCCTGATACTGTCTCATAACAATACCTCACTTTTGAGGTAGGGCACATGTATTTTGGAGATGAAGCACAGAATGACTTGCCGAAGGTCACACAGGGGGTCACTGGCAGAGCTGGGAATTGAACCTAGGCTTCTACAGGTCAAGACTACCACCTTTGTCACTTGACCATGATTTCTCTCTACCTACTGTCTGTTTTAATGCCTGATCTTTCCCAGTGCTGAGTGCCCCGAGTTCCCATTAATGAGTGTGTGGATTGAGAGAGTTCAGCATCTTGCAGGCTTGGCTAGCATCCTTTTTCTTAATAGGATGATAGTTTAAAAGCCATGATAAACACCTGGATTTTATAATCAAAGTGCAGATCACTTTGTAAACTTCATGTGTACTTTAAAAAGAAAAAAAGTCATTGCTACCAACATGATCTCTTTATCCGGTGTTGCCACTCCCACCGTCTCATAAATCAAGAGACAAACTCTTAAAAACCAAGACATACGGTGTATAAATCATGAGTTGCTATATTTTTTCAAATGTAAACCAACAGCAGCATGGGAGCCAAAGGCACTGGGGAGAGAGACTGCTCTGCCCACTGTGCTTCCCTCCGTCTCCTCGGGTGGTTTTAAATGAGTGCCGATGGAGGGAGGGAGGGGTCTGTGGCTGCTGAATGGTGTGGCTGCGGAGCGCCCACACGCTTAACATGTGGGGAGCACTTCAAACAAGCATCTCCCAGCATGGCTGTCCCAGCTACAGTGGCGGCCACACGGGGCACTCCAGATTTTTCAGGAGAGCTCCGTGCATTGTCATGGCTGCTGCATGGGTCACAGGAGCGCGCCTCCCCACACACAAGCAGTTGGATGCATGGACGGTGGGAGGCCATGCGTGGATGCGTCTCATTTAAAAACACCCTCCTCCTCTCAGAGCCCAGGAGGGGGCACAATGACACCCAACAAAGTTGCTGATCAGGTGAGGAGGTGCAGGATTCAGAAAAGATTGGGGGCTGAAGCCCAGGCCTAGCAACACCTCTGGACCTGGGAGTGGGCTCACTTGCTGCGCTGCTGCTGCTGCCAAGTCCTTGGGGGTCGGGGGACCAACTGTTGGGCTTTCCCCCACACCACATGCCTGCTTCCTGACAAGCATCCCGATTTAATGCTGAAATGAGAATTTAAAAAATTCTCACGAGGTTGAACACCAGGACCGAGATCTCACAAAAATCTCAGTCCAATGTGAGATCTTGTGAGATTTTTCACCAAACAAATAAGATAAAATAAGATTTTTTATTTTTTTTTAAAAAGGATTGGGACATCCTGGGACACCCCGAGACACCAGCGGACTTATCTCACCCCTGGACTGCTGGCCTCTGGTCTGGTGGCTGCTCGCGCTGCTCTCTGCCTCCTTCTACATTTCTGCAGAGTGTTGAGCTTGATCTCTTCCTCCCCCTCCATTCTGTACTCTGCAGAGTTTAACTGGGACCTGACAGTAGACTATCTGAGTTGGGAGGGGAGCAGGGAAGCCTCTTCCCAGTTGTGTGCAACACTCTAAATCTGTCCTGGTTTCCAGGGGGAACCGATCGGGGGTGGGGGGGGGTGTGCTATCTGAACATGGGACTGAGAGCCTAAACTACCAAGTGCTGCTTCTTTCTGTGACACAGACTCCTGCTCCACCTTCAGAGTTCCTTGGGGCTTGTTTTTACAAAGCATTGAAGTGGGGTTGCTGTCCATTATCCCTGGAACTATTTGGGTGTATTTACACAGACAAAGAGTAAGAAGAGGGTTGTGGGAGGTATTAGTAAAGAGAGGTGTTCTCATTAAAGAAAAAACAAACCCACCACAAGCAGAATATTAGCGGGAATACGGGGTTCGGGGGAGGCAGCTAATAACCACCAATGGGGACAATCGGGCGTAGATTGAGGGGAAAACTTCCCATCTCAAATATTGTGATATGGGATCCTGGGCCCATTTCTAACTTTTGGTCTAAATGTCACAAATGAGTGCCTGAATTATGTTAGGAGACATCACTCTTTAATTGCCCTGTGGTGGAAGCATCTAACATTTGCTGCTGTTGGGAGAGAGGATACTAGTCTGGTGAAGAATGGAAATGCTTGCAGTCCTATCCCCAGAAAGTAATAGCCCCCCAGGATAGCATTCATATGAATGTTCCTCGGTGGTCATCACAAATACACATATCCCAGATGCCTTTGTGACTTGCTTAAATTAACCACAGGAGAGAGGGGAAAGTTCCAAAGAATTGCACTCTGGAATGCATTCTCATCATGCAAGGCGGTGGTGATGCAAGGACAGACCCCACCTGTCAGTTGTCCCAGCTCTGCTAAAAGTCCTGGGTGGGGGCCAGAGCAGAGCCCCACACAAGCAGCAGCTGCAGTGGTGCAGTGCTCTGTCACTGCTCCCTCCCAGAAGTGATTCTTCCTAGACGCTTTGGCCCAGAGCATGGGGGCACTGAGCCAGATCTCTGCATGTGGGGGAGGAGTGCTCAGAAGTACATTTCCCTCCCCTTCTCCCCACCCCAGATACCTGCTTTGGTGTGCTGCCCCTATGGCTGCGGCAAGGGAGAGGGCACTGCCAGCCCTGGGAGTTTAGTACTGGGTGTTTTTTTGGGAGGGAGGCTGTGTTTGTTTCCAATGGTTTGCTGCTTCCAGGAATTTATAATTCATCAAATTAGGTATTAATAATAGTTATTTGTTTCAGTTCTGCTTTTTGGTTACATCTTCAAGCTATTCTCTACACTGCTGAGGGCTAGCAACTCCCTGAAAGGAGAGCTGGGAAGATTCTCATGATTTCTGGAGTTCTTTTTTAAAAAATAAAATAAAAAATACACCACCCAAAAAGTGGGAAAGTCCTCAACCGTATGAAGTCCACATCAGTGTTGGTGATTAGAACTCTGGTGTGTCTGGTTTTCAATACCATTAATTCAGTTTATGATTGCATAGCGCTTCCCCATGGGGGCCTGTTGCATTGGCTCCGCCTGCGCTTTTCTGCCTTTAAGTGCAGATTACACTGCATCTTTCTGATTTTGCCCTCCTCGGAAGGGAAAGTCTATAGAGGAGAGACAAAGCTGGCTAGCATGCAAGTCAGAGTGAGGAAGCAGGCTACTACTGTGCGTATGGTGAATATTTATAGATACCAGTGTATGTGATTAGTTGTCTGTTAATCGCAAGATAACAGATGCTGCTTTCTCTGGGGAGGGGGAAATGAGAGGTATTTACACGTACTTTAACAGCCTCTTAAATGCAGTGTGTTTTACTGCACTGTTTAACTCTCCTGAATTGCATTGTGGGAGAAGGGAGAGGGGAGATGTCAGTGGTGGATGCTGCTGCTTGCTTTACATTGTGACTGGGGGACTTTTCCTTTTTCTATAGTGCTGGTAAAAAGTGGGTGGTTGACAATGCTGTGAGCTGAAGGCCTCTGTCTATCTCCCAAAGTAAGAGCAGCAAAAGGGCCAACTGTTCTATAGCTTCAAAAGGATTTTTCTCTGGGATGGGACCAAGAGGGAAGGTCATTCTCTTTGGTCCGTTCAGCCTTTGCTGATGGTGTATTACAGGGTTCCTCAATTACTTTTTCCAGCGGGCCAGTGTAAACGTTATCTCGAGCTATAATCCTTGCAGAATCCAAGCTACAAAACACACAGCTGCATGTTTCTTCCTCTGCCAAAGTGCATGTATTTACCTTGACAATGCACAGCAGTTCCTGACGTTACCACAGTTTGCATCACACATTGTCTGCCAGCCACCTCTCTGGTCGCAGTCTAGCCTTCTTTGATGGCTAGACTGCTGGTAGCTACCAGCCTCTGGTCTTCAGGTGAACCCCTCCCTCCCTTCAAATCACTCCTAAAAACCTATCCCCTCCATCAGTCATTCTCTAGCTCCTCATCCCCACAGCATGTTCCCTGATGCTCTTTCTGTACTGTCCTATCCAGTGGTGGTGTCTCCGTCAGGGTGCTGCTATCCCCCAATGGTTTGCTGCTGCTGTTGCTGTCTGACACCAATACCAGTGCAGCTGCCTCCCTCCCTTTGATAAGTCTTCCGGCTCTGGCAGAAGACGTCTGCCGGTTCTCTGTTGCTGCCACAGCCCTCTCTGCTGTCCCTAGCTGGCCAGTAAAAGTGCATGCAGATACACTGTATCAATATGGCAGCTGCCACATTGATGCAAGGCACATGCACAGAAGAGTGCTGTGCACTCCTTTTCTGCACATGCACCCACCTTTACTGGTCGGCTAGGGGGAGCAGTGGAGAGCACTATAGCAATGTCAAGGAGTGTGTCATCACAGTCTGAACACTTAGCGGAGGGAGGGGGGAGGAAACAAACTGGGAATGTTTAGATTTGTACTGGCTGTGGGGTTTGTAAAACTTTTTTTTAATTCATTGTGTATTCCATAATAAAGCATGAAACTTTAATAGTGACTCTTCTCCCCCAACCCCATGCACCACCCCATCAACCGAAAAGTCCACCAACTGCCACTGGTCCTATCCTTTGGGGTCCCCCCTTTCTCCCTATGACTAAGCGAAGTGTGTGCGGCTGTGGCTTCTCAACTTCATGAATATGTTCCTCTCTCCCTTCTTTCTTTCCCTGGACAGTAAGTCCATCCGATTAATAATTCTTCCGTGCCAGGCCCTGGTAGCTCTCATATGCATATGCATGCACCCTACACCTGCTGCCACTTCTGAGGCTTGCAGCAGATGTGTGATGCCTGGAGCCCTCAGTAGCCTGTGTGGCATGTGTGGGCTCCCTTAGCAGTGGCAGCAGCAGTTGATGAAGGCCTTGGCTATGGGAGCGGTGACAAGTTCTCGGGGAAGGCATTTCCTGCCCCCCGCCCCCCCCCCACACACATGCAATCCCGTCTGCCCCAGGCCCTGCTTATGCTAAAGCTGGCCCTGGAGTCTGGCTAGTGAGTGCTGTATAACTCTCTGCGGCCTCCATAATCTGTGCTGTCCTTAGTATTAACCTCTTTCTTCTTAAAGCTCCCCTTCCTGTGTTCTTGTAGACTTATTCTGTTAACAAAAGCTCTTTCTAACAAACCAGCTTGCAATTCCTAGCGCTGCCGTGCAAGGTGCAGAAGTAATCATGGTTTTGGAGACGTTTTTGGTTGCTCTGATTTCAGCCATCTATTGGGGTGGGTTTAGAAAGCTGCCGAAAGTGGCTATGGTCTGTGGTTCTTTTGTTTTCCATTAATGATTTTTTCCTCCCCCATTTCCCAATCCCATTGATGATGAAAGGCTGAGATGTCAAGGCAAGCAAGGGATGCTGTGGTCTCGGAGGTGGGGAAAAGAGTCTGGTTTACTCATTAGCAGAGTCGTGCTGACATGGTTCCCCGCTGCTTCAGGAAATAGCCCCAGAAATCCACTGATCATCTGTCAGAGGGAAGAGCCACAAATTTGCAGCAACACCGCTGCGAAATGCTTTTTTGTTTGTTAATATTGTTCACTCAAATGAAGATGGATCATTTCCTAGCGGGCTTACTGTTTCCAAACACTGGGCCAAATTTTGTTCTCGGTAACTCCTCGGAATGCATAGTAGCTCTGAAGCTACAGAGTCAACATTAAGATGCGTGACTGGGATGCAGGAGCTCGTGGTACACTTCATGGCTCTGATGCAGAAGAATCACTCTCTCTCCTTGGGCAAGTCACTTACTAAAGGTAAAATTTTCCAAAGGGTTTTTAGATACTTTAAGCAGTCCATTGGAAGTCTCAATTGAAAAGAGTTTAATTTCTGTTTTCCTAAATTCCACTGTAAATCAGTGAGATTGAAATGCTGTTTAAAAACATTACCCTTAATCCCTCTCTGCCCCAGTTCTTCTTTTGTAAAGAGGGAGTAACACTCTCTCCTACCTTACAGGGATATTATGAGTGAAAACTCAGTCATATTCAGGGGAGGTACCCTAGATTTCACAAGGCTGTAACTGAAATTTTTTATTTTATTAACTCAATTCATAACAAAACTCCCTTACAACATTTGTACAATAAGGCTGATAAATTCTAAAGCAGTGAGCTGCAACTGCAGCTTTGACTACTTAGGGACATCGGGTGGGGGGTTTTTTGGGTTTTTTTTTTTGCAAGGGCCATAAACTGTTTACATTATTAATATATTTTTACTCCGTCCCTCGCCTAACAGTGACTCAGGCGGCTAACAAATTAGTAACAATAAAAGCAACAAAAACATCATAACTATAACATAAATATATAAAACCCACATCAACATTATTTCCCTAATCAATTTTGCACCCAAACCCAGCTAACCCATTCTCCCCCCCAGCCAAACGACTGACAGAAGAGCCAGGTTTTGCAGTGCTGGCAAAAAGTGAGGAGATCCGGGCAGAGGCGGATCTCCACCAGGAGGGCCTTCCACAGCAAAGAAGTGGCCACTGAGAATGCCTGCCTGTCCGTTTGAACCCGCCAGTAACACAGAACGTCCAGGAAGGCACTCCTGGACAACCGCAGGGGCTGCCCAGAGACCCGGGGAGTGAGGCAGTCCTACAGGTAAACAGGACCCAGGCCGTGTAGGGCTTTAAAGGTCAAAACCAGCACCTTGAATCTGGCTCAGAAGACAGTAGACAGCCAGTGCAATGCTTGGAGCACTAGTGAATATGCTCCCTGTGGCCCATCCCAGTAAGCAGGTGGTTCACTGCAGTTTGCACCAGCTGCAGCTTTCAGACCATCACCATGGGCAGCCTCACATAGAGTGCATTGCTGTAGTCCAGCCTCAAGGTAATGAATACATGTATGAGAGTGGCAAGATCAGAATCTGAGACACATAGGTGGAGCCTCTTCACCAGATGTAATTGGCGAAAAGCGCTCCTGGCCACAGCCGATACCTGCAAATCCAGGTGCAGCTGTGGATCCAGGAACACCCCCAGGATACACACATAAGGATCAATGGAGGACAGACACCCCCAATGACGGGGGTATTCCCCTCCTCCAGATCACCGACCCCACCCACTTGCATCACCTCTGTCTTGTTGGGATTGAGTTTGTCAACTTGACCTCATCAAATCCCCCACAGCAGCCAAACACTGGGACAACAACGAGACAGCAGGGTCTGGGTCGGTTGAAAAAGAACGATACAGCTGGGTGTCATCAGCATATTGATGACAACGAACCCCCCAGCTGCATACAACCTCCCCAAGCAGCTGCATGTACACATCTCTCACTGTCTGGGAAAGCGCCCTTCCCCCCCCCCCCCCCCCCACTCACACCAATGGGAAAAACTCCCTCTCGGTAACCCATTCATCCATCGCTAAAAAACAAACCCACCCCAAAACACATGAAACCCCCCCACTCACCCCACCCTACCCCACTAACCACCCCACCGACCAACCCAATAACCAACCCCTTGTCCACACTCGCACAAACTGTGTGTGTGATGTGCCTTTTTGTCGCACAGAAGCAAGGGAATTGTCTTGAGAAAATCTGGCTAACAACATTGCCCCCAAAGCTGCTGGGTATTAATACAAACAAATATATAAAATGAATCTGCAAGTTGCCATGCTTAGTCACAACCTTTAAGGGGTGGCTAATTTGTACTGATTTTCTGTGTTCTGCCCTATATCCTAATGCTCATTTTGTGGATGATTTCTAGGAATCGACTATTAATGCCTAGGGTAGCGTCATGCTTGGTATCCGTATCCTTTTATTCATTCAACCTGGGGGGATTGTGGACTACTCAGAATTCTCTTGATGGATATTCATCCATGCCACAGGGGATGCTATAGATGAGAGGGAGAATTGGGTAGGGGGGAGGAGGCAATGTACTGTGAAAATAACACAGAGAAGTGATGCGTGGAACCAGTGGCTGTGAGATACAGATTATTTTTTCTTTGTGAGTGTTTCTTAAAAGGGGTCAAGCTGTCAATTGAGGGATGGGCATAATAAATCACTGTGCACTAAATAAATGAATCTGTCTTAGCAAATGTCTCAAACTATGGGCCTTGAGCCACAAGCCACTTGCTACAGTGTAGTCCCATGGAAGCTCACTATTCCAAAGTAAATGATTTGTAGATTGTGGCCATGGTGTCTAAAACTGTCAGTTTTATACAACAAGCAAGGGTGTTTGAGTAGGATCAGAGAAGTTTTATGTTGATCTGTTGCAGCAGGTACTGAATTGTGAGAAGCTCCAGCAGCTATCCAGCTGGAGAACAGTCTGACTTTAACGGCTCTGCTGCTTGGAACAGCATCTACTCTTTTCTTTGAGGTGCTGCTTCTGTGTTAGAACTTTAGCCCTAGTTACGCAAAGTGCACTTGAAAAGGGGATTTTTGGACTATGAAACTGGCTTGCTTTTCAATTGTCTTTTAAGTTGTGTTGCAACCCTGACAAATGCTTTTTTAAAGCTACATTTAGCTCTTATTTAATACATATTCCCTTTTCCTCCCTGCCCTCCCTCTTTGGTGCTTTTGTTTTGTTTTTTGCTTCTTTGGTTTGTTTTTCCTCCATCCTGCTTTCATTCAGCAAACTTTGAGAAAAAGAGAGCAAAATAAGAAAGCAAAGTCAGTTTGTGGGCTGGGAGTGGAACATGCCAGGCTGCCCACAATAGCCAGAAATTTGGCATCCTGTCTTTCAGTTAGTATTGTCTGTGATTTACACCCTTCTGTGAGTTGCCTTCTGATTTCAGCAAACACGTGCTCATTGTGCCAAACGTTGCCCGACTCACTTAAAACAAAACAACTTCTATCCAGTGCACTCCAGTTTAATGACAGACCCTGAGCTGGTATAAATTGTAATGTAGCTTTATTAGCTTCAGGGGCATTAAGTCACCAGTTGAGGAGCACTGGCCCAATACAGGCAGCAGCGTTATTGTGAATAATACAGTTCCACTAATGATCTTACAGGCTTTGTTGTCCTGGGGTTTGTTTCGTGCTTGTTCTGCCATTCCACCTCCAGTGTAAAATGATAGGGAGTTTTATAAAGGAAGAAATGGTGCATAAAATAGAGTCGTGAAAGGTTTCCTCTTTAAAAGAAGTTAATGACTGTTACTTCCAAACACCTGTTACGTGGGCGGAATGTAGGCCTGGATCAAGAACCTTTCCCGGTTCTCACCAGATTCTCTTGAAAAAGGGCAGTCATTCTGTGCATGCACAAGCACCATTTGCACATATGCCAACTGGCTGCCCTTTTTGAAAATGGTGCTGATGCTGCTGGTGCCATTTTAGAGAAGGGCTGCAGATGCACAGAATGGCCCTGGTAGCCATTATGTGCATGCGCATTGCACAGTGGTGGTGGTTTTTTTTTTTAAATTGTTCACTGTTAGGTGGCTACATCTTCGGTGAACTTGCCTTCTCCCCCCACAGAGAAGAGGAGAGGGTGGTGAGCAGTCCTGGACTTGGAGAGAGACAGCCATGTGAGTACAAGGTGTTTTGGTTTTTTAAAATAATTCCAGGGGAGGGCGAGATTCTTGCTTTTCTTGGTTAGAGTCGGGGCAATTCTGGACTCTTTCTCATTTGCAAGAATGAGCCAAGATCCCTGATTCTCGTAGAGAAAGGTGAGAATCTGAGAAGCGAGAAGTGAGGCTCAGTCCTGAGTGGTTTAGGAGCTAGGGGAGTAATTGGGACTGAAGCAGGGTAGGGTAGACTGGGGTGTGTCTAACAGGGAGGCAAAGAGTTAGGGCCCAGCATGCCCATGTGTTGCCAGTAAGTGGGTCCTGACCAGCCTACCAGCAGAGCTGTCGTACTTGTTCTCCTCACCCACCTGCTAGCCCCGGAGATGTCGGGGAAGCCATGTTGCTCCAAGAGCAGGGAGAGGGGACAAAGAGGTTATGTGGTCCACTGGCCATTTTCAAACTATCAATTTGTTCCCTGGACCAAAAAGGTTTCCTCACCTTAATCATGGAATAAAAATACATTGGCTTGCCTTTAGGGAACAAGAATGATAATACACCAGCCCAATTGAAGGTGCTAGTATTGATCTTTAAAGCCCTTCACAGCCTCGGGTCTCCTTATCGGAGTGAACGCCTCCCCCCAGCCTCCCCGGCCGTCCCCTGCGGTTGTGTGGGGACATCCTCCTGGAAGTTCCTTGTTATCTGCGGGTGCAGATGGACAGGAGGGCGTCATGGTCACTCTGGAATTCCCTTCTGGTGGAGGTTCGCTTCAGCCCGGCTCTTGCCTTCGGATGAAGCTGTAAGACCTGGCTCTTCTGTCAGGCATTTGGGGTGGGGGGGGATTTTTACGTACGTTAGATTTTACTGTTTAGTGTTTTTTGATTTTATATATATTTTAGCATTTATATATTTTTATTGATTTGATTATTTTATTTATATGTAATCCACCCCAAGTCACTTGTGAGAGGGGCGGGGTAAAAATAGAATTAATAAATAAATGTGAATGCACATACCTGTCTCCCAGCATATGAACACAGAGCTCCTGACAACTCCTTAGTCAGGGCTCATTCACACAACATCCTTGCCCCTTGCAAACTCACCATCTCAGTGTTTGACTTATCAAAGCAACTCATTTACATGATCTGTAATATCTCTTCATGCAACCAAGAGGAAGCATTATGGAGTAGGTGAGGGAGTCTCTGCTCCAGGACACTCTGGCCACTAGGCCTGTAGCAAGAGCAGGTGCTTTTGTTCTGTCAGGAAATACGGATCTTTCCAGAGTGAAGCGGAAATCTAGACATTTTTAAAATTGTCCGTTATTTTCTGCCATTTTGGTAATTTCCAATAGTTTCCAGTAATTTCCGGTATTACTGATACCAGAAATTACCAAAAATACCAATAATACAGAAAATTACCCAAAGTTACCAGAAATTACCAGAATGGCAGAAAGTAGTGGAAAATCACAAAAAATGTTGAAAATGCTAGTAGATTTCCTCCTCGCATGAATGGAGGTGAAAAAGCTGTTTCCATTGGAAACAGCACTCGCAGAGATTTGTCATTTCAGCTCCACAGCCACACCTCTACAGTCACTGAAATGTAGGAAGTGATGCTTTGGAAAATCAAGCTTTCTCCACGTTAATGAAATCTCATCTTGATAGCCAGATCCTTGCAAGCAAAACCTTGGCATAGAGTGGCAGAAAATAAGGAATCCTCAAGAAGCACACAGGAATTAGGGCTGAAACAGGTCACCTTTTCCCTCCTTGTGGACATTTCCCCTGGAGATGGAACAGCCTGCTCTGGCTCTCCCCTCTCATGTGCAGTGAACAAAAGGTCTTCTGTGCATGTGCAGAAGGTCTTTATTTTATTGCAGATGTGCAAAATAGTGTCCTGCATAGGGAACTGCCCTGTTCATGGCACCATTTTGTGAATGTGTAATGAACTTAAAAGCCCGTCTGTGCATTCATGGCAGACCTTCAGTGCACTTGCACAAAATGGTGATGCGCAAGGGAGGGGAAGCTGGAGCTTCCAATCTGGATCTCCAGTAGAACTTGGGCTGGTTTGCGTTCTGCCAGACCTGGATCAGAACAGGAGATTCCACTGGATACAAAATCCAGACCAAAGCTCCATTTCAGCACTAGTTAGGATTTCAAACACACGGTTGCCACCTATGTATATTTTCCCAGGCCACTTATGAAACATACATGTTTCAGGGCCTGCATTGGTGACTAACTAATATATAGTCAGTCACTCAGCACAACAGCAGTTCTGACTGACCAGGAGATGAGACACAGGGGAGGGAGGATTGCCACTTCTCCAGGTTTTGACCCAGAATCTCTGGGGGAAACCTTGGTTTATTATTTAAAAAATAAAATCCCCCTAGTCAGCCAGGGACACCCATGGCTATCCCAAGAGAATTGTGGCTTCTGGGGGCAACAGAGGACAGCCTCATCAGAAAAGGAGGTGGGTCATAAGGATTTTCCTTTCCCCCTTACATTGTGGTCCTGTCCTATTGAGCACTGTGATATATCACAACACTGCAAAGTTGGGGTTCCATCAGAAATCATGCCTCCCAACAGTCCCTATTTAGGAGGAACAGTACCTCCTCGGGTGCTGAATACCGCTCTGTTCCTCTTTCATCTGTCAAATTCCCTCTTTCAAGAGAGTGAGACTAGAATTCATACCTCCAGCATCTCTTTCCTGGTTGCCTCCCAGCAAAAGCACCTGAGGGAACAATGAAGTAATGATGGAGTGACAAGCAACTATGAGGAATAATAAGCAGGAGAGATTCTGACTCTCTTGCACTGGGAATGTTGGGAGGTTTGCAAAAGAGGTTGGTGGTGTGGCACTACGTAAGGAGCGGAGTTACTTCAGAAAGAGGCGTGACATCCACTTCACCCACTCCCGCTGGTATGATCCCACCCCTTTTGGGTTTCCTCCCAGAGGGAGATGACACCCCTAAGGGGAGTCAGCCAATCAGACATCCCCCTCCCTCAGCCCTTTTACTGACTACTGGATAGGGCTGATGCGGCAGCAGCTGTTACCGCGCCGCGATTCCGTTCTGCCATTTCGGAATTGCGGAAGTAGCGAAAATGTCATGTTTCCACGATTCCACTAAGTAGCGGAATTAAATAAGCGGAACCGCGAAACGAAACTAGCGGAATGAAAGCCTCTGCCATGCCGTTCCACTAATTGCGGAAACACTGTTTCCGCCATAAATAGCTAACGCTGCGATATTCCGCTACAGCCCTACTACTGGATCGTAGCTGCTTTGGGCTTCTTAGCTGAGTGAACAAGCAGCCGCATTCATGCATCCTGGGACTGCCAAGAGCCTCAGGTTATAAATATGAAGAGCCAGCTAAGGCTTGGGATCTTTGTTCTGAATATTCCCGTTATAGATGATCATCATAGTCCCTACTGGTCATCAGATTGGTGAATCAATCTGTACACTAGAGAATTAAACCTAAGCAAACATACACTCCATTCCAGGGGCAGGTGGTAGGTCTTTGATGGTGGAGGGCCTGAGGAAAATCCTAGGGGGACAGTGGTTTCCTCAAGAGTGTGAAGCACAAGGGGAGGGCAGGTCAGGAGGACAGTAGGTGCCTCATAGGAAAGCTGGTGGCAGGACTGGATGGGAGATCTTGGGAAGAGTGATCTGGGGAGCTGGGTATGGGCCGAACCTTGAACTCCTGTGGACTCTGACTTGTATTACTTACAACATATATGTGCCCCACCAATTAACCACTATTTATGTGCTGCTGAGAGTTGTGGTCCTAATCTGATGCAGGCTGCTTAGGGGCCAACTGTTTGGGTCACTGTGCAAGGCTTGGTATGAGCATCATTAACCCCCTTTGGGCTATAGGCAGATGCCTAGTTTGCCTGTGCATGAATTCAGCCCTGTCATAAAGCATTTTGGGATCCTCTGTTTAAGATGTTGTATCTTTACAGAAGTCTTTAGAAAAGAATGGTGCTGGGGCCATAACATGGAATTGTAGACTGGGTATCCTGAGTTTCAGTTCCAGCACAAGCACTGACAGCTTGTGGGGATCACTCTGCTTCTGCATGCCTTGGTTTCCCCACTTGTACAATAAAGAAGATAATAACAGTTAAATGCTGTCCATTAAAAAGGTCCATGTACCTCCCTAAAATTTAAAGAAAAGACTTGTAGAAACAGTAACCTTTCTGTAGGACTTTTGGGCATGCTTTATATTGGTATTCCGGTTAGAAAGGGCTAGGGGATGACTGATCTTGGTCATAAGCATAAAAGCACGTGTTATACCAGTAGAAGGCATTATAGGTGGGTTACATGCCATGGCTTTAAGTAACCTGTTGGGACTCGTATTAAAAATGGGACAGACCATTTATTAAAACATCTGTCTCTTATTAACCCTTTAAGTGCTGTTTAAGTACAGAATCTGAATATAAAGTATGAAAAAACTCTTTACTATCTTATAGCAGGATTAGATTTCTATAAGTCGTTTCCATAAAATAGCATAGAAAGGATCTCCCTTTTTTAGAAAAGATTTCAATAAGCGCCTTTCTTTTCTTGTTCAATAACATGGGATTTTTCCAAAGTAGTTGTGATATGTCTTTATTTCAAGCATAAGAGGGAATTACGCTATCTCAGAATACAAGTGTTGGCCCATGTTGCCTTTTTAGTTAATTACCACCAGCCTACTCTTCTGGAAGGTACTCTAGCAATAGAGACAAAGTAGTACAGTGATATCTTTTATTGGACCAACTCCAGTTGGTGGAGGTATTAGTGGAGGCATGTGCCTACTATGGAAGTCTAAATTAACTGATGAGTATCCATGAGTTCCAGTCAAGGACCAAGTGCTAATCACTGTACACACTAACAGAAAAATTATTTCCACCCCAGAGGCAATAAAGACAAAGCAGTACAGCGATACCTTTTATTGGACCAACTACAGTTGGTGGAGGTATGCAAGCTTTCGGATCACACAGGGTCCTTCGTCAGGCAAGTCAAGAGTTAGAACTGTAGACTGAGCAAAGCCGTATAGGTATAGGTCTTGGGAAACCTATGCAACACCTTTAAAAGCCGAACCTGGGAACAAAAATTCATAGCTCTACTTAGATACAAAAAACAATGGGCTCAATTTGGACATGGATTTCACAAGCCATTACAATTTTTTTTGTGTCTAATGACTATCTACAGTTACAGGAATCTTTAAGCTTGCTTACTATCAGTAATTCTTACTCATCCCACATGGTTTTATTCCACCCTTTTGAAATGCAGATCTTCTCCCTGAGTCATGTTCTCATCTTCTTCTCCCTCCCCTCCCTTTTCCATTATTTCCAATCACTGCATATACCTACACTGCTTTAATCAGTCTATTCTAATTCCTGACTTGCCTGACGAAGGACACTGCATGGTCTGAAAGCTTGCATGCCTCCACCAACTGCGCTCGGTCCAATAAAAGGTATCACTGTACTACTTTGTCACTATTGCTTGTATCTGGGACCAACACGGCAACCTTCCTTTCTCTACTTCCACCCCAGAGGCATTCATAAAACCCTTTCAGGCTCACATCGGATGTGAGGTTTCAGAGAAGAGCAGGCTGGTCTTTAATATAACTTTGAGGCACACAGTGAACATTTATTCATTTTTTAAAACTTAATTAAATTTATAAATAAATTTCCCGTAGGCTCAGTGACTCCCTTCAATAGCACTTTCCTTTGGTCAGCGGGAGCTTTGACAGTTCTATAAAGATGAACATCTCATCATCTACCTACTCCCCAAATCAATCCCAGCAATAGGCACGGATGCAAAGCCAAGGGACAGAATCATTGATTGTTTAGAGAAAATGCAAATGAATGGAGATTAAACATTTTAGAATAGCGTGACCCGTGACACTAAAAAAACCTGTGCTGCTCTGACCTTTTTATCTGAGAGGATTCCCTGATTGACAGCTACAACATATGGGTTGCTGTAGGAGGCTCTGCAGAATGAGGCAGATGGATAGCCTTGTGAGAAGGGAAACAATAGCTACCAGTGGGGGAGGCTGGGCTGCTGCTGCACGCAGTGGTTCCACGCTGAAGTCATTGATTATGGCTCCCTGGCATCACAGATGGATTGAACTGGGCTGTTTCAGGCCCTTTAGTGAAGACTCGCTTAATGAAGGAGAGCAGAGAGTTGGGGTATGAAATTTTAATGAGTTAATTGGTGATTTTATCCCAACAGGCTAGCATGCTGGTTTGGAGTCTGGGTGAAGGAATATATGTGCCAAAATCCCTTTATTGCAGAATATCTTGGCTTGTCTGGCAGCATGTTTTTCATTTGCTTGTAGCTTTCTGTACCTCTCAACCCAGTTCTTTCTTCATTTTAATGCAATGAGAAGACATGTCTCTTATGAACTCAGCCTGCAAACCTTAAGATGAGACGTGATCACAGGCTGTAAAGTACCTATATAAAGGTTCTGATGATAACCTACCTCACAGAGTGGTTGTAAGGCCGAGCTAAGTAATGATTGTAAAACCATTTTAATGCTGAAAGCGCTATAGAAATTATAAATAATAGTATGTGGGGAGCTGATGTTGGAGTGTAGACAAATGGTTAATCAAGCAAGGAGATCCAGTGGACAGAGACAGAAGTTAGATGAATTCAGTCTGGAACTGAGATGAGCATCTATAACTAATGCAGTTATTTAATCAACTAATCTAGAGTTGTGGTTGATTCTTGACGTTTTTAATCAAGACTGGAATGCTTTCTGAAAGCTGTGCTAGCTTGCTCAGAAGTCCTGGGCTTCCTGTTTCAGGAATGACTGAATAGAATTCTGTGGCTGTTATGCAGGATATCAGGCTAGATAAATAATCATAAGTGTCCCTTCTTAGCTATAAGGGTAAAAACAGATGTGACAGTGGCCTGCATTGGCCCACTTTGGCCTGTGAGGCACCGGAATGGCTGTTTTGGCGCTGCCAGATGTTGACCCACTTCTGCCCCAGGTCATGTTTTCGGCTAGCCTGGGCTGTGACCTCAAAGTCTCCAAAGTCAAAGCCTGGGCTAACATCCACCTGACTGGGCCAAAGTTGGCTGGCACGTCTGTGTACCTGCACCATACCCACCCAGGGTCAGGCGCTGCCATGGCCAGTGTTGCTTGCCATGTCTGCCCATCATGGTGGGGTGCTGGGAGCACTGCATAGACGGGGCCACCCGCCCACATGTTTGTTTGTGCTTTCAGCCCTACCTGGGCCATGCGGCCAGCGGGAGGGCTCTTCAGCAGTGCGCACATCCCGTTCAGTGCCCTGGACTGTGTCACCCATGATTTCCCACCCTGGAGCAGTCCTGCCAGCTGCACGTCTGTTTTTACCCTAAGTCTTTGAAATTAAGGCCAGTAGAATTGACCTCTTAATGATGGGGGTTGGGTTTCGTTTTTGTTTTTTTACCCCCCAAAACCTTGGGAGCTTCAAAGTTTTTACTTGACCTTCAAGTGAAGGTGAGGTTTTGAAAGCAATGCAGGCCAGAGAGGACTCTCCTGCTCTTGCCATTGAAGCATCTATTTTGTAGGGAGCAAGACAAGCCCTGCCCTCAGTTTGGTGAGACCAGTCCAGGGCCTGGATTTGCAGTGTGAGTGGAGCTCTAAAAAGAACAACAACCTGTTGCAGCTTTGTCAGCTTGTGAAGTGAGCTGGTGAGTGAGTTTTTACATCCCTGGCTATATGTATAAGTAGCCAGGCTATGTATTTCTGTACATAGCTTAGCATGGAGAGGTCACTAGATTTACTAGAACATAGCAGAAGCCTCAGAAATAATGGAGAAATAATAAAGTTTAGAGGAAACTAGAACTTTGTCTAAGTTTTTAGGGAGTAGTAGTGGAGGTGAAAAGAGAGAAACTCTTGTGTGTTATATAAGAAAAGGAAGGGCCAGTTTTCCACATGATCATACCGAATGTTCCATGCTGGGGGAACTTGGTACACCTACTCCCAGGTTCAGGGGTCTGCCTAGGTAGAATAGCCTGAGATAACTGTATTACTCTGCTTCTGTGCAAGTGATGGCTTTTATCTTATGTGACAAAAGGTCCAGTCTGTCAGAAACCTGCTGGGGATCAGGGTCCAGGATCGCCATGCAGGATCGGAGCTGGACCTGGAGAGTAGTCCAGGGTCCAAGGAGCCAGGGATGCTTCAGAGGAGTCTGGAGACCACCACATGGACCATGAGAAGTGGTCAGGCAGGCTGGCGTACTGGAACAAACAGGGGAAGAAGGACTGGTTACAGAAATGGAGTGTCACACTAATAGACAGAGTCCAAGCAAGCAGCGCAGAGCTGGTCCAAACAAGGTCCAAGGCAAGTAGAGCCAGTCCAAAAGCATATGGTGCAGGGCTAAGGAAAACATGCTACCCGGCAGATTCAGCAGCCAACAACCACAAGGAAGCCAGGAAACAGCAAGGGGATCAGACAAAAGAAATAGACCTGATCCGCCCAGCTTTCTGTAACTACTTCAGGCTGGTCTTATATACAGGCTGGCAGGAAGCCGCGGGTGGGGAGTAAAGCTAGGGAAGGTTTGGCCAGACCATTACAGGCAAGGCTGTTAACAAAACCCCTGGGCCTTGACCAGAGTGCCTTGATGGTGCTGAGGCACCAGCCACCATGTTCAGGCTGCAATAGAGTGGCCACTGGTCCTGACTTATACAGGATAGTCCTGCTTTTTGAAGGGTTTGTCCATTGTCCTTTATTTATACAACATGGTGGGGTGGGTCATGGCTCAGGTGGTAGAGCGCATGCTTTGTATGTGTATAAGTGTCCCAAGTTAAATCCCCGGCATCTCCGATTCGTGCTCTCCACGCCTAGGTGAGGCCTTTGCCAGGAACCCTGGAGGGTTGGTAGCATGCCTGGTTGAGGCCTCAGAGCCAGATTTGAACCACTGCTGCCGTGTCAGGTTGTGACAATACTGAGCTAAGATGGACCATGACTCAGGCCGCTTTCAGTCAAGCACAACATCGAGGTATTTAGTTTGCAGTTTTAAGCATGACAGTCTTTAACACGAAAAATGTCTCGTCTAGTCCCTGCCCACGGGATTTTTAAAAGTCGCACAAGCCCGCACCACACTCATCTAAAAGCAGTCTCAGTTAGGCAGCTCATTATTTCCTTATATGTGGTATTGTTCTGAATTTCCCACATGCTGCCGGCACTGCCACTTTAAACTCCCTCCCGGAAGATATGCCTTCCAGGCAGGAACAGCAGCATCGGCAGCATGTGGACTTGGAGGTGAGGCAGTGGTCCCAGCACTGGGGGGTGGCGGGAGGTGCCATGACAACCACTTTTTTAATCTTCCCAACCCTATCTGGGTGAATTTTTAAAATATGCACCCATGACTGGGATTTTGCCAGTACCGTTGCATCCCCTTCCACACCCCTCGTCCAGCACTTGTTGCTCAGTCCTGGCTGAAGGAAGGAGCCCTGAGCCATCTACGCTCTTCCTCCCCCTGTGTCCTGTGTTTTGGGGATCTGCCAGTGTCCACCCTAGGCCGCAAAGATGCTTGTTCAAGCCCTAGTCCTTGCACTGCCACCTCCAAACAGGTAGGTAAGGTTATTTATTAGCTTTGCGATATAACAAGTTAAAGTCATAATATATAAAAATTACAAACTCATAAAATAAATTGCAAGGAAATGTTAGGAATAGTAATTAAAATTGTTTAACAATTAAGATGCTTAAAACTGAATAATATCATAAAACTTAATCCAAGGCTGAGTCTGATTTTGTTGGATAAGAAAGCAAACATAGCTACTGCATGAATTGCTTGATGTTGTTTGCTTCCAATAAAAAGTCTGTCTTATACCAGCAAATGAGACCATTGTTTGTTTGCATAGAGGGGAGGAGAGACATTTTCTTCTAATGTCCTTATAGAAAGGACAATTAAAAAGGTAATGTGCGTGCACCCATAAGAACATTTGTGTGCATCAAACAAAACGTAGTCTGGTTAAAGCTACTCTGTGTTCCGGTAGGATTCATATTTAATTTTTTGTTTAAAAGATAATCAGCATGAAAGCTTTGAGGCAAAGCTACTACTACGTCTTCCTGAATTGAAGCATAATTTATTCTTTGTTTTACCTTATGCTTAAATTGAGGGAGTGATAAAAGTTTGAGCAATGTCCATCATATGAGCAAACCAAAGAAAAGGTTTAGAGTCAAAGAAGTCTGTTCCTCATTTAGGAATAATTTAAGAGGAGATCCTTCACTTGAAAATGCAAAGAGACTCTTTAGTATTTCAACCTGATCCATAGTGCTTCTTTTTGCAGTGGTATCCTGACAAATTCTGCCCTGTATTGCACCTGGAACTGACTTGGGAAAACCTAAACGTTACTTTAAAAATAAATTTTGGGCTACATCAAGTTCCAATTTTAATGAAATACTCAAAATGTCTGCCCCATAAAGAGCTTGTGACAGAATTTTAGTTTTGAACACTTTAATAGCTGGATGAGTCTGATTTCCACCATACCTAAAAACTAATTGTTTAGCTTTTTTAGAATAGACATACAAGATATAAGTTTTATTCTAGGACCCTGAGCTTGAGAAGTGGATAACTAAATATGAAAAGGAAGATAGATACTTGTTCTATCATATTACCCTCTTACACCACTTATTCTCACACTTGTGGCTTACAAAACCCATAATTTTAGTTTTGACATAGTTTATAGTTAAAATTTCTTTCTGACAACAGACAACTCAATTCTTCAAGCCTTTACGAAGACCTATTTAAGTCAAAGAAATAAGGATTATATGAGCATATAATAATATTGGAATAGGATATGTTCCAAGCCTTGTGGAGAAATGGCCAGTATCTTTTAATCTCTCTCTACCAAGTCATTCATGTAATAGTTGAACAAGAAAGGAGCTAGAAAACAGCCTTCTCTTTCACCCTTTGTATAATCTCCATCTGGCCCCATTTTAACTTTGGTATGAGTTTTTTTATTAAGTTCTTTCAGTAAGAACAATAAACAAGAATGGAAATTTGCTTCTTTTAGTTTCCCTCATAATCAGTTCCTGTTAATTGTATCAAAGACACCTTTAAGATCAGTAAAGGCAACATACAATTTGTTCTGTCTTCGAACAGTGTATTTGTGAACATGATAGTGAAGAATAAAACAATCCCTTAAAGTTGAAGTTCCCTTCCTAAAACCTGCTTGTTCTGTAGCAATTATTTTTTCCTCTCTATCCCAATCTAGCAGCTCATTTAGGAGCTGCCTCGAGTAAATGTTAGTAGTTACATCAGGGAAAAAGGACAATAAGAACTTGGATTGTCCACATTTCCTTTCTTAAAGATGGGATTAATAATGCTTAATATCCAATCCTCTGGGAAGTTGCCTGAAGAGTAGAGATATGTAAAGAGCCTTGGTAGCAGTGGGGCCCACCATTCTCTATCCATATGGACGACTTCTGGGGGAATAAAATCTGGGTCCGACACCTCCACACAAAAGGAGAATGCATATAGAAGGCCATGAAGTCCACAACCTAGAAGCCCAAGTATTCCATGGGAGAAATTGTATTCCATGGGAGAAATGGGGGATTAATCAAGTAATCCTACAGAGAGCCCCTAGAAAGAGATTTTGAAACAATTTTTGTTGTTTTTAATTTCCATTAAAATCTTATTTTTGTTTCTATTTTCTACCAGCAGTCACTGCTGTATAAAAATCAGAATGTGTTGCCTCATTTGAAAAGTGATGCAGAATCTCCTGAAGGAGTGCATCTCTGTGTGGTGTTCAGTAACTTTTAGTTAAATGAATGAAAGCCATAAAGCGAGACAATAAGTGTCTTCCTGGGAACATTAGTTGCTAACGCTTCACTGTTTCTCCTGCAACTTGTAAATAAGCTAAATGCTTGATTGCTGTTGAAATGTGCTCGTGCAGCTGAAGAGCTGATTAAAACAATTCTCCACAGTGGGATATTTAATTTATTTAACTTTGCCAGGGGAATTTGATTCCCCTAGCCCTTCCCCTCTCATTTTCCATTTGTACTTTTTGCTTTCCTAGTTGTCTTTCTAAGGAGCTTATCCACCCTGTTATCTTGGTATCTGCACATCTCCAAGTCCTTATTGTACTTATCTTCACAAATCCTGCTCTCTGTGAGACAGAGAAATGCTCTTATCCCATTTTACACATGAGAAACTGTAGCCCAGAGAGACTGTGACTTGCCCAAGGCCTCACAGGAAGTCTGTGCTGGAGCAGGGAAGTGAAGCCAGGTCTTGCAAGCTGTTAATTTTCACCTTTTAATCAGTGGATCTGTCCTTCCTTCTAGTGGTGTGGGTGAGTGGGCCCTGGTGAAGAAGATGGAATGGGGCCCCCTGCTTGAGCACTCCACTCTGTTATGCAGATGCATTCTATGGGTGTCTTTAGACATAACATCAACAGGTGTCTGTGTGTTTTGACCTTGATATGAACACTGGTTTGGCTCCATGTTCACCATGTGGGGCTGCTTAGACATACAGCCCATCTTGGGGCAAATCAGTGTTTTGCTCGCCACCCATACTCAGCACGCAAGCGCTGCCACCTCATTCCCCGTGTTGTACCAGCTAACATGCCACACAATATCATTAGACACAGTGTTGGCCACATGTTCAGCCAGAGCACGCAAATTGTCCTTGTGATGCAATGGTGTTCACGTGTTCAACGGGTGGCCAAATTGGTGTTGGGATTGTTATGGTGCTTACACACAACAGCCGAACACGTGCTTAGGGGGTTTGACACCTGATCTTTGTTATGTCTAAAGATTCCCTATGTGATCATGGGCCCCCAGGCTTGTGGGCCACAGTGTGACTGCACTTATTATAGCTATGCATCCACTTACTCTAACTCAGCGAACCAAGAGCTTTCTGCTCCTTTTTACCTCATTCAGAATTCAGAATACTCTGTGCTTGTCAGAATCAGACTCTAAAGAAGGAATTTGTTTTATTTACAGCTTTAAGAACCTATCCAGCAAAGCATTTACACAGCTACTGAACTACATGAGTAGTTTTTCTGGAGTTCAGTGAGACTGCATGCACTTAAATTAAGCATGTATTTTGAGGAATGAGTTTGGCGATGCAAACTCCTGTTGAGATCAGCAATGCAGGATCAAGCCCCTGTGAATAGGGCTGGAATTACTCACATGCCTAGTTTTAAGCTTGTATTTAAGTGATTTTCTGAATTGTGCTGGAAAAGCCATATGCTTGAAAGAAGCCCTAAGCTCTGAGAGTTATATGATTAAGTAAGAATCTTATATTTTACATTTAAAAAAAAGATAAGTTTGTATGTAGTCATGTTGTAGAGAGAGAGGTATGAAGATGGAGCCCAAAAAGCTCAGCGAGCAGAAGGTGCTTAAAGTTACCAACTTTTCAAAACATAAATATTGGATGTGTCATAACTGAGTGGAGGTCCTGAGGAGAATGGGGTGTTGTGCAGTTTAATACCATGTGCCTGTTAGTGACAGCGCCACACCTAGCAAAACCTTAATGAGTCAATGTAATGGCAAACGCTAGTTGGAACCCTGTAGCATGAACACTGCGTCTATTGGGACAGATGTCCTGCTGGGACAGCGTACTGCCAGGTGCCCTTATTTTAAGGGATTATCTCTTATTTCAGAGCTCTACAGCTCTATAGAACATAATGGACATTCTTTCTTCTGAACCCCAGAACTCCATGGAGCATAATGAGATGTCCCTTATTTCAGTATTCCTCAGCTCTGTAGTGTCCCTTAGGGTGTTTTCAGAAGGACAAATAATCCGTGATAGTCATTTAGACAAACCTAATCAAGGAATAGTTTAACATCTGGATGTTATAAACACTAGTAATCAAGGATTTATAACATCTGGATATTTTTGTTATCATGTGATAACAATCACTGTCGGCAGTGTTTAGACAGACATCTCATTCCGGAATTAAGGCTCTAATTCCTGAATAAATGTCCATCTGAAAACGCCCTTATTCTTGAAATTGTGATTGTTAACCCTAGAAAATGGGAACAGTTGGTATCTGTTTCTGTATGCTTAAAGAATTCAATTTATTTTTAAAATTCTCGTGACTTTTAAGACAAATTCAGATTTGCATGGTTGGGCAAGTCTTAATTCCTGCTTTGCAAGCACTTCTCATCTTGG
Organism: Sphenodon punctatus; assembly: GCA_003113815.1. Classification (NCBI taxonomy): domain Eukaryota; kingdom Metazoa; phylum Chordata; class Lepidosauria; order Sphenodontia; family Sphenodontidae; genus Sphenodon; species Sphenodon punctatus. The sequence goes on along the minus strand of QEPC01004435.1, from coordinate 2,193,911 downwards.
AGAAAGCTGTATACCAGTGTCTATAGAGTTTGGAGCACTAATTCTCATTTCCAGTCTCTCTGTATTTGCAGCAAGGGTTTGCATTATTGTATAATGTTTTTATACAATACACCCTTCTGTGCTGCTCTGCTTTTGTGCCCCTTTTATGGGCTAGAATCTAGTTCAGAGGGAGGCTATGAGCAGCCTGGCTTGGGAAGATGAGGCCTGTTTGTTTAGCACGTGGTTCATGTTCTTTTAATGATTACTTTGCCCTTCAGCTCTTGCTGCTGTCTTAGATAACCAATGATAGTTCAACATTTCCTCCCAGTTTGGTGTCTGCATGAATAGAAGCCAGGCAGGAAACTTGTGGTCTGACAGAGCAGATGGAAACCCCAGTTCACAGCCTCACAAATTGCAGTTGAGGGGTGGGAGGGGAATACATCACAAAAGAGATGATCTAAAGATTTCTTTAGATCAGCTGGAAGTAGCTGTATCAGTGGAAGAATAGACACCTGTTTTATTGAGGCAGACTGACCAAAGCTTAAAGGTACAGTATACCTTTCAAACACCCACATATGAGGAGAAATACAGCTTCAAAGGCTCTAGTCTCCTACAGTTGACATCTATCAAAATTTGCCAGGTTGGGGTAAGTGGGTTGTAGCCTCTGAAACTGAATAATGTCCTTGAATACCTGAAGGCGAAACAGAAGGACAGGGAATCTACATCTAAATTGCATTTCTAGAGCTACGGTATGTTTAGCTGGATCTTATGTGATGTGAAGGTTGCAGTTACAACTGAAGTTATTTTATTTTTCCTTCATTGAGGGACTTAAAAGTTGTTGAGGTGTGTTTCTCCTCAATAGAGTTATTTGAAGCCATGCTGCTTTTGCTTATTTTGTCAGTGTCAGGACAGCCTTTGCAAAAGAGGATGAAATGCGAGAGCTGTTAAAGCATTGAAAAAGAGGGGATGCACCCTGACCTGGATTGTAACAGTGTAGGGGGCTGACATGCTGTTTCAATATCAGAACATCAAATGAACTACTAACAGGGTTTTAATAACAAGATGTGTTTAAACACGCAAACCACTTTTATTCTGGTTTTAGGTAGTTAAACCTTTTGGAGCAGACAGCGGTTTTGCATCTTGCGGAGTGACAGACATGTAATGGACTCTCTAATAGTTCCAATAAGCCAACAAATTGAGAAGCTGATGTGGATGGCGGATACCGTGCAAATACATAGTAGCAAATGACAGTTGCTGCCCCAGAGAGCTCATGTAATAAGTTGTTAGTGCCAGATTTTCAAAAGAGCTCAGCTCCAGTTTTCCCACTGGACCGCACTCATTTGAAAATCTGGCCCGAGATAAGGGCTCAAATATTTTTGGAAATTTGATTCTTCTTTATTTGTCTAAGTAGGAGCTGATCTCTCTTCAAAAATATTGTCCTCTGATTCTAGATCCTGAGCAGCTAAACATCTGGCTTTGTACTTGTATGAAAAACCAACTCCTTAGCACTCTGTTCACCCCTTGCTTATTTGGCGACCACAAATGGGCCAAAGCTAAAGAAACTGAGTCTGCAGTTGACCCGGTTGGTATAGAATAATTAAATGTGTTATAGTGATGATTATTTATTCATGGGACTAACCAAATACTATCTGTCGGGTAATATACTTGATGGTTGTGACAATTTTGTTAATTTGTAAGGTTGGCTTCCTCATCTAAAAAGCTTTATTTTTTAAATTATTTTAAATTTCACTAAAAGTTATAACTCGCCTCCTCCTGCCTGTGGCAGCTTTGGGCGGCTTACAATAAAAATAAGCAGCATAATATAAACAACAATAAAATCAATAAACAAAAAGGTAACAGAGTAAAAAGAATACCCCCCCACCCCCAGTCCCTCCCGTTACCTCTCTCCCCTGCGAAAAGCCTGGCCAAATAAATAGTATGTCTTACACTGGCGCCTGAAAGAGGGAAGATCCGGGGGCAGACAGACTCCCAACAGGAGGGAATTCCACAGCCACGCCGCTGTGACCAAGAACGCACTCTCCAACATTGCCCCCCTTCATACATGGGGGACTTCAAGAAGGGTGCCCCTAGCCGACCACAGGGGCTGATCCAGAACCCGGGGAGTGAGGCAGTCTCACAAAGAAATGGGGTCCAGGCCGTTTAGAGCTTTATAGGTTAAAATCAACACCTTAAATTGGTCCCAGAAGACTATAGGCAGCCAGTGCAGCAAGCAAAGCACAGGTGTTATATGCTTGCAATGCCCAGTCCCCATAAGGAGACGGGCTTCTGCATTCTGCACCTTCTGCAATCTCTGAACCGTCGCCAAGGGTAGCCCCACGTAGAGCACGTTATAATAGTCCAGTCTTGAGGTGATGAAGGCATGGATGATGGTGGCTAGGTCGGTGTCCGAAATGTACGGCCAGAGCCACCATACCAGATGTAACTGGCAAAAGGCGCTCCTTGCCACAGTTGCCACCTGGACATCCAGGCAGAGCTGCGAATAAAGGAGTACCCCCAGACTCAGAACCTGAGCAGCCAGGGAGGGATGAACCCCATCAATGACGGGGACCTCCACACCCTCGCACACCCTCCCTCCCCAGCATCACCTCCGTCTTGTCAGGATTCAACTTCAAACGGCTTGCCCTCCTCCAGTCCCCCACCGCCGCCAAACATGGGATAGCAATGAGACTGCCAGGCCTGGGTCAGCTGAAAACGAGAGGTACAGTTGGGTGTCATCAGCATATGTTGTTTAAAAAGCAACATATTTTATCTTCTGATTAAAACCTGCTAATTGGGACTATTTTTTGTAGATTTGCAAGACATTGATGTATGATTTTTTTTCCTGTGACTATAATTAGTATTCATGACTAAGATAAAGTTTACTTTTAGACTCTTAATTTGCATAGTACACTACTTAGCCATATGTTGCTATCTGAAATGAATTAAAATACAGGACACAGGGTGAAAACAGACATGACGCTAACCACCCTTTAACCACCCTTGGTGGTCATTTATGCATGTTTCAGGGCTGCATAGGGCACCAATACAGCCCTGCGACATGCATAAATAACCACCAAGGGTGATTAAAGGGTGGTTAGCATCATGTCTGCTTTAACCCTAAGTATAACTCCATTACTGATTGCTGGTGTGTATACAGGATAGTAGTTCTGTGCTAAATGTTCATTTAAAAACAAAACGGAATGAGTTCTTTTCAGACTGGCGAAATCCAGCCTGCCTGTTAACAAAAAGAATTTCCTCCTAAAAAAAATTAAACTGTAAGCAGAAATCTGCATATCTTGTTGGTTTTCTAATCAGGGCCTCCACTCAGTTGGCTAGAGGAACAGTCTTAGCTTGACTATGGAAATGCAGGTGTTAATAATACACCTGCAATCCGAAATGACTTTCTTAATACTTGGAGAGTTTTTAACAATCTCCTTTACCGAGGCTGTAGATACTTATTGTGAGCATGATCCTGCAAAGGGCTGAACATTCTGGATTGACCTAGAAAACACTTAAGCACACGCTTGGCTTCAACAAGGTGAGCATTAGTTTTATCTTTTAAAAAAATTAGATTTGCACAATGTGCACTAAAAGAACTTGCATGACAGTTTAAAAACAAACTAAACAGACTCATCAGTGTCCCACAGATAAAATGTACATTTTGTTGCTACTTTCTATTTAGTTAATTGTGTCAGATCCCAGCCTCAAGCCCACATCCCTGGGGTTCCTGAAGCGGTGGCCAGCCTTCCTGCACTAGGCCTAAAATGACAAATCGCAGTGAGTGCTGTTTCCGTTGGAAACAGGTCATTCATGCAACATGGAAACTTGCCAGCTTTTCCGCTGTTTTCTCCCTTTGTTGTTGTTTTTCGTGAGTAGAACGGAGCTGCTACGGGGCCAATCCCAAGCACCATGTGCATCCTATGTGCACCCCCAGGGCTGGGAGATGCAAAAGTGCTGAAGAAGTACTGAAAACTGCCATAGAAGTGCTGTAAACCTATTGTAAAACTGCCATAAAAGTCCTAGAAAGTGATGAAAAGTGATAGGAAATGCCAGCGAAAAGTGACAAAATTGACAGGAAATGACAGAAAATCATAGGCACCAATATCGACAATTGTGGAAGCGCCAGAGACTCTGTACTGACAAACACAAGTGCGCCCAAATGGTCAGTATTTTTGGCAGAACGGAAACACTTACGCCTGTGCACCACCCAGACACTCCCTCCAAGAGTCACCTCCCTGCTGTGCCCTAGCCAAACCCCACCTCCTGTAGAGCTGCAGTGGGTAGTGTATTGCTACTCACGAGCAATACCCACATTTTTTAGTAGTCTAGCTAGTGCTCGATCGATACCCGAGTACCAAGTCAGGCACCTGATTACCCCAAAATATCTGATATTACCATTACTGAGTTATTGGTTTACGTTTTTACCAATTGGCTAAATGGTAAATCAGTACCACAATCAGGATAGACGGTTCAAAAAATCAATACCAGAAGTCGGAAAATTGGGTCGAAAAACAATACATTGGTACATCAATTAGCCCATCAGGTATGAATTGGGTGTTCACTAGTACCCAATGTTACTTTGGCTGGATTGAGTACCACAGTTTTGAAGGATATATCTGTTTTTGCAGGTACTCCTTTCAGCCCTATCATTATCTGACTTTGTCAAACGTCCCAGCTTCCTGTCTGGCTGCCTGGTTGGCTAACCTCTTTAAGGAGCGTTAATCCCTTTTGAAACACCCAAATAATAATACTGTTTTGCATTTAATATATTGTTTGGCAGAAGAACAGTTTCCTTGGACTTGCAGAAAGTAAATTTAGATGTGATAGAATTTCTCCTCTTTTTTGATTTTTGATAGAACTTGCTGGTAGCACCAGGAGGTTAGGCAGAACAACACACTCTCACTCCCTGTTTCTGGATGCTGCTCTTTGTTACCTGTCTTGCTCCTCAAGCTCCCTCTTTGCCCTTTTGGTTCCGCTCTGCCTTGCCCCCTCTCTGGTCTTTCGCTCCCTTTTGTCTTGCTCCCCCTCTCCCAGACGATGTTCCTGTTCCCTTTGCAGCCTAGCTCCCTGTGTCTTCCTGCCTATCCCTTACCAGCTGTTCTCCTCCTTGCTCCTTGGTTTCCCCTCAGCCTTGCTGTCCAGTCGTGTTTCCCCTCCAACCTTTGCTCCCTGCACTCTATGTCCAGATCCTTACTCTGTGTCCTGGCCTCACGTCCGCCCATGTCCTTGATGCCCCCGCAGGTATACTGTGGGGGCAGTATACTGCCAGGTATTCTGCCTCCTGCTGTTCGTTGTTTGACTCTCACCTGACTCATAGTGAATCTGGTTACAGAAGGGAGGTGTAAATTACACCTCGTTGCAGTAGTAATGGACCTTTGTGATCTGTGTGAATATCACACAGGTAAATTTGTGGTGAGTAGCTACTGTTGTAATCCTGCCCACACTTGCATCACCAGATGATATCCTAGGGTACCTTGTTCCTGAGTGGAAGTCAACGTATAATATCAGAATTGGGGCCCTTCCCTCCTATATTTTCACCACATCTCCATGAGTATTGGAACAACAGAACTTGGGTACGGTCTACTGTTTGCATTCACGTTATGTTGGGTGCACGTTATGTCGGACTCATCCGATCCCCTACCTGCCCCTGGGGCAGGCAGTCGCAGCCACTACACTTTGGGTGGGCAAAGGGAGCAGACCACACGACCTCCCCTCCCCCATGGGGAACCAGTCAATTGGGTCACTGTCAGAGGTCCTACCATGCCCTGGCTTCAGCTTGAGGAGCCAGCCACACGTGCAGCTGCCCATTCCCACCCACCAACCCACCCCTGGCTGTGAAGTGGCTGTGCGGGATGGTGAACATGCGGACCTGGCCGTGGGGCAAGTCAGACAGGAACCAGCCGCACGGGAGGCAGTCTCTTAATCTGATCTGGGCAGCTTTATCCCACATTGGGCAATGCTGCTATACATTGCGTTTCCAGCCTTCCTCAACGGGCAGAACGCGTAGAAGCCGGCTGACCACCCTGGGGCAGGGTGAACATCTGGTGACCGCTGGCCATATGGTGTGTTGCATCACAGGGTACAGCTGCTCAATGTAGGGCAATACTGCCCAGATCGGCTTAGCGTCTCGTGTGTCTTCACCTGTTGGCTCCATTTTATCCTGTCAAGTAGCTTATGGCTATAGGTCAGTGACCAACCTCTGTTACTGCTTTCACACAAGCAGAAAAAAAGAAGTTGAGACAGATATCTACTTGAAAAGGTGATGATAAGGAGTTTTGGAAGTTAGGGATAGTTGTAAACCTGTTGTAAGACAAGTGACAGGAGTTCAAAATTCCTGAGTTCTTTTACCAATTTTGCCCGTTACTCAGTGTGACTCTGAAAAGTCACTTAATCTCCTTGTGTAAATCTTACTGTGTCTAAGAACCCTTTCTCAAAGTCACTTGGATATTTAGGAACCTGGGTAAAAGCCTCTTTCGAACATTTTACATTAGCCTTCTAAGTCACTTCTACAGCTTTTGAGAATTTTACCCTTAGTGCCCAATTCTTTTCTTCCTTTAAGGGCAGAATAATAACATAAGCCTCCCAAGTGTTGGGACAGACCTCTTTAATGTTTCTTAATCCCTTCTGAACCACCCAAATAATAATACTGTTTTGCAATTAATACATTTAGAAGAGCAATTTCCTGGACTTGCAGAAAGCAAATTTGGATGTGGTAGAATTTCCCCTCTTTGATTTTACAGCAGCATGAAAAACAAATAATGGTGTGTTGCCGTCTGTTTGTTTTATTTTGCAGTGAAAGGATAGTAGGAAACATCCTCCTTGAACCTACGTATCTGCCCTGCAGACTGCTCTGCATGAATAAAAGTGTGGCTAATCTTGCTATGAAAAATTTAAGTCCAGCTTTAAACTCTGTTGCCTATCTGCCAGTCGCATGATTCCCAGCTGAAATGTGCACCTGCCTCTGTAGAATGTAAATAGTTTCCTTTGTTTGTATTCTCCTGAAACAGGAACACAGGGAAATAATCACCCCATCATGTCTGTCTCAGCTATCCTCATGCAGCCATCGCTTCCTGCTTTACAATAGCTTAATCTTTCATCTTTTTCTTTTTTTGGACACTGTTTTCAATAGACATGTGCTCAAGCTGCCCAATAAAGATATGGTTTCAAATTTCAGACTTCAGAAAGTTAATAAGGTGTTTGGGGTTGGGTGGGAGCTGACAATAGTTTTAAAACCACTGTGGGAGCTGACAATAGTTTTAAAACCACCCTCTCAGATTAAATGTCATCTGGCTAAACAGCGTGCCAAACGTCTTAGCTTATGTGACTATACCTTTATTAAGATTGTATTCATCATAATATCATTTGGATGTTAATCTTCTTTGAATTGTCTCTGTTCCCCCTTGGTAACAGGGATACAAAACACTTATTCTTACCTCCTAGCAGTCCCTATTTAGGAGGAACAGTCCCATTTTGGGTAATGAATCTCACTCTCACTCTTCCAGGGACTCAGATATTCTCTTTCAGGAGAAAGGAAGAAAAAGACTGGCATTGAAACTTTGGACACCTCTTTCCTGGTTGCCTCTCACAAAAAACACTTGAGGGAACAATGGGAAGAGTATGGGATGATAAGAAACTAAGTGAAATGAGAGCTTCTGCCCCATTTTATGCATTTGGGCCCTTAGGGGGGACGGCTGTTTATTGGGGCAGAGTGGTAAGGGTTGTCGTGGGAGGGGGGTGAGTTTGGGTGGAGAGGAGGGGTGTTGGGTTGATGAGTGAAGGGGAGGGGTTATGGCTTCCTCCCCCAATGTAAGGGGGAGTATTGGGTCGGGACTGTTCCCCCGGTGTGAGGGATGTGTGTGACCCAACGGGTGGGGTTTTTTTGCTCCCCTATGAAGGGGATTGGGAGGGGGGGGAGGGGGATATAGGGAATGGGTGGGGGGAGTCTCCCTTGTGGGACCAGGCAGGACAACTACCAGGGGGAGTGGTGAGTCCTCAGCCATTGGGGTTGTGATAGGCCAGGGCAACTATGGTCCTTCTGGGAGGTGGGTAGCACAGACCCCTGGACACGTAATGCCTGGTCCGGGACTGCTGCTGATGAATGCGAGGTCGGTTGGTAATAAATCTACAATGATCCGGAAGTTGATCCGGGATCAATCAGCCGACATCATGTGTATTGCAGAGACCTGGCTGGACACTGAGTCGGGGCCAATTCTGTACAGCACCAGCCTAGACCAGAGGGGCAGGGAGGCTGTGTAGCTGTTATTTTTAAGGATACCTGGTCTGTGAAGAGGTATCCAGTGCAGACTATTTTGGACATGGAGGGGATCCCTCTGGTGATCTATTTGGCTGGAGACTGGAGTGATCGATTGGGGCTGCTGCTCATATACCGCACACCTACATGTATGACAGCATCCCTACACGTCCTAGCTGAGCTGGTGTCAGAGGTGGTCTCGCAGTCTCCAAGGACTTTGGTCCTGGGAGATTTCAACATCCACGCTGACACAGACCTTGGGGGAGTGGAGCGTGAGTTCATAGCCGCCATGACATCCATGGGACTGTCTCAGAGGGCTGTGGGCCCGACGCATGATGGGAGGGCATACCCTTGACCTAATATTCTGCACTGGCCTTGAGGTGGGGGATCCGGTGGTGGGGGATGTATCAATTACACCCTTGTCATGGACGAATCATTATCTCCTCCGGACCAATCTCCTGGCACATGTCTGCCCCCGGAGAGGAGTAGGACCAGTTCGGTTGGTCCACCCCCGGAGACTTATGGAATCAGAGAGATTCCGGAATGCCCTAGGGGAATTACCTCGTGATCTCAATGACCGTTCGCTCTATGACCTCATTGTCTTCTGGAACAACTTGTTGACAGAGGCAATTGACTGAACGGCTCCCAGGCATCTGCTTCCGGACTGCTGATGATGCAGGTCCCCTTGGTTTACAGAGGATCTACGCCGAATGAAGCAGGAAGGATAGCGGTTGGAGTGCCGGTGACACTGGACTCGTGCTGAAGCCAATTGATTGCGACAGAAAGCTAGCTTAAACGCTTATGCTGTGGCAGTGCGGGCAGCAAAGAAAGAGTTCTTTGCTGCCCTCATTGCATCCGCAAAGTCACGTCCAACAGAGCTTTTCCGGGTGGTGCAGTGACTGGTCAGTCCGGCCTCTCTCCGCCTGGAACTGGAATCTTCCAGTGCCCGCTGTGACAGGTTTGTTGACTTTTTTGTGGATAGAATCACTTGGATTCACCACAACTTTGATGCTGCACTTATAACAGTAGGTGAACCTGAGGGGGTGGAGGACCCACCTTGTCTGATTTCATGGGATCAATTTCAGTGGGTGTCACCTGCTGATGCGGTGGATGTCCTTTGGGCTGTAAGGGCCACCTGTTGTGAATTAGATCCGTGCCCGTGCTGGCTGGTCAAGGCCTGCCGGGAGGCATTAGGGCCATTGCTGGCGGAGGTTGTCAATGCCTCCCTTAGGGAGGGTAGGGTGCCGAGCCACCTCAAAGAGGTGGTGATGCGGCCCCTGCTCAAGAAACCATCTCTTGACGTTGACTCTCCGGCCGGCTGTCGGCCAGTCTCTAACCTCTTTTTAGGGAAGGTTATTGCACAGGTGGTGGCTCAGCAGCTTCAGGGGCATCTAGATCAGGTCCATTTTCTTGATCCCTCGCGGTCTGTTTTTTGCCCTGGGTTTGGTACGGAGACTGAACTTGTGGCCTTGGTTGACGACCTGCACTGTGAATTAGACCGGGGCAGATCTTCTATTTTAATTCTGTTAGATCTGTCGGCTGCATTTGATACCGTTGACCACGAAATGTTGGTGGCTCGGCTGCAGGACTGGGCCAGGGTGGACGGAATTGTTCTTGAATGGTTCCGTTCGTTCCTGGCCGGGAGAACGCGGCGTGTGTTTCTGGGGTAATGTACTTCATCTCCCTGAGACCTCATGCGTGGAGTCCTGCAGGGTTCTATTCTGTCCCCCCTCCTGCTCAACGTGTATATGCAGCCTTTGGGCAAGGTCATGAGAGGGTTTGGCATGCGTTGTCATCAGTACGCCGATGACACACAACTCTACCTCTCTTTTTGTGCAGACCCAGACCCAGCAGTCTCGGTACTTACCAAGTGTTTGACAGCGGTGGGGGACTGGATGAGGGCGAACCGTCTGAAGTTGAATCCCGACAAGACGGAGGTGATGTTAGTGTGTGTGGCCCCCATCATGGATGGGGTTTGCCCCCCTTTGGTTACACAGGTCCGCAGTCTGGGGGTGCTCCTCGACTCTCAGCTCTACCTGGATCTCCAGGTGGAGGCTGCGGCAAGGGGAGCATTTCACCAGTTACATCTGGTATGACGGCGGCAGCCATATGTTTTAGACTTGGATCTGGCCACCATCATCCATGCCTTTATTACCTCTAGACTAGACTACTAGACTACCCTACTCTACGTGGGGCTGCCCTTGGGGACGGTCCGGAGGTTGCAGCTGGTGCAGAATGCGGCAGCCCATCTCTTAACGGGGACGGGTTGCCATGAGCACATTACACCGGTGTTCCATTCTCTGCACTGGCTACCTATTATCTTCCGGGCCCAATTCAAGATGCTGGTAATGACCTATAAAGTCCTAAGCGACATGGGCCCAACTTACCTGCGGGACCACCTGAGGCCCCAGATTGCATTGCGGCCCCTGCGGTTGGCCGGGGGTGCCCGATTCGAAGTCCCCTGGGTTGTTTTGGTGGCGACGATGGAGAGGGCGTTCTTGGTGGCCGTTCCTAGGCTGTGGAACTCCCTCCTGATGGAGGCCTGCCTGGTGCTGGACCTCCCCTCTTTCTGAAGACTGTGTAAGACCTGGCTGTTCTGCCAGGCCTTTGGAGAGAGAGACGGGGTGGGGTGGGGAGGGGAAGTTCTGCCTTTTTAGTTTATTTTTAGTATTTTAATGTTTTAATGGTATTTTATGTGTGTGTTTTATTGTTATGTTTTTGTTTATGTATTTTGTAAGCCGCCCCGAGCTGCTCTGTGAGCAGGAGGGAGCGGGGTAGAAAAATGGTTAAATAAATAAATAAATAAATTTGGAACATTGGTAGGTATGTGCATGCATGTCAGCGCATTAGGTGGTAGAGCTTATTTGCTGAGGGCTGGAGCTTATTGGCCAAAGAGGTGTAGCTTGGCCACTCAAAATGTTAGATGTGCTTACTCCATAGAAATGGTTTGTGGATCACAGCCATAGGTAATTATTTATCTCAGCTCAGCCATAGAGATTAGATCTTACATATAGCAAAATTGCTATATTGGTTTCTTATTTCTTAACACAAATGCTCCAAGGTTTGAGTAGCAAAAGCTGCCAGGAACCATTTGTTTCTATAGGAATGATCTTTTTCCTAAGTTTATATATAATGTTTAAGATCAACAGTAATCTTTTCATAAAGTTAGGGTTGAATTTTACCTGCTTTACCTCCTTAGTGTAGTGTACTTTTTGTTTAAGCTAGAGGTGGGGAACCTCTGGTCTGCGAATCAAATCTAGCCTGTGGCTTCTTTTTAATAGGCCTCTGAATTCTTGGATCTAGATGATGAATTGAGTTCCTACCCTCAAGCACTGAAAGGCTGTACTGGGGGGTGAGGGGGTGGCGGAGGAGAGGAGCAGAGATGAGGCCATGCGCTCAAAGATAGGTGCTGGATCCAAACTGCGAAGTTCCATTCCAACTGCAATGGATCTGCAAAGTTTCCAACCCCAAGAGCTATGTTCCAAATAAAATCTTCATTTGGCCAAGAGCCACAAGATGCATACGTGCGTGCTAAACCTCTCCTATGTCGTAATTGGCTGACAGAGCCAGTGATATCTGGTCCTGGCTGCTGAGCTTTTGAGGAGCAGCTGTGATTCAGCTTCTGAGACTTGGTGTGCAATGACGTAAGGGTGGAAACTGATGAGATGATAGCCCACACCAAATGGGTGCCCACCTACCCATTTTGTCTTCGCCAGATGTTTCCCCGCACCACCTGCTCACCAGACACACAGTCCCCACTCACAGCGGGATCTCAGAGAATACAGAGCCTGTCATGTGGGCAAATCTGGGCTAATGTGGGCCCATATGGCCACGTCCTGTCAATTAGGATGTATGCAGAAGCTCGTATGCACAGGTCTGCCCGCATTGTAGAGCCGCAGGCAAAAAGCCTAGAGCATTCTGAGGAGCAACCGCTTCCTGCCCCTTTCTCCACTCTTGCTCTCACTGGCACCTTAAAAGGCCATTGTGTGCCAAATTCAAACATGCATTGTCCCAGCTCATCATCCTGGTTTGCAGCACGTGCCCAACACTCGTTGCTCAGGCTGGGTCAGGACCTCTGTCTTTGGGGCAGTGGGTAAGTCTGGTAGATCAGTGTAGGCCCAGATAGGAATCCCTGCTTTGGGTGGGGGCAATTAGGAAGGCCAGGAGATCCCAGGTGGCTGACGGGCTCTGGTCTGGGGAGGCTACCACCTGATCCACCTGCTGTTCCCAGAGACAGGAAAAGCCTGGAGGCTGAGAACGACAGAGTTCTGCCAGGAGGACCTGGGTGGGTGAGATCCAAATCTGCGATCTGCCTTCCTAATCTTCCCCCAGGTGCTGGCATAATCAGGGGGCAAGGGGACAGGCCTGGCCACCCCAGCGCTCAGTGCCCTCCTTCACCCTGCCTGAATCCGATTTTCATCCAGCAATGTTTCCAGCCTGGCTGATCCCAGACCAGGGCTTCTAGGAGCCCTCCCCACGCCCGGGCAAAGGATTTTCTGGGAAGAGGCAGCGAACAGGAAAGTCAGAGTCACAGGGTCTTATCTGCTGCTGGCAGAGCCTAGGTCAGGGCAACAGCGGAACAAGAGACCTGGATTCAGCCTGACTGGCCACAGATTGGATTGAGCCCAGCAGGCGGTGGCTGGCAGGTCTGCCTTGCTGCACTTCCCTAAACTTCCTCCTGGGTTCTTACTCCCAGCCTGACTGAACAAGGCAGTAGTCTGCGTCCAAGCCTGCTTTACTTCTCATAAAGAGATTGGGCTGGGAGCCCTGAGACAGGATCGAGCACCTGATCCTGATCCCACCTGAGCTGTTGTTTTTTGTTCTATGTTTGTAGAGTGCCACTGCACCTTGTACAGAATGGGACCCTGATCCATGACTTCCATACACTGCCATAAACCAAAGTCACTTTCAACATGCGGACACAGAGAAAAAAACAACCAGCTGTAATCTAGCTAAAGGCTCTAGCCAGTTCTCTATCTGTTGAGAAAAATATAGAGAGAGAACCTAGAAATGCATAGGAAATGAGCCAATCTTCAATAGCCATTAGTAAGAGACAGCTAGGAGCTATATTCTCGTGAGCTTAATTGGCCATCGTAGGCTCATTAGGAGCCCTGGGAGCATGCACCATCTTTTCTTTTGTATCACAAGCTCTGTCTTTACAATTGTATGCTAGCTGCCAGCAAGAGGTGTTTGCACTGTAAACTCAGCATTCTGTGCATAGCAAAAGGTTACTTCCAGCCTCCCAAGTTCTGGCCGGTGTGAAACCCTGTGGATGAGGATAGTAGGCCCTGGACCACCTCCCATGGTGAGAATAGCCTGGAAGAAAGACTCCTGGAAGAAACAGCCGGGGCGGCTCCTTCCATAGTTCACCACAGCTACGTGTCAGGGGATGGGATACTGGGGAGGTGGGGCAGAGTGTGGGGGGAAGAATGCCTGCCTATCTGTTAGGTTTGTCTGACTAAACCTGTGAGCAGGCAGCCTGCATTCACCCCCTAAATGCACAGAAAATACATGGATGGGCTGCCAGTTTATTATTTATTTATTTTATTTATATTATTTTTACATGCGGCCCCCCCCCCCTGCCCCCGTGGCAGGTTGGACATGCTAAACATGCATGTCCTAAACGCAGACTCCAGCAGACTCTAAGATACAAGATTATTAAGGCAGTGCAGGGCAAGAACCAGCCCCAACTAATAGCCACGTTTGAACTCAAAAGCTCTCAAGCCACATTTGGCCACCAAAGTACGTATCCATGATCTGGACCCTCCTCTTCCTTTGCTGATCCTGAGCACCCCTTAAACACCTCCTCACCAACTGTTGTGCAGCCCACAGAGCGTGTACTAATTGTCAAAGTGGCCCAAGGGGGGGGGGGAGTTCCCCACCGTTTGGTTTAAACAATTTTTGGATTTCAAAGGGGCAGTTCTAGGAAGGCAAACAGAATATGTCTGAGTCTATACAGGTAAATGATACAAAAGGAAATCATACTAGACTGTCTCTTTGCATAATAATGATACTGGTTTCAAAAAATCAGTTAAGCTATACTATATTGAGGAGGATTTATCTCAGCTGCAGTGATCTATTGCTTTTAGTCTCCTTGCTGCCAGTTGTTCAGATTTTATCAGGAGTCCTCTGTTTAGATTTTTTTTGTCCAAAATCTTGGCTTCTATAGCGATTTCATTTTTTTTTTTTAAAGGGGGGTTTAAGCCTAGGGCTGAATCATGATTCTTGGCTTGATTTTAGCAAAAATTGAGACACACACACACCCACCCACCCCAATTCTCGACACTTTTTCTGTCAAGATTTTTTTCCCCTTGATTTTGCTTACTAGAGCCACGTGTGTGCCGCATATTATCCTCCCACCCCCGGGTTCCACGTGTCAAGTCTCGCATCCTGCAACTCGCTCTCTTCTTTTCTTTTCACCACCGCCAACAACACAAAGAAAAATAAAAAACTTTTAAAAGAACTCTGCGTGCACAAAATAGTCACTGGGGCCTTTCTGCATGTGTGTGGCCCTTTTTCCAAAATGGCAGCAACACTGCCGTCACCCTTTTGGGAAAGGGCTGCACATGTACAGAACGGTCCCAGCGACCACCCCCACCACCCCCCGGCGAGATATCTCACGAGATTTCATACTGTGATCTCAGTCCCTGGCATGAAATCTAACAAGGTTCATGTGAGGAAAAAAAAACAAGAATCTCATTTCAGCCCTATTCTAGCCCTCATGAAGATTATTTTAAAAAGGCAAATAAAAATACATTTGAATTACTTTTATTAAAATCTCATGGTATGTAAGCTAGTCTTTTGGGGGTTGGGGATGCTGATTACCAGTTTTGGGATGGCAGTATTTTTGCTTTCAATTGTTCTTTCCAAATAGATATAGATTTAAGGTTCAGTTCTCATCCTGGTGACAAGTACTACAATATGCAATTTTAATGCAAGGAAGCATGTAATTGGGCACCTTTGCAAGGCATAAAACATCGCAATAAAATTTCTATTTGCATCTTTTCTTGGATTGGCCTCTGACCTGCACTTGCCATCCTTGTTTTTCACCCGATGACATCACTGCTGTTTGCAACTGCCCAGCACCTCTCTCTCTGGCAGTGTTGTGAAGATGGCTTCTTCCTTTGGATGGTAAAAGGGCTCTGAGTTCTTTGTGAAGTGAAGGATGTGAAATTTATGAGAGAACATAATTGATACCATGAATAATCAGGACCTTTATGTAAATGTAGGATACAAATGGAGGGGAGGGCTGTTGTTAAAATATCACCTCTCTGGCACGTGAAATAGGATGGGAATGAATTGAATAGAATTTTTCTAACAAAAAAACGATGGTTTCAAAAAACATTAAAGGTAGAACCATTTTGAAAATAAAAAACTTCCCTCTTAAACAACATTCCACAAAATACATCCCCCCCCACCTACTCTCCAAAAACCATGCAAATTATTTTCCTATACAATTCAAAAAACAGATTAAACTTCATTACAACAAAACCTACATGCCAAAAAAAATGGAAATTATTTACACTTATCTATATTGCATAACATGACATTGCTGTTAACCCAACATATTATCTACCTTCTTTATTACTATAACTAATTACTCTTTTTACTATTTACCATTAACTGAACTAGGACGTTCTTACTTTATATGTACTTAAAGTTGTATGCAATTGCATTCTTTACAGTTACTTACATTGTTCATTAACTTCAAACTTAACTACCTTTAATTTCTAAAGATCTTATATTATGTACACATCATAGACATATTAACACTCACCTACAACAGTTTTTCTTGCCTTAACTCTGTCCTTGTACACAGAATTTCATTTTCTAAGGGCTTTCACTATATACAATTTTATACACTTCCATTGTACAAATTGCATTGTATAAACTGCATGCAATGTCTACACATGTACGGGACAGATATAAGGCATTGTGAAAAATTGTTGTAGGCTAGTTTATTATTAATTTCTCATTCATCATCATTATGTAGCAATTGGTGTATGCAGGCATCTCATCCTTCCAGAACGGAGCTGAATTGCAATGAGATTGGAACACGGAAGGTGCAGGACAGCACACAGCAATCCTACTGCCCAGAAGTTCAGGATGGGCAGGGTCCGGCAGAAACAAGAGAGTTAGCATATAGCTAGGATGAGAGGGGAGTGGCAAAAAAGCTCAGCCAGTACGCAGAAAAGGAGAGCCCTGGTGGCCAGCCACTGTCTAAATCCCTCCTTGTTCCGAGCAACAGGGAATCCAGACCAGTGTTGTGTGGGGTCCTAATGCAACACACCCCTGTTCCCCCATACCCGCTAGCTGCCCAACCCTGCCTCTCCAAGTTGCGAGACACTTCTTGCGAGGGGTTGGGGAGCTGGACAGGGACAGGACTATGCTTGTTGGGGGGCTCCCCTTCCCTGCAGTGGGGCTGGAAGGCTAGTGGGCATGGGGGAATGGGTAGTTTCCATCAGGGGAATGCATAACTCCCCAGCTTCCTCGAAGTATTGCGAGCAAGGCGAGATCGCTGGCTGACAGAAATCTCGCAACTTGGCTCTTGGAGCAGGTCATGTGACTCTATTCACGCTGCTTTTTGCTAAAGCGGCAACTTCTCCATGAGCATGTGCTAGCCCGGCAGAACTAAAATTTTCAACTTTAATAATTCTTTATTGGCTGCACCAATCATCATCAGACTTCAACAGCACTTACTCGACATCTCACACTACAAAGCTGTGAAGTCTTGGGGCTCAGTTCGAAAGGGGAGGGAGATATCAGTCAGAACAAATTCTCGGGAAGCAGTACGTTTTGACCACCAGCAGTTAACGTGTGCATTGTTATAACTTACTGATTTTCTGGCTCTATCTTGTTAAGAATTTGCATATACAAAGGTCTAGAGGTTTATACCACATGGTTAAATTTTCAGAACTGCAGCTCAAGCAGTTTCTGAAATATAAGTGCTTTACATTCTGCCATTTATAATCATCATAATCATTTGTTTATTGTGCAGCCCGTAGGCCATTACAATTTATAACCAATAAATACAATATAAATACAAAACAAATATACTAAACAAATATCCTATTCCCATTTACTATTACTAATAACCAGTTTGCCAATACCATTTCAATTCTACAAAATAGAGTGAAAACAAAGCCACTCCGCAAGAAAACAAAATTTTGCAACAGAACGTGCATGGGCGGAGTCACAGGGGTACAATAGTTTAGAAATAAGCAGTTGACCAAAACAATGGGGTAACAAATCAATAAAAGGACTGAGGTATTTAGCTCTCAGCGCAGAATATGCCAGGCAATAACCAAACACATGGAGCGCTGTTTCTATCTCTAATAAATAGCATACTGGGCAAACCCTCGAGTCCCTTTCAATGCCCCCATACCGGCCCTCCAAAAGGGCCAAAGGGAAGACATTGCTTCGGAATCTAGAGAAAACTTGTCTATAGTAAGCGCTTGACCACACAAAAAGATAGCAGGGCCCAAATAACGGGGAATGAAATGCCACATAATCGGGCACCACTCTCTGGGAAGCCATACTAGAAGCCTCCCCCTGGCACTCCTGGTCCGAAATCCGGGACTTAATCAAATGAAAGGCCTGAGGTAGTCCCAGAGGGGCCAATGCCTCTATTGAAAAGCCCAATTTGCATATCTCCCTACCCACTAGGTTTACCCAGGGGGAGAAAAGACCTGCCGAGATTGCCGGAGGGCAGGAGGGACTAGTCTACCACCAGCATTTTGATAAAACGCCACTATAGCTGAAACTGTCTTTCTTGCCTGCACTGAAACTGCGGCAAAATGATGTTTTCAACTTAGAGAGGAAGAAAATACCACTCCCAAGTATTTATACAAAGACACTTGTTGTACGAACTGCTGGCCAATTGGCCAGCGCTGTTTTTTAGTTCTAGAACCAACTATTCAAATTTTGGTTTGGGAATAATTGAGCAGGAGATCTTCCGACCTACAGTATTCCTCAAAGTGGGCCATAGCTCGCTTTAGACTCACAGAAGTTTGCGAGAGGAGCACTGTGTCGTCTGCATAGAGCAAAGCTGGAATCCTCAAACCAATTTTAGGGGCATGTAAATCAAAAGGATTCAAATGCAAAAGCACATCACTCAGAAATAAATTAAAAAGAGCAGGGGCCAAAATGCACCCCTGCCTCACCCCCCGGGAAACCCGCACCTCCGCTGTAAGAGGGGAGTTGCTGTCATAACAGATCTGAAGAATGTTATTTTTGTGCAGATTAATTGAGAAAAACAACTGTCAAGGATCAAGATCTAGGCTACTTAATTTGGCCCACAACCGACTCCGTTTTATGGAGTCGAAGGCCACTTTTAGATCGATGAAACACAAGAAAAAGTTTTTCTGGCGCGCGACATAATAAGAAACCCCGCCTGCTCTAATTCAATTATCTCTTTAGCATCCGCCCACTGCTGGAGTTTCATCAACAACGTTTTGGCGTACATCTTGCCTATCAGGCTAAACAGACTGATGGGACGATAGTTTGATAGTAAAGAGTATTATTGTCCCCTTTTGAAAAAGGGGACAATAATACTATGTAGCCAGGATTTAGGAAAGACTCCGGTTTGGGGAGAGGGAGAGTGTTGCTGCCTTCTGTTGGGGTTTCTTTTGTTGGTGGGCCGCTGCCCTCAGAGGACAAGGAAGGGTCCTTTTTACCCCCCTGAGTGCTTCACTGTGCCAGGGGAGTCACAAACTGTTTCAGCCCTGGGGAGATTGTCAGTAGCTGGAGTAGCCGCCGGGAGGCGATTAGAGCACTGAGTCTGAACCCGCCCCTGCCGCGCCTTCCAAGAGCTTAGCGGCAGCCCTTGGCTGCGCTGAGGGCAGCTCACCTAAGGACTGCGCGCAGAAGGGCGTGCCCTTGTGCGCGTGGCCTTAGGCGCGGGCTGGGCAAAGGGCCTCCCCCCCCCCCTTTTTTTTTGTGGCCCAGGGGTATTCGCCGGGCAATCGGGGGGGCTCCGAGCTTGTTGTTCTCCGCCCCTCTTTTGGGTTTGGCAGAGAGCTTGGGCCAGAGGGAATAGGTGGTCCCTTGGTGGGTTGTATATTCCTTGTAACAACAAATTAGTGTATTTTCAAGCGGGTGGTTGTTGGGGTCTCCTTATTTCTCAGTATGCCTAAATTGAAGCACCCACGGGTCGAGGTGGTTTTAAATTCTCCACCCAAATTGGCCAAACAGAGGAAAATAGAGAGCTTTTTGTGTAAAGCTAAGGCTTCGGAAAAGGCTGTAGCATGTCCAGCCCTTGTGCCTCTCAGCAATCGATACTCAGCCTTGGCTGAGGATCATAGTGTACCCAAGAGTCCCTTGCATGAGCTTTCGTTATGCTGCTCCCCGCATAGGAAGTCCCCAGAATCCAGTGTACAAACTGTCATTGAAAGTAGAGAAGAGATTGAGGGCGCTAGGATGACCAATTTTTTGGCAGACCATGTGCTCTTAACAGCCGACGCTGCTTTTTTTGGTAGCGAAGATTAACCATCTTAACGAGTGGGTTGACTCTCTATCCCACCAAATCCTGGACCACAGAGTGGTACCAGGGATCAATGGCTCTCTGGGACTGCCTTCGAGAGGACAGGGGGAAGGTCAGCAGGTCGCCCCCAGTCCCCCGGACAGAACTTTACTTACAGCCTCGGGTATCAGCAAAGCTGGAACTGCAGGGCGAAAAGGACGATTTCAGTAAAAATAAGGGGTTGGGTACCATTGATGCTTTTAAGGTTCTTCCCCAAACTTTGTTGTTTACTATTCTCCCCCTTCCAAATGGATCCCTCCCCTTCTGGAATACCCCTTTAGATGCAGCAGAGCACCTTAGGTTGATTCTGAAACTGCTAATTATACTAGGCATGATATTATTTCTATTGCTCATGTCATGCAGTTAAAAAACAGGCGGATGGTCAATGTTTCTTTTCAATCTCCTGCTGTCTTTTCCTCAATTATGGCTAAAGAGAAACTACTTAATAATAGAGTCATTTATATTTCAACAGTGTACCAACTTGATCAGGACGGCCTGGGTATTGTGAACCCAGGCACCAAACCCTTAGGGGGTGGCAATACTAGGGGCCTTATGTATAGTCCCCAATGTCATCAGGAGCCTCTACCTACTGTTCACGGGTTTGGGAAAACTTCTCGTGAGCAGAGCCACCCCGTTTCTGGGAATTTTGAATCAGTAGACCTGATCAAGCTGGTGCAGGAGGGCAGCATGGAAATCGATTTTCAAAAAAAAGTAAATAGCATTGACCTGGCTAAGGTTTCCCTACCTTTGTGTGGAGTAGGGGCAGGGCGACCACCTGCTCCTGAAATCAGCCAGGAGTCCATTCTGGCTCGATTAGATTTGTTATGTGCTCGGTTGGGGGAAATGAGGTTCGTCCCTATGTCAATTAGTTCTTTTGCACTGGTCCCTAGGGGCGATTCATTGGCGGGAGGTGGGCATTTGATCCCCTCCCGTGTTTGTTCCTCTTCACCCCTTCCTCCATCCCCATTGTCTTCTCACTGGTTGGCTGGCCGGCTGACTTTGTCTCCCATCCAGAGGTTTCAAGGGGGAGGAGACCGAGCAGCCCCAGTAGTAAGTCTGCGGCGCCCCTCCCACAGTTCCCCCGATGATCAGAGCTTAGTTCTGGCTGATGGTACCTTAGTCACCAATAAGGTTCTGCCAAGTGAGGCTAAGAGAGCCTTAGCTGCTTCTGACTCGGGGGCTAGGTCAGAGAGTCAGCTTGGGTTTCTTCCCTCGGGCGGGGCTCTCCTTCCAAATGCTCAGGGTCTGAACCCTATGGTTGTCCGTTATTCCCCTGTTAAGGCTCCCGCCACAGTCCAACCGAGCTCAGAAGTAGAACTAGCCCGGAAACCTCCTACTAAGCCTGTGGAATCCTATTGACTGAACTTAGGAGGCTGTGTAGGGTTTCCAGTTTTTTCTTTTCTGAGCTGGAACATCTCTGACTGGAGTTCCAGGCAGATGGATGTTGATTTTGTTGACTTTATAGTTCAGTATGGTTTTATTTTGTTACAGGAAACATGGGAGGTCAAGGAGTTTGCTTGTAGGGGCTTTCAAGTAGTCTGTTCAAGGGCTACTTGCTCAGTCAGAGGTGGCAGGCTTAGTGGGGGTCTAGCTTTCATGGTGGCCTCTTGGCTTAATATTAAAGTGATCCCCTTGGGTTCGCTTCAGTCCTATTTTACCCTATTTTATTTTAAATTTCCATCGGGTTTTGAGCTAATAGTGGGTAATGTATATTTTCCCACACTTTCCTTTTTATATTATTCTCCCAATCATTGGACTGTTCTGTCATCAAAATTAACTGAAGCCCTTGACCTTTATCCAGTGGTGGTAGATCCTCTAACGATCACGTAATCAATGCAGGAGCCCCTTTGATGTATTCGCTGAATTCTGAATTTGATCTGACTATCCTTAATGGCTGGGTGGTGGGTGACCTAGAGGGGAATTTCACTCACCACTCTTCCCAGGGATCTAGTGTAATAGACTATTACACTAGACTATTACTTAGTCTCTGAGGTAACACTCCTGCATGTTAAGGGTTTACACATCCTCCCTAAGTATGAAACAAATAATTTGTCATTAGTACTGCACCTTTCTTTACCAGTGCACGGGGGCAGTTTCTCTTGTTCCAGGGCTATAACAACGTTCCCGGGGGGGCGGCCCTTCTCCTCTCGGATTAAATGAACAGGGATTCGCCTTTTCCCAATTCCAACAGCAAGGGGATGTTGTGGAGTTGTGTGCTCGGGCTCAACAGCAAGGGACTGATACTGTATTTATATTTGATAGTTTATTAGAACTATTGCGTCCCTTGATTTCATCTAAGAGGCTTCCTGACCCTCGAAGCTCTGGGCCCCCCCACTGGTTTGATACAGAATGTTCTCATATGAAAGCTCGGCTCCACAGGATGGCAAGGCACTTGTATGCAAGGGCCTCTCAGTCCGGGAGAGAGACCCTTCTGTCTCATGAGGACGTATCGTCAGATGATATGGAAAAAGCGGAAAGATTTTCAAACCAAAGGCTGGACTCAACTGATGGTGGCCTCCACTCAGAAAGATTCAGCCAAATTTTGGGCACTCATACGGGTAGCCCTTTCTGGGCGCACACAGTCAGCAGAGTGCGTTGTGCCTGCGGAATCCTGGGAGGCTTATTTTTCTGAGTTATTCTCGAATGCATCAGCTTTGGTTTCTTCCCCAAAGTTGGCTCCCTTTGACCAGCTTCAGGCTTGGCCTGCTGTATCAAAGGAGGATATTATATCGCTAATCTTGCAGTTAAAACCAAGGAAAGCTCCTGGTCTGGACTGTATTTCCCCTGAGTTGTTGCGAGCTAACCCCGACTGGTGGACTAATATTCTGGCCCCGCTCTTTATGGCCATTTATAATGGAACGAGGTCCTGCCTTTAACTTTCTAGTGCGCAAAGTAGAAGAAAACCCAAGCACTCCTGTTGGGAATGAGTTAATTTTGTGGACAGTGTTACAGCATGTGAAGCCAGCTGTTAGAACTTTTCCAGTAAAACATGAGGTGATATGTTTAGCAAAGAGAGATTAAACGGGGACATGTTGAAGTTTTCAAGTATTTAAAAAGATGTGGTAAAAAAGATGAAGAGCATTTTTTCTTCTTTGCCATTGCAGATTTTTGCCATTTACCAGGTTGCTGTTTTGCCATTTCCCTGTTTGTTCTTCAGTTACCAGTTTGTCCATTTGAAGACAGAACAAGGAGCAATGATTTTAGATTACAGAAAGGCAGATTCAGGTTAAATATTAGGAAAAACTTCCTGTTAGAACAGTTCACCAGTGGAAAAATCTGCCTAGAGAGACTGTGGAATTTTCCTGTTCGTTCTTCAGTTACCAGTTTGTCCATTTCCCCATAATTCTTTTGTGGTCCGCCCCCCTCTTCCCTTACCTCTGGCCTGGTTTTAAGTTTAACTTGGTTTCCCATTGAATGTCTGGCTATAGGAACCATTCAGTATTTGGAAAGTCTAACTGACTAACTAACTGATAATGGCCTTAACCAATATTTTTGAAAATCAGTTAACTGCCCTACTCCTTCTGCCTCCCTTTCCCTGAGCAGAATTCAGGGACCAGCTGATGAAAAATCAGATGGTGGCTTGAGCAGGCTAGTATTTTAAATGTGAGGAGGGAGTTGGAGTAACAGCAGTTCCTTGGAAGATTAAAGAAAGCAAGAAGCTGAGGAGAAGGACTGCTAGGTCTATTCTAAGGACAGCGTGGGGGTGGGATGACTAGAAACCCCCTTATAGCACCACTGAACAAGCAGGAGCTCAGTCAGCATAGGAGTCCAGCAGAGGAAGCTAGTGGAGAGGACCTTAGTTGCTTGCATGCTTGCTTCTACTTCTGGCTGCCATGCCAGCTAAGTAAGGCACAAAGATAAGTGGTTGGATCTCACTGCAGCTGCAAGAGGACTTTAAAAAATGAACATGGGGGAGCACACTGAGCATGCACATGACTTAGAAGCCTGAGATCACCACTCCTCACAATCAGGAAGAATAAAAGGGTTGCAGAGAGAGGATCAAGTCACCCGGAATGAAGAACGGACCAAAAAAATCCTGGAAAAAACTCTGTGGCGTGCTAGTGCCAGAAGCAGATTGATGGCCCTACCCCAGGGGATCCCGAAGCAGTAGGAAGCATGGCAGGCAAGGCTGTTGGCTCTGAAAAGGGAGACTGGGCAGCAACTGCATTCGTATTAAAAGAGCTCCATGCAGAAAGGCAAGAAGACAAGTAGGATCCAGAAATACTATTAATAGAAATTAACAGAGTTAAAGAGGTGGTGGAGGAGGGGAATAAGAAATTAGAAACAATGACTGACTTGGAGGACCATGGTTTTATTTATTTATTTATTATGGTTTATTTATTTATGTTTTAATTATTATGTGTTATTTATTTGTGTGTCATTTATTGTGTGTCATTTATTGTATCTTGTTTCTGGCCAGGGCAAGAGCCAGTGCCTTAATAAATTTGATTGATTGATTGACTTGGAGGACCAGACAATAGGCACGGAAAGCACAGTCCTTAAACTCAAACTCAGTAGCTTGCTTATTAGAGAAATGTGAGGACCTTGAAAATAGGTCCAGAAGATCCAATTTGAGAATCGTGGGGGTTAAGGAAGGTCTGGAAAGCAATGGTATGAGATAACTCTTAGAAAGCATTTTAAAGGCCAGCTTTCCTGCGAAGCCCCATCTCCATGTAACAGAAATAGAAAGAGCACATAGAACCCTCCGACTAAAGCCAAAGGACTCCGAGGCACCAAAAACTATAATTACATTTTTAAAATTTAATGATGAAGAAGAAATGCTAAAGCTTTCCAGAAGGAGCTGGCAATTAGAATTCCAAGGATTTAAATTAAGGATCTACCCAGATTTTGCCTCTGAAAGAAGAAAAAAATGGTTTAAATTCATGCCATTGCTCACTGAGAGGGACACAGAGCCCCAAATATAGTACCCTGCAAGACTTTCAGTCTTATGAAATGGAAGAAGGAAAATTTTGCAGGAGCCAGACGAGTTGGAGATGTTCCTTGTATACTATGAATCCAGGAACAATGAAGGCGAATGAAAGGAGTCCCTGGATAAGATACAGAACTTAATCACAGGACCGATGAGTTGCAGCACAGACTGAGTGCTTTCTGGTTTAATGAGGCCTATGGAAAAAACAATATTCCAGCCTAAAAGTAAAGGAATATTCCAGTGTTCAAAGGATGGGTGTTTTTATATCAAATAGTGGGGATGAGGAGGTGACCCCTATCCCCAAGTGGTTTCACAGTTTTTTTGACCAGACATTGGGGACAGGTGGAAGGGGTGGAGGAGAGAAGCCAATTCCAGGGATAATTGTATTTTAATATTATTTGGTTTTGTCCCCTTGGAAGCAGTAAGTAGAGAATGTTGATATATTGCAAGTTAAATAAATTAATATTTATTTTTAATGTTTATTGTTCTAGTTGCTTTTGATGGGGTTGCTGCTGTAACATAGAAACATAGGAAGGACAGAGACAAGCAGGAGATAAAACAAGCCTCAGTGGATCCTGCTGTACAGGGGAACTGAGGAACAAAGGAGACAAGATACCATAAATGGTCGGGTAGGAAAAAAAATGAGTGTTGACAATATCCACTATCCAATGCTGTGCGGATCCCGTGCGGAGTTGTGTGCATGCACGCACAGCTGTGCACACGGAATCCATGTGGAACTGAATTGACTGCACATTATGCTGCGTGAAAACCGTGTGCACATACACAGCTCCACACGGGGATCCACACAGCATTAGATTGCGGACACTAATTGGACATATCAGACTCTAACACAAGGAAGTGAGGGTAAAATGCCTCATGTTAGATATTAAAGGATTAAATAATCCGGTGAAGCATGAAAGGGTTAAAAATCTATTATGGGATCATAATATTGATGTCTTTTTCCTCCAGGAGTCTCATCTTTTAACCAGAGATCTGCATAGATTTGCACATAAGAAATTTGGAGTGGGCCATGGCTCAGGTGGTTGAGCACATGTATAAGGTCCCAGGTTCAATCTCTGGCATCTCCAATTCAGGATCTCTGGCAGCACACCTGGGTGAGGCCTCTGCCGCAGACCCTGGAGGGTCTCAGGTGGCACACCTGGGTGAGGCCCCTGCCAGAGACCCTGGAGAGCCAAATTTGAAACCCTGCTGCTGTGTCAGGTTGTGACAATACTGGACTAAGATGGATCATTGGTCTGACTCAGTTAGGCAATTCTTTATATTCTTATATGGCCCATTTCACACAGACAGTCTAACACTGATAAAACGGGTGTTACACTTTATTATACATGTTGCAGGGCACCCATAGCGCACACCTGCAGCCTTGCAACATGTATAATAAAATGTAACACCCATTTTATCAGTTCGACTGTCTTTGGGAAAAGGGCCATATGCCTCATGTACTCCAAGAAAAAAAAAAAGCAGGGGTACTAATTAGATTTTATGCAAATATTAATTTCAGTCTGTGCGGAATAATGAAAGACAAGAAGGGTAGATTCCATTTAGCAGTGGGAACATTACAGGGTCAGAAGATCACCGTGGTCAATTTATATGCCCAAAATGACTATACATTGCAATTAAAAAAAAAAATACGCACCATTTATTATGGAAAACTTAGAGGGAATATTGATTTTACAGGAGAACTTTAATTCACCCCATCAATCTTTGATCACTCACAGAAAACCTTCCAAAAGCCATGGCAAAAGCTGCTTCTTTGCACCGGCTGGCAACATTGTGGCTAGGGAATTTAAACCTTTTTAAAACTATTGCCCTCCCTAAGCTGCTATACAAGTTATGACCTTACCTGTCACAATCCCGGAATCCTTTCTCAGATTGTGTGAGAAAACAATCACTGAGGTAATCTGGAATGGAAAAAAGGCAACATTTAGTAAGCAAGTACTGTACAGACCTAGATAGAAAGGGGGGTATCAGCCTGCCCAACATAAGATTATAACACAAAGGGCTTCATTGAGAGCATTGAAATATTAGAGTCTTTCCCTATCAAAGATAAGATGGGTAGAATTGGAAAGAAACGGTTTAGGTATACATAATTTTAAAGGAATTTTAATGGATGAAGGTAAGGTGGATTTAAAAAACTGGTTAGACCACCCGTTTGCAGGGGTAGCCCTTTGATTTGGGGAGCAAACAGTAAAAAAAAACAAAAACAAAAAAACCCTTAAGGCAGCATGAGAAGCATCTCCATATATACCTATAGACAGTATTTTTTTTAGTAAATTTGATTCTCCCTAGACCTGAGCCAGTGTTTGAAAGCAAAAGGGATAATGCAGGCTGAACACATCTTTGCAGCAAGGAAATTTAAAGAGAAGGCAGAATTAGACTGCTTATTCCAGAAGACAACAGACTTCTTGCAGTATAAACGATTAAGGAGTGTGTTTACAACAAAAGATGAATCAGTACAAGTGAACCCCTTTTGACACTGAGACATTTTTTTGCCCACTCAGCAAGCAAAGGGCTGACAGCAAGGTTATATAAGGCACTAATCCAGATCAGATAGAGGTGCAGGAGAAGACTTCATGTATGAATAAGTTGGAGAAAGATTTGGGGAAGACTTTGACAGAAGAGCAGATTCAAAAGATTTGGCATCACATGCATACGTGTGCCAGTTTGATGGAGGTAAAAGAACCTCACATAAAACTAATTCTCAGGTATTACCTAACTCCTCATCAGTTAAAGCATGTAGAAAGGTCAAGGAAATGGAAGTGCTGGAGAGGGTGTGGGGAAAAGGACTTGTAGTAAAGTGCAATCCTTCTGGAGAAAAGTTTGGGACTATATGCATAAAGTTACAGGCTTAATAATACCCTTCAGACCAGAATCAGCATTTACTCGGATATACCATTAATGAACTACCATCCAGACACCTCTAATTAGCAGCTCTTAATGTTATAGCATGGAACTGGAAATCAGGGAGCGACCTAGCTAAAGGGGAATGGATCAACAGGCTGTGGTATACTTACTCGACAGAGAAGCTTTTGGCTGAATTTAGTGATCATTATCGTACAAAGTGGCTTCCTTGCATCCGCAGCATTCAGGGGGTGGCATATCTGGATGATGTGTGATCCTACTTGTTTGATTTTTCAGTTTAAAACAGTCTAAGAAAGAATCACCCTGACTCAACAAAGTAGCAGCTCACAATTTGTATAGTTTGGATGTTGTTGTTTTTCTTCTTTATTGTTCTGTTCATTTAACTTCATCTGTATAAGATGAACTCTACAATATAACTTCTAGTGCATTAGTGTTTTGTGCAAAATATAATTTTGAACAGTTGTCAAGTGGTTTGTCAGAAATTTACAATGAAAAAATAAATGAACATGATTCACCTCCATCCTGTACAAGATGTGTGGTCTTCTAATCTATGGTACCACATAATTGTAAAAGCTTCTAGTTTTTCTTTTTCTTTAAGTCCTCTATTAATTTCTTATATTGTTTTGCATACTAACCGTTTACATCACTCCTAATTTTAGGTCATTTTATTTTATATGAAATAGTTTTATAATTTTAATAGGAGTCTGAGGTTCAGTGTTTGCTGGCTTGCCCACTGGAATCCCATTAATAAATATTATCCGGCAAACCCTTTTCAGTGGCCAACCTGTTACACTATCCTACCTCTGGGCAGGGGGTTGGTCTAGATCGGGATGGACAAACAGTGGCTCGGGAGTCAAATACAACTCTTGGATAGTTCAAGTGTGGCATCTGGCCTGGGCAGGCTCTTGTCCTTGCGTTGTCTTACTGGTTCTGTGACTTACTTCACTGCACCTGAGTGTCTGCTGAGATTCTGAGGCATAACTGTAACTCAGCTGCTGCCGACCAGTCACAAAGCAGGACAGGTTTGTGTGTGTGCACACAATGTTTTGAATATTTTGGAATGAGGCTCTAGGGGTTGGAAACTTTGCTCTCCCCTGTACTAGATGACCCTGAGGTCCCTTCCAACTCTACAGTTCTATAATTCTACGCTCCTGTGAGTGCCTCCAGGATTAGAAAACACACTGGTCTACTCTGAAATCTAGTTTTTAAGGAGGATGGAAGAATTGGTTGATTTAAATGAGGCTGAGGAACCTTAGGCCTGGGGACTAAATATGACCTGTAGCTAGTCTTTATTTGGCCTCTTTCCAGTTCCTGGATCTGGCCCTTGGATACAGTTCCCACCCCCAAGCACTGAAAGACTGAGCCTAGGGTAAAAGAATAGAGATGAGGGCAGGCACGAGACAGATCCATGACCTGGACCCTCCTTTTCTGGAGCATACATCTTCTACATCTCCACCCCCAACTTCCATGCAGCCCTCCGAGCATCTACTAATTTCAAAGTGGCCCATAGGAGGAAAAAGGTTCCCAACCCCTAATTTGTACATACACAGACGACACACACCCTTGAAGTCAATGTGTGTGTGTCATTGGGTAAAATAACACGTGAGGGTGGCCCGCTGGGGCCCACCAGCGTGCATGTGTGTTTACATGCCTCCAGATATTAGCCCAGGACTACCTTGAAGCAGGCAGGTCTGAGGACGCAGCCCAAACTAAGGACTGCAGTGTGGGCTACCATGTGTTTCAGCTCCATCCCTGACTCGGGGCAGAGGCTGCCATGGCTGGTCATCATGGCGGGGCACTGGGAGCAGGGTGGGGCTGGCCATCGGCATGTTTGTTTAGCTCCCTGCCCTACCCTACCTGGGGCGTGCAGGTGGCTGCAAGACAGCTCTTCGTGCATGTTAGTTTGGTGCCCTTCCCTGACCCGAGCCACATTGGCTGCGGGTTGCCATGCTGCCCGCACGTCTTTTTTTTACATATTGACTCCAGTGGGAAAGACCAGGCTATTTTTAGCACTTTAGACACGTATTGGAACCTGGGGGAGAGACACCTGATTGCATATTGTACTCGCTAGTCATGGAGGTGTTCCTGGATCTGTCCCTTGGATACTTTAACACAGGAAGAGTCTTTTTGTTCAGAAATAATTTCAGAGGAAGGAATGTGACGGATTGTGAAAGCCAGGGCTATATTCTTCAGACTGGCCTGAACAGTTTGTGGGACTCGGTGTTGTAGTGTTCTTCTCCTCTCCTCCCATGCCCCAACATCTGGGAGGGGAAATAGCACCAAGTTAGAAAGATGAACTTTTGATCTCTGGAAAAAAAATTGGGGTTTAAAAATTAGAAATGCTAACATTCTGTCTTGCTGCTGTTTGCTTTCTACAGAGGTGCAGGGCAGCTGGTGTCCTAGTCTGTGCTATCCTACGATTTGGAGTATAGTTGAAAGCAAAACCAGGACTGGGCAATTGTGTGTTTTGAGACGAGACAATAGCCTGCATTAGCACTCAACTGTTCTCCTGCCCGTCTGTTAGGTGTTCACCAGATGCTAGCCTGCACCCTTCCCGCAGCCTCCGCTTACTCGAAAACGCTCCCCACCCACAGCGTTGTCCAAGGACATCGCAGGCTCACCGTGTGGGTTAGTATATGTGAATGCACGCTCGCGCCTCCGCCTCCTGTTTATTAGATTATTATTGTTTATATAGCATCAGCAATGTTGGGACTGTACAGTCAGTAGTTACAGACTGGTCCCTACTCCAAAGGGTTTACAATCCAAAAGACAAGGACGGGGGAGACAAGACAGAAGTGAACATCAGGAGAGAGAGAAGAATACATTCATGAGTTTGAGAAGATGCAGGTGCACGTACTCAATTTAGACCGCTTTCAAACTCCACCCCCCACCCCCACGCATAGTTTGACTGTGGGAGGGAATGCGCACGCCAGGATATCCACGGGGTTTGGCCGGTCTGAAAGCCCCCCCGGTGTGGCTTTGCCAGCAAACACACACAGAGATACAGAACAGGATGACTAGAGTGTGGACTAAGGTGCCTCGCCTGCACCCAGATCCACCAGCACCATCAAGTCGCAGCTAGCACGGCTGCTACAGAGTGGTGGGGCAGCTGCACCCCTGCTCTCTTCTCTTTCAGGAACTCCTCCTCCTCCTCCCAGCCTGACACTGCTGCCAAGTGCCTCCTTCTCTGGTGGGTTGCAGCTTTCATCTCGGGACTCCGACCCTGTTCCTCTCTGCCAGGGTCCAGCTAGGGGAGCTGGCCTGATACGGTTGATTAACAATGTGATTTTTTTAATCAACCTTATCCGGCAAACCCTCTTTCAGCTCCCAGCCTGACACCCCTGCTGAGTGCCTCCTTCTCCAGCCAGCTGCAGCTTCTATCTCAGGACCCGCATCCTGGCTTGAATGCAAATGCTGGAGAGGAGTGGCAGAGGAAATAGACATGGGGCTGAGAGGAGCAGGATTGGGTCCTGAGATGAAAACTGGAGCATGGTTACCGTTTGTAGCCCCTAACTGGACCCCAGCAGAGAGGAACAGGATCGGAGTCCCAAGATGAAAGCTGCAACCAGCGAGAGAAGGAGGTGCTTGGCAGCGGTGTCAGGCTGGGAACAGAGAGAGAGTTTGCCTGATAAGGTACTCGGGACATGGGGTTAATTAAGGAATAGAGCGCTGACAACGGAGCTGGGGAAGCTACTGCAAGCACATGAAATGCCGGCAGGGGGCTACCCATGTATTAGCTCTACACGCTAAAACATGTGAGTGGGGTCCGCACGGTCTGAACACGGACTTCAGCAGACTAATTGTCTCATTTGAAAATACCCTTAATTCAAATGTGACTCCCTCAGTCTTCCAGACTTTCCTTGTGATAAAGTACTTTGGCCCAAGATGTTGAAAACCTTGTGACAGCAGCAACTATCATGAGATTTCTGTCATCTTTAGCCAAAATGTCACAAGTGACTCTCAGAGGTGTTTTTTTTTTAGCAAACAAACACACACCATGTCCACAAGCCACTTACTCCAGAGTAGTCCCACTGACGCCCATAGTTTGACTACTCCAGAGTAAGTAGATTGTGACCCATGTATCTTAGAGCCAGCCTCCATTAGGGATACAGCACCGAGTCTGACTGTAGATCAGATGTAGGGAACCTCAGGCCCAGGGCGCAAGAATAGCCTGTGGCAAGTGTTTATGCGGCACCTTTCCAGTTCCTGGATTTGGCCCCTGGATCCAGTTCCTATCTCCAGCCATTGAAAGAGTGAGCTTAGAGTGTAAGGGAGCAAAGATGAGGGCATTAACACAGGGATAGGGGACAGATCCATGGTACGAATTCATGATCTGGGCCCTCCTTCCTCCAACATGTATGGAGCTTGTACTATTTGGAGCTTGAACTCATTTTCAAAGTAGCTCCTGGGATGGAAAAATTTCCCCACCCCTAGTGTAGATTGTGTTGAGTTCTGGAATTCGATGCTTGAAATTGGGCATTGTGGAGGGGGAAATCTTGACCGTATCACCCAGACTGAGGTTAATACTAAGCTCATAGGCCCAATTTCTGATCAGTTTGTTTCTGAGCCATGATGTTTACAGGCTGTTTGCAAGACACTTGTGAACAGCGTGGGTGGTGTCATCCCAGTTAGATCACAGATCACCAGTTTCCCTGCAGGAAAAAAGGCTGTAATGAAGGCCTGTAGATTCACTCTGATGTCAAGGCAGAGAAGTCAGCCCTTTTTATGTTATGGCATGATAAGGCCACCCGACCTCTACTGTACAAAGTTGCGACTTGAAGGCTTAGCATTGTGGCAGCATGGCACTGAATTATGTTACGGTGCACAGTTTTGGTCCTGCAGGAACCTAAAAAGTGTTTCAAAATCTTAAGATACAGCTGACTGTGAGAAGGAAGATCTTCATAGGTTCATAGATTTTAATGTCAGAAGGAAACAGTGAGATACCCTAGTCCAAAGTTTCCAAACAGTGAGTTATGAGCCAAAGGGTGGGAGGGTCATGCTATCTGCAGATGAGGCTCTTTGCTGTGTGGGGTCACAGTATTTAAGTTAAATCTCTACATGGGATCAGAGAGGGAGAAGGTCGGTCTAGATAAGTGGTTCCCAACCTCCTTTATAGCTCATGCCTATAAAGACATTTCCTCTGGTTATTTGTTCTGTCAAGCCCACTGAAAAATATTTGACTGAACCATAGTTTTTCACCCAGCCTTGATTTTGAAGACTGAAAACAAATTTGGAGAATTACTAGTGCTCCCATTAGAGCCCTGCTTGGGCTCCAAAACTGGGCCTAAGCCTGACTGCAGTGGCCAACCCAAGCCTGGCCCTGATGCAACAGGGCTCTTCTGCACCCGCACCCCATCTGTTTGAGGCATCCCTGCCTCTCTGGAGCACTGGGACATCATGGTGTTCTGCAGGGGCAGGGGCAGGGCCGCAGCCGGGAAAGGGTGAAGGAATGCTTTAACATCACATGGCATCACAGTGCTCAGGGGGAGGGGGGGGGGAATATGGGACATGACAGAAAAAGGGCAAAGTTCAGGTTTTCCTTTACCTGTCCTTTTCATGATGTGTTCCTGTCCCTGTGAAGCACCATGACATCACAGCATTTCCGTAGGAGCAGGGCCTCTTGCCCACAGGCAAGGGTGTGGCTATAATAGGAATAACTTGTGCAGCTGCACCCACCTGGGCTCACAAGCCTTTGGGACCCACACTCCATGGTACAGCTGCATCCCCTGCAACTGGAAGGAGGTTGGGAAGGGCCCATTCCATCTTTTGTGCCAGAGTCCATTCCAACCTAGCTCTGCCTGAGTCTGAGGGGCTTGTGCTGTGAAGGCAACTGAACCATGCCTGATGATGACCGCACCCCTCAGGTCCTGTTTGGCCTAGCCTGGTATATAGGGCTCTAGTTTCTATGCCTTGGGAACAGCAACCTATGTAGTAGAGCCCCATTCTGAACAATCATCCAGGATGCCACAGTATTTCAAAAGTCATCTTGTTTAAGATTTCAACTCCTGAATTCTTTTTGTTTCCTTGAAGTAGGCTGAGATGCTGGAAAGTTGCGCAGAGATAGGTTAATAGCTGTGTGTGTTTTTTCTGAACAAAACTCTATCCATTTGCCTTGGAGAGAGCGTGGGGAATATTTCAGTCCCAGGGAGATGAAAGGTCATGACAGCGTGGGCTGTGTTCTGATCTGACGTACAGCTGTGGGCACGCAGCACTGTGTGTCCTGAGCATGCCACCCACAGGCACAAGCACAACAGCATATTTTTACAGAGACCTGGTGAGTTGCACCCACAGACGTTAGATGACTATGAAGCCTCAAGGATTGGGACGCTTGGTTAAGCTTCCTGAATCTGGGGATAGACCCACAATTTTCTATTTTATTTTCTTGCCTGGTTGACGGTCCTGAAAGCATAGGATTAATAGCACTGGCTTTAGTCCCGTAAGTGCTGTACTTGCCTTGTATTATACAGGTCACTTCATGCCTCACAGTCCAGACCTGCAGGTACCCCTTACTGAGTTCGGGCAGTGCACAAACTAGTTGTCTTCACTTTTATTACCCTTCATGGTCTACTCCCATCCTGCCTCTCATCTCTTGCATCCCTTCAAGCAAGCAATTCCTGCCTCTGCTGTGTTGGTGATGCTGTCAGCTTTTACAAACCCATGAATTTTCAAGCACGTTTATGTTTGCATGCTCTGTGTATATGGCAGGTTCTTGTAAAAAAAAAACAAAAAAACCCATAGTCACCTCATTGTCCTCCTTAAATCTCTCTAGCCACAATGCCTTCAAGAAATCTGATTGCAGCTAGGAGGCAGATGTGTAGAGTCCATTGTCTCTCATGCTGTCTAATATCATAGCTGAGTGGTTATACAGCTATAGCTAATAGTTCGGCAGAAGTTTGCCGAACCTCACACAGAGAGGTGCGTAGTTGTTTGCAGTGGTTTTTTAAAAATATATTGTCCATACTGATTTGGAATCTGAGTGATGCCACCACATCACCCTTGGGGAATTTTGTATTTTCAAGATGGCATTCACCATACTCAGCAAAACAGGAAAAGAACCTAATATGTTCCTTCAAGAGTTAAGACAATATCCCCCCCAAGTGTAGGATTTTGTGTGCAGGGAGACCATTTTTGCAGCCTCCTACCCACATCTCTAGCTGGTTTGTTTATACTATTCACCTACTGCCAAATGAACTTAGTGGGCCAGAGAATTTGGTCCTAGAGGGAAAGTGTTTACCACACGTAATTGCCTTTTCCTGTCTGGCCACCCTGGTGGATATTAAAGTGTTCTCTGCTGCAAATTTAACTCTGGTCTGGACCTGCCTGCATGTTCCCCTGTGCCAGTACACAGTTCTGTTAAAAGTCAGTGTGTTAATTATTTTAAACAGCTAAAGAAGTCTGGGGCGGGGGGAGAGGAGGATGTAAATTTTTGTGTTGATGGATTTGGTGGTGGTGTTTTTTAACCTTAGGAATATTAAGAATGTGAAATCTGATCCTTAAGTCGAATTGAGGGTGGAGGGAATCTCTCATGAATGTTCGTTATCACCACAATTGAAGCTGTGAAAGAATGTTGGTCTTTGCATGTGTCTTTAGCAAGTGGCTGTTGCCCTGTAAGCTGAACTGGTCCTATGATTGATCGATTTTGTGAACAAATTTGACAGGTTGAGTTCAAGTATGAAATTTGGTGGCCAGATTTCAGAAGTGTTCTGTTTGTCCAACAGAAATGTCATACTCATTTGAACCCCAAACTAGCATTTTGATTTAGCGTTTAAATTAAATTTCCAGAGACAAAGTGTTTACTTAGCCTGAGTGATAAAGGTTTAGTGGTTAGAGTTTGGGGTTCATTCTTCCAATTATAGTATATGCCTGTTGTCATCAGTGAGTTACACAGTTACTCATTATCAGCGTTTCAAATGTCAAAAATCATGGCAACAATTTTGAACATTGAACAGTTTCATTGCCCACATTCCACTTCAAAATTAAATAAAATTCTGATATCCCAAAATAAAATATGAATGAAAATTAAGTCTCTCTTTTGAGTATGGTAAATGTATTAAAATTTCAATTTGAACAAAACTTCCATCTAGCCCAATGGTAACATGAATGCACTGCATTTGGAAATCCTCAGCAGAGAAGGGTGACAGAAAATTGGATCCAAAGAGTCTCTGTTTGTGTTGAAAGAAGGAAGACTTTGAGAGAGTGAGTAGTTAGCATGCTGCACTCTGGTAACATGGGGATGTGGTATAGCATGATAGAAAGACTCTGGGTAGCCTTTCCTTTTTGTTTTAAGGCTTTCCTAATATATTTTACAATTGACTTTTCCCACATTTATTGTTTCTGCCCAAAGAGTTGGTCCCAGTTTCTAAAGGGAAGACTCTTCATGTTCATGCAGCTAGCCCCCTCCTCCCCCCCCCCCCCCCCC
>QEPC01004435.1:2087210-2155110 GCA_003113815.1 Sphenodon punctatus | reverse complement strand
ATAACGTCTCCTGGCTAGCTTTCACCAGCCAGGACGGGCATGGATCTTGCTCACAAGTAGTGGCACGAACAGATTCCAACAAGGACTCCACATCGGCAGGCGCCACCATCTGAAACCGATCCCACAAAACAGGACAAAACGGGGCATCCATAGCCCCAAGATGATCCTCTGCAATAACTGTGGTACTGAAATCGTGGCGGATGCGAGCGATCTTATCTACAAAGTACTCGATAAACCGGTCACAGCGGTCACTGGATTGCTCCAGGTCCAGGTGGAGGCAGGCAGGACTGACCAAGCCTTTCACTACCCGGAAAAGCTCTGCTGGACGTGACTTTGCAGATGCAATAAGGGCAGCAAAGAACTGCTTCTTTGCTGCCTGCACTGCCACAGCATAGGTCTTTAAACTGCTCTTATGCTGCGATCGATCATACTGGTTGCGAGTCTGGTGCCACCGTCGCTCTAACCGCCTGCTCTCTCACTTCAAACACCGCAGGCCCTCAGTAAACCAAGGAGGCCTGCGGGAGACTCGGGAGAGCAGCAGATGCCTGAAAGCCACTCTGTCAATGGTTTCAGCCAGCAAGATGTTCCAGAAGGCTACGAGATCATCAACAGAGCAGGTGTAAAGGTCCAAGGGAAACTTCCTCCAGAGCATTCCGGAACCGATCCAGTTCCATAAGTCTCTGGGGGTGGACCGTTCGAATAGGTCCTGCACCCTGCCGGGGGCTAACATGCGCCAGGATGTACACCTTAAGGAGGTAATAGTCAGACCATGACAAAGGCTCTACCCCCTTCATTCCTACTAACTGACCCCCCGCCTCAAGGCCGGTGCAGAAAACCAAGTCCAGTGTAGGTCCCTCCTCATGTGTGGGGACACAGATGATTTGGGACAGGGCCATGGTTGTCATGGAGGCCATGAACTCATGCCTCGCTCCTCCAAGATCGGTATCAGTGTGGATATTAAAGCCCCCCAGGACCACTAATCTAGGGGTCCGGAGGATTACATCTGACACCAGATCAGCAAGAGCATATAGGGATGCCGCTGGGCAGTTGGGTGCACGGTACACCAGCAGCATCCTTAATCTGTCCCCAGCCAAATCCAACACAAGATGGAGACACTCAACATCTGGTAGAGCCTGCACCGGATATCTTCTAAAAGACCATGCATCCTTGATAACAATGGCTGCACCGCCCCCCGTCCCTCCAGCCGAGGCTGATGCTGCACAGAGAACCCAGCTGGAACAAGATCGGCCAATATAGGACCCGATTCATTGTCCAGCCAGGTCTCTGTAATACACATGAGGTCGGCGTCCCACTCCGGGATTAACTCCCAAATGGTAGATGACTTATTCACAACTGACCTCCGACTTGGTGCACACCCACTTTGCATGGTGCCTTGGCCGCAGCCCTGCATCTGACAAGCCACTGCTACACTCTCAGGACTCTTCCCCACTCCCCTGTCTATTAATTAATTTAATTAAGTTTATTAATTAATTGCATAGCCTTAGGCCATTGTAAAAAGTAACAAATTAAGTACACAAAATTTACATAAAACATATCAAAAATTTCAGAAATATTAAGCAAATAAGAGTAAAACTAGTCCATAATAAGATGCAATTAAAACCAAAACAAATTTTCAGTTGGCTAATCTGGCCAGCATCGATAAACAATCACTGTACCTAAATATAAAGTCTCACCCAAAGGTGTTTACAGTTTTAAAGTCCAAAAAAGCCTTTCTCAAAACAAAAGCTGATTTGAACATTTTTGCCACTGCAGCTGTCAGCTCACTGTCTGAATCATTTAGAACTATCCTCAAGAGTGTCACATAATCCATTCCCTGCCTGGAAATTTATTTAAAAAAGAGGTTAAGATACTTGGATCTGAGAAGAGCATACAGTTGACATTCAAACAATACATGGTGGGAGAATTCGGTGATCAACTGATCAAAAGGACAAAGTTGGTAGGGATGGGACACCCGGGAGAATACCGGATTTACCGGTATCGGATATCCCTGGTATAGGATTTACCGGTATCGACATACCGGATTTTTAATATTGGCTGCTTTACCGGGTTTTTTACATTGCGGCCATTGACTTCAATGGCCGGAATGTTAAAAAACCGGTAAAGCGGCCAGTGTTAAAAATCCGGTATGCCGATATCAGATTATCGGATTAATCCGATACACCTGATTATCGGGTGTTTCGGATTTATCAATATTCCCACCCCTATCGACGGTCAGAGTAGGGTAACCCAGTAAAGTGACCTTCCAGGACCCTGGAAGGAAGTGCGTTAAGTTGGGCTGGGGAAAAAAATGCTTCTCTAAATGAGAGGGATGAAGATAAATATGAGGCCATCTTGTCAGGGGCAGGTGCCCAAGTAGTGTAACCCAACAAGTGGGGGGAGGCAGCAACCTTTGTCAGCTCCTCCTATCTAGTTATATCTGACAGCCTTCTCGAGATCTCAGCCCAGGCTGATTGGAAATCCTTGTTAACAAAATGTCCAAAAGAAAATCCTAAACCATGCAAATAATTTTCTATGGCTTTAAGCCATTGACCAGAGTAAACATCGGTAAACACAGATTGAACCAAACCATCATTGGGAGACTTCGAAAGTTTCAGCCAGAACCGCAGAGCATAATGGCTGCCAGGGGAGAACCCTTTGGGGCCTTGAGTAGATTGCACAAGAATCTGGATGGAACCCGATTCAGATTAGTGGGAGCACTCTCCTGTCTGAGATGGAAGGGTGGATGGGGCTCTGAGCATGGCGGTCGTTTGACAGTACCAGGACTGAGACAGCGGACTCAGGAGGGCGGCAGCAGACTCAGTCTGGGAGAGCAGCTCACAGCCTTCTTTTCCTCTTTCCTCTCCCTAAGATGGAAGGGAGGGGAAGAAGGCCTTCTCCCAGCTGAGGTCCCGCCACTTTTGGTGCTACTGCTGCTGGCTATGTGGACCTTGGATCAGAAAATAATACTTCCTTTTGTCACCTGGATGCTGCAAAGAAATCTCTGGAAAAGAACGTGAAAAATGGTACTACAGGAGGTTTGGGAGCAGGGTGGTTAAAAATCAATGATTTAAAATAATAATAATAATAATAATAATAATAATAATAATAATAAAAATAATTAATTAATATAATAAACGTATTTTTTATTTTAATCAGATTTATTTATTTGTTAAGATTTTTTTTTATAGAAATAAACCTACATAAAGATAAATTTAATTTAAGATATGTTAAAGCTCAAAGATACCATAATGGAATTGGGATTATAACTTCTAATTTTATACTATTTGAGGCAATATAATCATGTAACCTTTTTAGAAAAGCTTTATAATTAGTTCACAACAGGCCATGAACTGTATTTAGGGCCCAAACTTCTGGGGTTCCTAGAGGTTCTCCTGTGGATTGGTAAAGGCTAAAGAAAGCCACTCTACCCATTGGGACCCTGTGCTCAATGTAGAAGATTCCATTAACCATCTCTGATGGTTTTACTTTCAGTTCTCAAACTGTGGATTTGTCTCCAGAGATAACATCCTTGTTTAAGGGCAGTGTATGGAAATGAGAGATGACAGACTTCATTGATTCCCTGGCCATCAGCCACAACAGGGCTGATGGCCAGGGAATCAATGAAGTCTCAGACTGCTTGCCCACGTTACACAAACTCCGTTAATTCCTATCTAACATTAGCTTGTGTAACGTGGACAAACAAAACAGCCTTCCTCATTCAGGAGAGAAAATTCATGTTAGTCCCATCACGTAAAACAGGGCTGAAAATCCAGCCCTGTCCTGTCACTCACGTGAGTGGAAATTATTGTGAAACTTGAATGTTTGCAGTACATTCAAATTGCACATTAGTTAAACTAACATGAAATTTTTCCCCTGGAAGAGGGAAGGGGTGGGGGGAGGCAACCCCAGGCACCCCCCACCCCTCCACCAACCCAGCCCAGGGGAACAGGAGGGGAGCACAGTGGGGGGGCGGGCGTGGGGGAGAGGGAATATTGGGGGACTCACCTACTTGGCAGTCACTGGAGCAGCGGCAGCTCCGTCAGCACAACTCAAGCCTGGCACATCAGGGTCTCCCCCTGTGGGCGTGGGCCTATCAGGTCATCAGGCCGTAGGAAGCTCCCTACGGACCAGGCTCCAGCTGTGCTGCTGGAGCCACCATTCCAGTGACCGATGGACAGGTTTGATGCTGGGCTGCGGAGGATGTTGCCGGGGGGGGGGGAGAAAACACCCCCATCCAACCCAGCCCAGGTGGGAAAAGGGCTGGCTACCCAGCTTAAATGTGGACACGGATCGGTTGTTTCTGACAACCAATCCGGCCCACTGCAAAAAAAAATACGTGAAAAATCAATGTGGGCATACAGCCCACCTTAATCTCACATAATTGCTGTTTTCTCATAAGATTCAGTCTAATGAGAAAACAGCGAACATGGGCAAGCAGCCTTTGTCTGCAAGTTTGTAAAACTTTCTCTAAGAGTGCAAAATGTCAAGAATGAATTGAATGAAATATGAATAGAGGATTGTTGGGGTGAAGTGCATCTGGGCAAGGAGGAAGAGTCTGCAGGTACATGCAAGGGTGGGGCAGTAGAAACAAATGAGAAACATTTTGAGTAAAATATAAATCTTTGAGTAATAATTTTCTGAGTATAGCCTCTCCAATAAATACATACGCTTGTTTTGTTAAAATAATTATACGTGTTTGTTGCTGAAGAAAAATATCCAAAATATTTAAACTTGTTGTTTGTTTTTTTAAATGTCATTTTTGGTGGTGGTGGTCTTCCTAATACAGTGTGGCAAAAATATCCCCCAAATATCCATCATTAATCTAGGCCCCCTGTTAACTATTCACTGAAGTGAACTGGAGATGGTTCACTCCCCAGTGATTTCACAAGTATCTTTATCATGTAGCTTTGGTAAATAAAATAACTAAATAATAATTCAGTTGTCTGATGTAGCTGCAAAACTAATTTGAAACAAAATGTCAAAATAAATCACTGCTTTAAAATGTTTGGTGTGTACTTTCTAAAAATGAAACCTGACATCTGTCTCTTAGGCTGTTTTTAAACTGACTGCGGGGGGGGGGGGGGGGATGGGTGTGCTCCTGTTCCCACGGGCGCACACCCATCTCCATCCCCGCAGCATCAGGTATTGGAGTCCATTGGAGCCCTCCTGTAACAGAGGGCCCCACCTATTTGGGAGCAAGATTCTGTTTGAAGTCAATGGTAGATTTTCTATTGATCTAAATAGGCGTTACCAGTCACAAACATAAGAACTGCCATACTTTGTTGGACAAATGTTCCATCTAGCCCAGTATCCCATCTCCAAGAGTGGCCAGTATCAGATGCCTTGAATGAGTTGCACAAAAACTGGCCACATGTGAAGTGATCAATTTTCTGTCATCATTCATTCCCAATTTTCATTGGTTAGAGGAGTGTTCCTTAATTGGAGTCCCACGGGCCAAATCCAGCAAGCCATGCCTGTTCCAGAGGCCCCCAACTCCCCGCCATACGCATGCAACTCAACCAAGGCTGCTGTATTTGCAATTTGAGCTGAGCCCTGCCAGGGAGATAGTTGGGTTGGAATGGACTCCAGTTCAGAAGATGGAATGAGGTCCTCCCCACAAAGCAAGGGATGCAGCTGCACTAGGGAGGTTGGGCCCCTCAGGCTCATAGGCCCAGGTGCAGCCGCTGTGCTACTTGTTCTTATCATAGCTATACTCCTGAACCTGGCCCGCTCTTGCTCCCAGTATCCTGTCTCCAAGAGTGACCAGTATCGGATGCCTTGAAGGAGGTACACAAAAGTGGCCACATGTGAAGTGATCCATTTTCTGTCATTGTTAACTCCCAGTTTTCATTGGTTATGGACATTTTTGTATCAAGCTAAAAAGCATGTTTTTAAAGGGAACTCTGCCACAAGTCACGATGCTAATAGTAAATTTTGAGCTGGAGATTGCTATTCCTCCATTGGTTCCCTGAAGATCATGCTATTTTGAGAGAGGCAATGTGGTCTTGTTGGTTGAACTTGGAGCTGGGTGCAGAGTTCTGATCCTGCCTCTAGCACAGACTCCATGTTTGGCCTTGTGCAGGCTGCTTACTTTCCTAAGAGCTTGTTTTCCCCCACCTTTTACTGACTTCCTGGAGGTATTCCCATAAATCCCTTTGCAGACGTTAAGTATTCTTATCATAAAATCACTGGGTTACTCTCTGTTCCAGTTGACACATGAGGGTCAGCCCCTCTGAAGCGTGTGAGCACTCGAGTTATACGTTCCTTGGAAAGGAATTTATTCTTACCATGTGTCGTTGCCAACCCCGAGTGTTCAAAAATTGTGAGAATGGCTTAAATAATTAGACTTGATTGTTTTTAATCTTTCTCTCTTCCCCAAAAAGTTGTTGCATCATTTCCTAATCTGTGTGGTGTGATACTCTGGAGTGTCACTAATTTAACACCAGTGTGTTAGAGGTCTTGCCAAGCTCGGCCTTTCTGTACATGTGAGCAAGACACTCTGATTGGCATGGGGCAGGAGTGCCCCACCCAGAGCACAAGTGAAAGAAGAAACCAGTGGAATAGGGATGAGGAATTTGCAACTGGGTGAAGAATTGAATCAGGGCATTGAGTGTGTGTGAGTGTGTGTGTGTGTAATGTATGTTGGCATTGAGTGTGTGTGTGTGTGTGTGTATGTTGGGTGTCAGATCATAGTTTGTGGGCCAAAAAAATGG
Organism: Sphenodon punctatus; assembly: GCA_003113815.1. Lineage (NCBI taxonomy): Eukaryota > Metazoa > Chordata > Lepidosauria > Sphenodontia > Sphenodontidae > Sphenodon > Sphenodon punctatus. The sequence goes on along the minus strand of QEPC01004435.1, from coordinate 2,148,397 downwards.
TATCTAAGCTTAAGTTTGGAAACCACAAGCAGGGCAATCTTCTACTATTGAACTCCATAGGATTTTTTCCATTGACTTAATTGGGTGGAGGATTCAAACTTGATTTATTTGTTTCTTTTACATTTTTGTTTCTGATTTTGAACCTTTAGGTTACACCCAGATCATGTTTCTAAACTTTGCTCCACCACCATGAAGGTTAGAAGCCTTTTCTTTATTTAAAATGCAAGCTGAGATTTGTGGCTCCAGGAGCTGGCGCTTGAAAAATAATTCTAAATACCATCAAAAAACTCTCAATTAAATGGTGAGAATTGGCAAGACTGCTCTCTGTGCGCATGTACCGTCTAGCACAGTTGGGACCAATTCTTAATTGGAAGTTCTTGGAGCAACATAATTAATTCCACACTGAAAATTGCTTTAACCTCTCCTCTAGCCTCCCTACCAAATATAATGAGAATGTGGAGCACAGTGAGTTCTATAAGCAGCTTGGTAATTTATACACCTTTTTCTTTTGCAGTGAAGGATCCCAAACATCTTACTTCTGTGGAAAGAAAGGGTACGTTGTTGGAAGAAACTGGGGACGTAATACTAGCCAAACGTTCAAGATGGCAATGCGACGGTATCGCCTGACCTACACGGTAGTGTTTCTTGCTGTTTACCTTCATAACATCATCAAAGCCATTGAAGTACCACTGGATCGTAAGTTCATAGAATTATTTGCATGCTGCTTTGAATGGTCTCTATTCAAAATGCTGTGTCTTAATAGCTAGAGCAAAGGGTATTGGAAGCAGGAATGCCCCCAGCTTTCTAATCTGAGCTGAGCCGGTGTGTGACCTTGGGTAGGTCACCCAAGTTCTTTGCCATTTAGTCAATCCAACCAGAAAATTGAGGGAAGCGGTGGAAGAGCAGTGCAAAACAGATGCTGCACCTAAACTCAGCTTTTCTTGGGTAAAAAAATAATAATCATCCTCTTGAAGAACGTTGGTCAGCTCCATTTTTTAGCAAACACAGAATCACAAAATTCCTGGGGACTTCCTGAAAAGTGTGGCATGAAGTTCTGTTTGCAAGCTGAGTGGCTGGAGAGAAGTTTCAACAAGGGAAATGCAGACATTAAAAAAACTCACAATTTCAGCAAATAAAGCAATTTTCAGATGGTGGTGTTTATTTCCTGCCACCATTGTGTTTGGGTTGCTTAGCTACTATGCTAATTTTGAAGCCCTTCTTTAGCGTTAATGTCCTCTTCATTCTGCCATGAGTTCTGTATGAGCAGATTCCATCCTGTATCTGTGGGCGAACCCAGTCTTGTTCAGTTCTTGCTGGGTAGTGGTCTTGAGGGAGAAGTGGAGAAAATGTTATAGGCTGTATAGTCCATGGTCCAGGATTGACAGGGGAATACCCTTCTGCCTAGTGAGAGGATGGAGGAGATGTCTTGGGCCACATTCCAATGAACCGATGCTTCAGTGTAGATAAGTATTAAATAACTTTTACTCTTGAATCATTCACATGTCAAGAGCTCTAAACTGAAGAACTTCAGGAGTAGAAAGAGAGGTATGTATTCCTGAAAAATTAGAAGTACTTGCTCTTTGCTTTTTACTTTGAAGTAAATTTAGTGTGAATTCTTTTGGTGTTCGGGTAACATTGTTTGCCATGAACATTAGAGGGAGATTGAGAAATAACTACATCTGTTTCCAGCTGCAGTGAGAACAGTGATTTTAGCCTTTTTTATATGGGCCGCGGGTGGGGGGGGGCGGAGGATCGGTGTGCGCATGGCAGGATGAAGGGTGCCAGTGCACACTGATCTCTCCTACGCATTCCCACTCATGGAGCAATTGCCTTTTGGGCCAGTTGCTCCATGAGTCGGTGATGGGTGGAGGTGGGTGTGCATGCGTGTTTCACGGGAGCACGCATGTACCCACCTGCCGTGGGATTTACATGGGAGGCACCCATTCATGCCCACGCAGCGGATCTGCGTGGGCGAGTGGGCCCATCTCATGTAAAAAAGGCCAAAGTGGAGTAGTACCTACCTTTGATTAAATTAATCCCATGTTGTGATGAACAGCTAATTCCATGTAGTTGGACCTTCTGTTTTACTCCTGAAGCATTCACACAAAGAGGCCACTAAATTGACATTATTCAGGAGGAGATAGAGAAGTATGTCTCCTTAAAAATCAGGAGTACATACTCCCCATCAGTTTGTATTTCAAAATAAATGTTCATATGAATACTTACCAGTTTGAGGGTGATGACCACAGTTCAGTGACCTGACCATTATGTCTCAGTGAAGGGGGAAATTGACATAGTATTATACTGTTTGTCTTAACACTACTGAAGTGGAGTAGTTATTTCAGTTTAATTAAATCAAAGTAGTTACTTCGTTTGACACTGTTCGCCTGAACTACTGAAGTAGAATAGTTACTTCAATAGTATGAACTAAACAGGCGCAAAGTAACCCATCCTGCGTGTACGCACACAACAAAGTCCCTGGAGATCAGTTTGCATCCACACAGCTGTTTGTGATACTGGTGTAAGGGCAGTGCTTATCCTAGCATCTATTCAGGACGGGAGCTACCAGATTTTCATGTTGTTTAGCATGCACACATAATATACTATCTCTTGCTAAACCTGCAAAACTTGTACTAATTTGGGTAAGAAAACTATAACAATTGGAGATGTTTGCTAGCACAGGTTGAAATTGTGTGTAAAGGCAGTTTGTACCAGTTAATAATAAGCAGGTGTAGGTACAACAGTTGAGTGTCAATACTTAAGGAATATATATATTAAATTCTACCAGGCCATGCAGAATCTTTTTTTGTATCAACTCCCTTGCCAAGGGAGTTGATACAGAACCTTGCCCATATTAGTTGCTATAATTACCTATCATTAAAAGCAAGAAACATGAGTTCATCCTAATTGGCTTTGTTTAAAGGTTAAGACTCTTCCATCCTACAGGTTGCTGCTGTGTTAAGTCCCCAGCAATGCCTACTGACCTGCCGCTGGTAATTATGGGACCCTGAAGATGTATGCTGTGGACAGTTACATTACCATGGATACTCTATACAGGATACTTCTTGATGGAGAAGAGGTTCTCATCATTAGTAGTCCTCTCAGGAAAACACCATCGTAAAGAAGCAGAGAGGTCTTATCCCAGAGGGATGGGAAAATTAGGTTATCAGGAAGGTTGCATGTGAAATGCTACAAGTCTTTATTCCCTTCCATCAGACCTTTTTGGGGTTAATGATCAGAAGAGGCTTATATTTTATTCAGGAAGATGAAAAGGGATGGGGGTGGGGAGTGCAGTATGCTGAAATTTTCCTGAATGATTTAGTTAAGGCTTAGTAATACCAGCCTCTAGAAAATGCCTGGCTTTTTAAATATCATATTCTAGACAGAACACATTTGCTGTAGTTGAGCACAGAATCAGGGTTGCGACTTCTGGGTTTTGTACCAAGCTACACTGACTTTGACTGAGTTACTTTATCTCTCTTAATATTCCAATCTCCAAATGGAGTATTGTCACAAATACCTCCCACTTCAGAATTCAACACTCGTGTGAAGTGCAGAGTAATCCCTGTAAAGAAGAGCATTGCTGTGAAGGCCTAACATCAGGCAAAGGTGAAATGCCTCAACTTGGTACTTACCTGCATGAAATATTATCCTGTGCAGTGTAATACCAATCTGTTCATACAAACTGTGTCTATACATGCTTTACTGAATTAAACCATAAACGGACCTATGTTTGCTGTGTTTTCCGCATTGTCAACAATGGAGAGAATGCAGGTCCCTGACAATAGCGGGAGAGAGAAGACTAAAGGTTATGGGTAAGAAGGGATGGAGACGGGTGAGAAGGAGGACTTTTATTGGACCATATATCTAGACTACTTTAGTCTCCATCACTAACAATTGGAACCAACATGGCAACCACGTTTTCTCTCTAGACTGCAAAGTAAGAAGAGAGGTGCTTTAAGGTGAGATAAAAGATTGAATGGGGAAGAGTTAAGAAGGCTCCATTAGATAAGAGAGGCTATGTTAGTCTCTAGAATTCTGATTCAGCATGTGCGTAAATTTAAGCTTTTAAATAAGGTCCACAAAACTAGCTACTCGCCTGGTTAAAATTAATCATGAGTTTGTAAGTGCCTTGCTGACCTAGATGTGGCTGGGAACAGACACGGAAAGAGGGACAGACAATGTCTGTGAAAAAGACTGGAACAAACTTATTGAGTAGACTTAGAAATAAGGACTGCTAAACCACTAATTCCAGAGTAACCTTATCAAAGCCTTCTCTGGAGCTACTCCAGAGTAAGTGGCTTGTGTATCGCAGCCAAGAAATGCAATTTTGAATGGGTTCCCTTAAAGGGGAGAGGGTCTGAAAGGGATCTTTTAATTGGATGTTGGCTTTTCATTCAGAAACTGAACTTCAGAACTAGAGATGAGTTTCAAGCTTGGTTTTCCAAAGCTGTGGTTCAATTAATATAGGATTAGGACAATTCACAAAGTTGTGGTGTACTCAGTTCTGAGGTTCAGTGACAATCCTTTAAAATCTCTTCCTGTTTATAAGAGCTGGTGGTGGTGCTGAGTACTGGACATTGTCTTGCTTTTGATGTGGCTGCTGTGGTTTCTCATTCCTGAAAATGGGAATTTTAATTTGTGTGAACCTTTTGGTTGGATTACTTTCCAGGCTCCTCTGCTTCAAGAGCTGAGAGCCTGCTCGGATAGGTAAACTCCCTGAAATGGGATCCAGAGCAGTACAGCCAAACAAAACTTAATTGATTTTTAAAAGAGCTTCCTGCTGCTGGTTTTTCCCACCCCCCTGTTTCTTTGAATGGAAGAATGAGTCATTTTGCGTCTAATCAAGTGTAATGTCACCTTAGTAAAGTAAAGAGAAACACTTAGTGGAGGGAATACTAAAGGTTGCAATGTTCTTTTTCTAAATAATACTTTGCATTTCTATAGCACCTTTCATCAAGAGATCTGAATTAGTGCTTCACTAACATCACAACATTCCGGTGAGATAGGAGTGTAATAGTATCCCTTTGTTACAGATAGGGAAACAAGTAGAATTTTAATCACTGTGTTTTTATCTCATGCAACTTATTTTTGGAATTTTAATCACCGTGTTTTCTATCTCATGCAACTTGTTTTTGGTATGTTTAATACATAGGTTTCAGGGTGACTGGTGCTTTATACTTGTCAATAGCAAGGAAGAAGGGTTCAGTGGGCTCACGTGCGTGCCTGATATTTAGAAAACCACGGTTCAATTTTTAGAGAGAATGTGGTTGCTTGTATTGGTCCTAAATGGAAGTGATGGAGACATATTGGTTTTGATGCTCTCTCTTCTTGGACCTACTTCTGTTGGTGAGAGTATGCAAGCTTTCAGATTTCATGGAGCTCTTCGTCAGGCATTTGAAAGTCAGAACTACAGACTGAGCAATGCAAGAAGTTCTGTGCAAGAGCAATTGTTTGTAAGGTGTTTATTAAGCAAAATGGTCAAATCTTTGTTTAATCCATTGTTGTTAGTATCCAGAAGAGCTATGAATTTTAGTTCCCAGGCCCACCTTTTAACACACATAACTGCGTACAGCCACACGAGATGATACCGCGATTTGGGCAGCCTTACCCCAATTCGGACACTGTTGCCATGTGATGTGGTGGCTTGTATGCGTGGCGGCTGCCAGATATTCACTCCAAAAGGGGGGCTGCTGGTTGCTATGCCCTGCGTCCTCCCAAAAAAGCCGGGGATGCAGCGCATAATAGCCTTACTCAAAGTGGGGTAAGGCTCCCCAAATTGCAGTAACAAGCTGCTGCTTGCAGGTCTGGTCCGTCTGCCCCACCCTGCAGCGAGGCCCGCCACATGGCTTTGCGTGGCAGGCACTATTGCATTTCATGTAGCCACATCATGGCTGGGGAGGGTGAGTGGGGCAGGGCCGGGCTGGGCACCCATGTGTGTGGCCAGTGCATTGGCCCGCCCAGAGGCATTTCCCTGTACAGGGACAGGGGGGACGGCAGACTGTGTGCCCTGCTCTCTGCACTGGCCCCGTAGTGTGGCAGCTGCAGTTGCCCACCCAGGATCGTGGGGGGGATCAGTCCCGCCCAGCTCACGTGGCTGCACCCACTTACCTCTTGGCAGGTGCATAAGGCAGCAACCATGTCCTACCATTTATGTCAGTTCTTCAAGGCCTTTTTAGCTTCATGCCATGTCATCAGTCTATTGATGCATGACCGCTTGAACTGTTCTTTCCCACATCTTTTATGGCCTTTAACTTTTCTTTAATCCTCTGGACACCACTGGTTTACCTGCTTTACAGTTCTTGTCCTTCCATTCGGTCAACATGACTGAGCCATTTCATTCATTCATGCTGCATTGTTGTGTGGTGTCTTATTTCATTCTTCACATGATCTTGCCATGTTCTTCTCAGGCATTTTAAATTGAACTGATCAAGCCTTATCCTATATTCTACTTTCATATAACTTGTTTCTGAGCCATAAATTAAAGATTACACAGTTATACGTTCTAATTTTGTTAGCTAAATTGATCTTATCACCATGCCAAATCTTACTTGTTGATGCAAACACCCTTCCTGCTTTCCTAGTTCTTTAATTTAGTTCTTTTAAAGGTGTCCTTTTTAAAAAAACATTCTGAAAAGGAACCTGTACAACAGGGATCGAGAAGTGAAATCCAATTGTCTGTCTCTGCCACAGGCTTCCTCTGTGACCTTGGGCAAAACACTTGCTATTTCTGTGCTTCTATAAAGTGGAAGTAGACGTATCTTCTCAAAGCCCAGATCCCGGCCCTCCTATGCCCTCGTTGTGGTGGTGGGCCAGTTAGGTTGGTCTGGAGGGCCAATGCATCCAGTTGGTTTCCAGAATTCTCTGGGGGATTTACCTACTGACCTTAGCTACTCTGTTGATGACCTGCTCACCCTGTGGAATGACATCAGACAGTTGCACCCGGGTGTTCAGTCCCACCACTGCGGCAGCACAGGTCCCCCTGGTATATGGAGGGGCTGAAGTGGGAGGGTAGGCGGAGCGCAGGTGGGGCTCCGCTCTTGCAGCATAGATTGTGGCTCTGATGACAGCGAAGAAAAAATTCTTCTCTGCTATTGTAGCATCTGCAAAGTCTCGTCCGGTAGAGTTTTTCCATGTGGTGATGAGCCTGGTTAATCCAGTTTTGCTCTGCCCAGAAATGGAGTAATCTAATGCCCGCTGTGACACTTTTATTAACTACTTTGCAGACAGAATCGCTTGTATTAACCATGACTTGGGTGCTACTGCTTTGTCTGCAGAATCAGAGTTTGAGGTTATGGAAGCCCAGTCCTGTCCTGTTTGTTTGGATCAGTTTCAGTCAGTATTGCCCACCAACGTGGGGGAGATGCTTAGGGCAATCAGTTGTAAATTAGATGCTTGCCCATCCTGGCTGGTGGAAGCTAACTGGGAGATGCTGGGGCTGTTGCTGGCTGGAGTTGTCAATGCCTCCCTTGGGGAGGGGAGGGGAGGGTGTCGAATGCCCTTAAAACTGTGATTATCCGGGCCCTGCTCAAGAAACAGTCGTTGTATGCTGACTCTCCAGCCAGTTATCGGCCTGTCTCTAGCCTTCCCTTTTTAGAGAAGGTTATTGAATGGGTGGTTGCCTAACAGCTCCAGGCCCATCTTGATGCCGTTGGATTCCGGGACCCATTTCAGTCAGGCTTTTGCCCTCAGCATGGCGCAGAGACTGCGCTTGTGACCTTGGTAGATGACCTGTGCCTGGAGATTGACAAGAGAAATTCTACCCTGTTGATCTTGTTAGATCTTTCGGCAGCTTTTGATACCATCAATCATGAAGGTGGTGTTGCTGATGTGACTGTGGGACCTGGTGGGGGTACGTGGGACTGCTTTCGAGTGGTTCCACTCCTTCCTATCAGGGAGATCACAGAAAGTGCTGATGGGCAATTGCTCGTTGTCCTCTTGGGATGTACCCTTTGGGGTTCCACAGGGGTCTGTTTCCCCTCTTGTTCAACGTGTATATGAGGCCGCTGGGCAAGGTCATTTGGAGGTTTGGGGTGAAGTGCCATCAGTAAGCTGACGACACCCAGCTCTACCTCTCTTTTTCATCCGACCCAGGCCCTGTGCTCGCGGTGCTTAACTGATGCCTGGCTGCTGTTGGGGACTGGATAAGGGTGAACTGATTGAAGCTGAATCCTGACAAGACTGAGGTGAAGATGGTGGGATGGCTTTGTGACTTAGAGGGGATTGGGACACTCTGTTTACTCAGTTTACAGTCTTGGGAGTACTTCTGCATCCCTGGATTGTCAGGTTGGAGCAATGGCCAAAGCGCTTTTCACCAACTCCCTTCTGATGAGGATGCTGCAGCTTTTCTTTCTGATTTGGTTTGGCCATTGTTTCGGATCCATGCTTTCATCACCTCAGGGCTGGATTATTGCAGTGCGCTCTATGTGGGGCTGTCCTTGATGACTGTTCGAAAGCTGCAACTGGTGCAGAATGCAGTGTTTATGTCCTTTTGGGGGACGGGGTGCCAGGAGCATATTACTCCAGTGCTCTGAAGTCTGCACTGGCTTCCTATAGCTTTCGGGGCACAATTCAAGGTGCTGGCTGTGACCTTTTAAAGCCCTAAATGATCAGGGCCCCACTTATTTGAAAGTCTGCCTGTCCTTCCATGCCCTACTGCGGCCCCTCCACAGGGATAGGGGAGGGATGTGAGAGGGGTTCGACGTGGAGGGTTTGGCGGTGGGGTTGTGGGCTTTTAATGTTTTTAGGATTGTGAGCCACCCTGAGCCTTTGGGAATGAGCAGCATATAAATTTAAATAAATAAATACATTTTTGCATTGGGTATTTTTAGACAAGTTCTTCCCCACCCATTAGCCACCTATCACCCACCCATCATGCATGTTGCAGGACTGCGTTGAGCGCCAGTGCAGCCCTGCAACATGCATGATGAGTGGGTGATGGCTGGCTAATGGATGGGGAGGAGCTTGTCTAAAAACACCCATTATGTGTCTAAGGGGATGGAGTAGGGAAGGGAAACATATGGGCTTGGGTAGATGGGCTGGAAATGGTATGACACTCACAGATGAAGTGGTAGGGGGTACAGGCATAGGCGGGTTCTTTTTTGTGAGGTGGGAGCATGGTGGGGATCAGTAGGGTATAGGGTGGCCAGATATGCACATTTTAGAGGACACTTATGAGAAATACAGGTTGCAGGGCTGCATTGGCCCCAGTGCATACCTAGTAGGATTGTTGGGATGTTTGCTCATTATATTTATTAACTGTAATTTTACATATTCTTTGTTTTTACTGTAAGCTGCCCTGAGCTTTAAGGGGATAGGGCAGGGTAAACACTTGAAATGAATGAAATGAAATAAAGCTGTTATTTCTGTCAGTGTTATCTTCCCAGACCCCATTAATGACTTGTTTTAAGTGATACTAGCAATGACTATAACATACAAAGATGATCACAGAGTAGATAAAATCTTTTGGATGATTCCTTGCAGCAAAGATGGTGCCAGCTCCCATGATTTTATTGCAAGTCTTCTGCTGTTTGCTATTAAAACCCCAGCTCCTGCTATTAATTAATTATTATTATTATCAAACATTTATATAGCAACAGCAATGTGAGAATCCCAGCTGTTATTTAAAAAGAGAAAAATTCAGTCCTTCTTAAAAATGTGACTGCCGTGTGCCCCCGAAGGTTCAAGAACCAAAAGATAACTTCAAAAGAAATCCCTAAAATTTTGATTATTAAAAATCTCATTTTTGTTGGAGAGGGGTGATCTTTGACAAACTGCTGCAGATGGCGAGGAGGCCAAGGGGAAAAGCCAACACTGGAACAGACTGCAAGTGTCTTGTCTCTTTTTAGTGAACTTTGTGTAGCGCTGCATACTTTAAAGCTTTGTTGCTTGTCACAGCAGCTTGTGACAGGATGAAATGCAAAACCCAGGGTATCCAAATCGATGAAAGAGTTAAAGGATCATGCAAAACATCTGTGCCACCCAGCTGAGCCCATTTAAAATGGGTTTCATTTAACTCTTTTGAGGTGTTGAATGTGAGTGCCATTCTCCTTCCGTCAAGCTGCCGGGGAATTCGATTTTTAATCTTCCTTTTCTTTAACGCAGTCAGCACTCTGGTCTTCCTAGCCCTCTGGTGGCTGCCCATTGTTCATGGCTGGGACTTAAATAATGAATTCATCACTCTCTTGATTTTGAAAGGTTCCAGGTTTTACTAACTCGAGCAGGTGGTGTGTAAATAGCCACAGCTGCTCCTGGTTTGTTCTCAGCCCTGATAAGTGTACAAATTGCCAGCTCTCCAAGCAAATGAGCTTTATTCCCTTAAATTTATTTATTTATTTATGATAAAATGTATATGCTGCACCCTCCTGCCTCAGGCATCTCGGGGCGGCTCAAAACAACTTAAAAGCATTTCAAACACTAAAATAAACAATAATAATTACAATTAAAAACAATATAAAAGCCCATCCCCCCCAACCCAATCTACCCACCCCACCTCCCTTGGGAAAGGCCTGGCGGAACAACCAGGTCTTACGTTGTCTGCGGAAAGAGGGGAGGCCGGCAGCCAAGTGGATCTCCGACGGGAGGGAGTTCCGCAGCCGCGGCACAACCATGGAGAACGCCCTCCTCATAGTAGGCACCCGGGGAATCCCGAGGAGGATGCCCCCAGCCGATCGCAGAGGCCGCTCCAGGACCTCGAGTGAGGCGGTCTTGCAGATAGGTGGGGCCCAAGCCATTTAGGGCTTTAAAGGTCAGCACCAACACCTTGAATTGGGCCCAGAAACCTATCAGCAGCCAGTGCAGAGAGCGAAGCACCGGTGTTATACGCTCACGTCAGCCCATCCCAGTCAAGAGACAGGCCACCGCATTCTGCACCAGCTGCAGCTTCCGAACCAGCACCAAGGATAGCCCCACGTAGCATGCGTTGCAGTCTCAAGGTTATAAAAGCATAGATGACTGTGGCCAGGTCCGAGTCGGAGACATACGGCCTAAGCCGATGTCACAGCCGCCACCTGGGCATCCAGACAGAGCTGTGGGTCCAGGAGCACCCCCAGACTCCGGATCTGAGAAACCAGGGAAGGACGGACCCCATCAATGATGGGGGCCACCACTCCTTCGGCCTTCCCCACAACCATCACCTCCGTCTTGTCAGGATTTAGTCTTGGGTGGCTCGCCCTCATCCAATCCCCCACAGCGGACAAACACCGGGTAAGCATCGAGACTGCCGGGCCTGAGTCAGAGGAAAATGAAAGATATAGCTGGGTGTCATCAGCATATTGATGATGTCTCACCCCATACTCCCTAACAACCTCTCCCAAAGGCTGCATGTGCACATTGAACAAGAGAAGGGGATAAGATGGAACCCTGCGGTACTCCACACGTGAGGCCCCGGGGGGAAAATGAAAACTCCCCCAGCACCACACACTGGGTTCTCCTGGCCAGGAAAGAGCGGAACCATTTGAGAACAGTCCTGCCAATCCCTGCCTGGTCCCACAGCTGAGTCACCAACAACTCATAATCAACAGTATCAGATGCAGCCGAGAGGTCTAACAGGGTCGAGCGACCCTGGTCCAACTCACGGGAGAGGTCGTCGGCCAAGGCCACAAGCACAGTCTCCATGCCATAACCAGGACGAAAACCTGACTCTGAGGGATCAAGAAAGCTAACCTGGTCCAAATGCCCCTGAAACTGCCGAGCCACCACCCGTTCAGTAACCTTCCCTAAAAAGGGAAGGTTAGAGACTGGCCGATAACTAGCAAGGGCGTCAACGTCCAAAGAGGGTTTCTTGAGCAGGGCCCCCACCACTGCCTCCTTGAGACAGCCCAGCACCCTACCCTTCCCAAAGGAGGCATTGACTATCCCCGTCAGCAACGACCCCAATGTCTCCCGGCTAGCCTTAACCAGCCAGGACGGGCATGGATCTAGTTCACAATAGGTGGCTCAAACAGTCCCAAGAGCATCTCGTGCATCCAAGGGAGACACCACCCAAAACTCATCCCATAAAACAAGACAAGAAGGGGCTTCTACTGCCTCTGACCCGTTCTCTGCTAAAAGAGTTGCATCAAAACTGTGGTGAATTTGAGCGATTTTTATCTGCAAAAAAGTCCAAAAACAAAACACAGCGACCATTCGATGGTTCTATACCCAGGCGGAGGGAGGCCCAACTGACCAGCCCCCTCACCACCCAGAACAGCTCAGCCCGATGGGACTTAGAGGATGCAATGAGGGCAGCAAAGGAAACCTTCTTTGCTGTCCACACCGCAACGGCATAGGTACGTAACCAGACTCTGTGCCGCAACCGGTCAACTTCAGTACGCGAATGACGCCACTGTCGCTCTAACTGCCGCCCTTCCTGCTTCATCCGCCGCAGCTCCCCGGTATACCATGGGGAGCTGCGTTGTCTGCAGTTTGGGAGCGGACACCTGGGAGCCACTCAGTTGATGGCCTCTGTTAACACGATATTCCACCTGGACACGAGGTCATCGAGTGAGCGGCCATCGAGGTCAGAGGATACATCCCCATGAGCTATCTGGAACCTTTCAGGTTCCATAAGCCTTCGGGGGTGATCCAACCTAACTGGTTCCACACCCTCCCGGGGGCCAACATGTGCCAGGATATCTCCTGGAGGAGATAATGATCCGTCCATGACAAGGGCATTGTTGACACCTCCCCCACCAACGGATCCCTCGCCTCAAGGCCTGTGCAAAATATCATGTCCAAGGTAAGTCCTCCAACATGTGTGGGGCCCACTACACTCTGAGACAGGCCCATGGTTGCCATGGCGGCCATAAACTCACGCTCCACCCCTCCAAGACTGGCGTGGGCGTGGTGAAGTCCCCCAGAACTATTATCTTGGGGGAACTCAAGACCACCTCCGACACCAGCTCAGTCAGTGTGTGCAGGGAGGCTATCCCCACTCTGTCTCTGGCTAAATCCAACCCCAGATGGAGACCCTCTACATCCATGATAGGTCACACAGGAAATCTCACAGACCAGGCATCCTTAAAAATAATGGCTGTACCGCCTACCACCCACCCCAAATCCCTCCAGCCGCGGCTGATGTTGCACGGAGTACCCAGCTTGAACAAGATCAGCAAATATAGGCCCTGATTCAGTGTCCAGCCAGGTCTCCATGACACATGTGAGGTCAGCTACCTGGTCCAGGACCAACTCCCAGACCGCAGTTGACTTGTTAGCCACCAACCTCGCATTTATCAGCATCAAGCCAAGGCCAGGGGCCCTCTGAACCCCGATCACCTCACCACCTGCCTGGGGACCAGTGAGCGGGACAGAAACGCACCATCTGTCCCGTCTCACAGATCAAACCCGCTTCCCAGAAGGAACATGGTTCCCCTGGCCCAGAATGACCCCTATGGCTGCAGACCACCACCCCCTGATCTGCTCCACTGACCCCCCACGAAGGCCACCCCACCAGCCCCCTGAGGGAAATCCCCACCCCCCAAAACACCCCCATCCTCCTCTGCCACCGGAGATCCCTCCCTCTCAAAGGGCTGCACCCCTCCCTCACACTGAGGGGGTCAGCCCTTCCCACCCTAGCCCAATCCCCTTGTCCCCCTCCCTCATAAAGAAAACACCCCATCCTCACCCCAATTAACTTTAAAACAATGAAAAAAGCCTCCTCCCTGGTCCTGCTAAGGGCTACGTCCAAGGGCCCTTGGGCGCGGCCCTTGGGCGCAGCCCTCAGGCGTGCTGCCGGCAGGCCACTTTTGGCCGCGCCGGGCCCAAAAGTCCTGGCCATGCGCCCTGGCCCCACCCCCCTCCTCTGGAAGGGGGAGGGGGGAGTTGGTACCTGTGGGGCCGGGCAGCACGGCTCCGCAGCTTGATCTGGCGGCAGCAGCAGCATCACAGGTAAGCTGTGGGGAGGTGGAACAATGATACTGGATGCTGCTGACTCACTACAGTCCCTCTGGTTGTAGCCGTCCCTCCTTCGGCAGTTCCCTGGGTTCCAGGCAGGTGCTCCAGTCAGGAGGAGAGAGCCCGCAACAAGAGCTCCTGCTCCTACAGCCACCTATACCCTACACCACCACTCTATACCCTAAACCACACAAATCCTCCCTCCTTCATGGAAATTAGTTAATTCTACAGGTACATGGGTGTGTCTCATAGCAAATCTCTGTAATTGGGACCTGGATAGAATAGATGAGATGCTACCCCCTTTAACCAGAGGGCTCCCTCTTACAGATGCAGCTGCTTGTGGGTTAGTGAGCAGCCACATCCATGAGACAACAAGTAAGTTAGAAGTTAGTATCTCATTACACAGGATAAAAAGTACAGAGGTCTTGCTTGGGGGGCTATGGCAGCAGAGGGCTCATTTTCCTCCCACAAATGCTCCAGAACTACTAGGACTAAGGACCCCGTTCCTCACTTTCCTCCTATGCATCTCACTCATGCTCTTTGTGGAAGAGTATGGACCTGGAGGCTTTTTTTGTGGCTCTCTGCCTCTCTCCCCTCAAGCTGAGGATACAGGATGGACGTTTGTTCCACCTTCCGAGCTCACTGTTGCAAGGTCTCTAGACCAGGAACTAAGGAGCAGAAGGGGGATGGTTAGCAGACACACAGGATTCAGTGGCTATTGCTGAGGTAAGGATAGATTAAGGTAGGTAGGTAGAGTAAAATTTTATTCTATATTTATATTTTGCTTTATAACAGAAAGGTACGGTTATAGGACAGGATGAAGTACAATTGCCTGTTCCTAATCAGATACCAGTTTTCTCAGTCCCATCCATCTCTGCTCTGTTCCCTACTGACCCTTGTGAGCTGTTTCGGTGTAGATAGAAAGCTGAGAGAAGAAAGGTGCCAGAGCAAGCCTTCCCCCATGTCTTTGAAGTAGACAGAAGGTAATGAGGCCCCTGTCCCGCTGTGCTCTCTCTCTCTCTCTCTCTCTCTCTCTCTCTCTCTCTCTCTCTCTCTCTCTCTCACACTCACACTCACACTCACACCATTCAAAGCACTGGCAGTAAATGTATCCAGTTTGGGCATTTGTTGCTGCCAAACATAAAAATAGGCAGGAGGGAGCTTTGATGAGGCTAAAACATGTCATTCCTTGTGGCAGAAGAAAAGCAATGTTGTCTTATGGTAAGAACAGTCAGATGAGAGTTGGGAGACTTGCATTCTCTCAGCTCTGCCACTGGCTTTCTGTGTAGCCTTGAGTAAAGCCACTACCCCGCTCAGTGCCTCAGTCTCCCAAATCTGTAGAAATGAGAAATATTTAAATATATCCTCTTGGGACTTAATCCTACAAGGTGCCAAGCCCTCTAGCTTTGATCCTGCACTGAAAATGATACCTAGGTCACTTAGCAGTGAGCGTTGGGAGATTCAGAACAACACATCTGCTTTTCAGATTCAAAGTTCTTTGTCAGTAATGTCAGGGGTGGAGACGCTCCAGTCTATTTCTGGCACGTGATGCCCCTCCATCCGCCCCAGAGACTTCCCCAGATTACATTGCCTGCGGCCCACCATCTGTTTCCCAGCATCCCACAGGCAGATGTCATGGAAGCGGAGAGCCTCCAGGTAGTTCCAGGATGCACTATGGACTGGTCCTGCCCAGCTGCAGAGTGCTTCCTATGTGACCCTGCCCAGCGTGTCTAATCACCTGGCAGAGTAGTTTGTGGTGGGTGGGACCCCAATCCTAGAGTGTTCCTGGTGCAACCACGCCCACACACCATGGGCTGAGATACGGTGCGGGAAAGGATTCCCACTCCTTCCCTGTGTAATATGGATGGTTTGGGATGCAGTTTATATTACAGCATTTAGAAATGCCAGGCTGTTTGCATCTTTAGTCCACCTTTCTCCTGATCTCCCCACCTTCCGTAGGCAATGCAAAACCTGGCTGTTTTGCCACATGTTTGGTAATGGGGACGGGTAGTGGGTTCGGGGGGTATTTATTCGGGCTTCATTTGTTTTTGGGATTTTATATTTTAATATTGTATTTTATATTTTTGTATTTATGTTTTTACTGTTTATTGTTCACTGCCCCGAGCTGCTATTGGGCAGGAGAGTGCTGGTTATAAATTATGCAAATAAATAAATAAATTCATTAATATCTGCATCATGCCCTCAATTAACCAATGACTAAAGCATGTGGCTTTTTCAGTTAACCATTGGTTCCTCCCACCCCATCCTCTTCCATTTAAAAACAAAAAAGTTTTGGTTCTATATTCATCGCTTTTGTTTGTTTTTGTTGTGGTGGCCTGGGTCAGTGATCAGGTTTCCATTGTAGTAGGCTCTGTGCAGACATAGGCCATTTTTACATGGACAGGGTGGGGGGTGCTGGCACGGTGGGTGGAGGTGGGTGGGTGTCCTTTTACACGGATGCACACCCATCTCCACCCACCTCTACTCATCTTCACCCACAGAGCCTCCTCCGTTGTTCCAGATGGCTCCATGGGTGGAGATGGGTGTGCGCTGGGAGCACACACATACACACACACTGCCCGTGGTGTTCACACGGGCAGACACTCAGCACACACCCATCCCCCCACCCACCACCAGCCCGTTTACACGGACGCCCCCCCACCGCACACCCAACTGAACACTCAGTGATGGGTGGGGCCATCCATGTAAAAACAGCCATACATGAAGATATGGTGTAGCAGAGAGGAGAGACCCGTCCACGCTTGTACTAAAATTCTGCTCTTTATGTGCCACGAAGTTTCCCTTTGCACATTAACTGCAAGAGATCTGGTAATCAAACATCAGTGAATATCTCCACAGGCAAATTCACACATGGTTCTCATGGCATGAAGTTCCTGACTGTGCCAGTATAAATTAAGCTGGCAGAAGGTAACCAGCCTTGTATGTACAAACACAGCAATTGTGATGATTCCTGCAAACAGAACGCTAGGAATTATTGGGAGAGAGAAAATAAAATGGAAAAGACAATAATGTTACTGTATATAAATCTGTGGCGCACCTTAAACACTCTGCAGTTCTGGTTATCCCATCTCAAAAAGAATAGATGCACAGGAAGGCAACAAAGATCATCAGATGTATGGAACGGCTTCCATATGAGGAGAGGCTCAATAATTAGGGCTCTTCAGCTTAGGAAGATAACTGAGCCAGGGGATATGAGAGAGGTTTACAAACCCATGAATGGTGCAGAGCAAGTAAATAGGGAGCTGTTATTCACCTTTCCCCAAAATACTAGAACTAGGGGACACCCAATTAAATTAACCACACAGTGCACAATGAACCTGTGGAACTCATTGTCATGGGATGTTGTGAATCCCAATAACATAACTGGGTTCAAGACAGAATTGGATAAGTTCATAGAGCAGGGGTGGCAAAGTTCCCAATCTGAAGAGCCACAGTGTCACTCTAACCCTCATGCGCGCACACATGTGCATGCGCTTTCTCACACTGTCATGCACAGAGTAACACATGGAAAATCCCACAGAATCACATGCACACATGCATGTATAGCTCCAGGGCCACTGCCTCTCCCTGTCCCTAGTTCAGCCCACCTCTCACCCACCACTCACCTCTCCAACTGCCCCACCCCCACTGACACTGCTTACCTTCCCTGCCTCCTCCACCTACTGGCATGGGCTGCCCAGTGCTGGACACTCGCCTTTCCTGCCTTTCTGTGTGACTGCAGGGGCCACCTAGCACTAGTACCACTGCTGCGAGCCCCAGTGCTGGACAGTCCTTGGTGACATATGGATGAGGCAGGAGAGGCGAGTGTCCAATGTTAGGTGAGGTTAGGTGGCACGTATGAAGGAAGTGGAACTGAGAGTTGCATGGCCACCTTGACCCCAGGCAGCTGTTTCTTCCAAGAGCTGCAGTAGAGGTGCTGGAGAGCCACAGGAAGCTTCCAAGCCTTCATTTTCCCACATCTGCCCTCCATTTGCCCATAAATGGCTATTAGTGAAACTGGTCAGAGGAGGAGATCTCTGACTGCTGGGGGTGAATGACAGGGAATGGATCGCTCCATTTATGACCTGTTCATTGACTTTTAAAACTTAGTTCAGCATTGAGCTCCTTACAGAAGGGCACAAAAAACTGGCACAACTGGAAAGGTTTGTTGGCACATGTAAAAACTATGTACTCTTACCATTTTGAGTTTGTTAAAGGACATGTGTGCTGATGTGGGCAGTGATCAGCAGTAACCATCTTGGTATCCTGTGCAATATGAGTTCACTGGTTCTCTACTAGTGGGAGTGAGCCTGTCCTCCCATGTCTACCGCCACAGTTAAAACAAACTGTCCCTTTCTTGGATGGCAGAGCAGTGAAAGCAAGAAAGGATCTCTCCTACAGAGGCTGAGCTACCGTCTTATTCTTAACAGGTAGTATCTCTAGCTTGGGGATGAGGCATATTAGTGTGTGTGTGCGTGTGTGTGTGTCTATGAATGATTGAGCTTGTTCCATTCATTTTGTACTTATCCCACTGACAAGCAAGGGCCATCAATCTCTAGACCTGTCAGTCACCCAGCTTTCATCAACAATAAACCACATGTATACGTTTTAAAAAGGAGGGGCCAGCTGAAGGAAAAGATCTGAAAAGCTTAATCCTCAAAGTAAAATATTCAGACTAATCTTGCTGACTCAGGATTTTTTTCCGTGTTAAATAAAGGTAAGTGGCTTAGAAAGAGCTCTCCTTTTTTACCTTCTGACTTCTGTCCCCCCACCCCCTCAGTATCAAGATAGTATTTTCAGACCCTGCTCTAATAACTGTAGCGTACGTGATGTATTTCGGACTATTAACTCTTTGTTTTTCTTTTTATTATGCTTACGCTTCGGAACTAACAGCAAATATTCAGAATGAATGTAAGTCCTATCCCTGTTTTGTTTTCTATGGTTCTGAAATAGAGCATGAGGCAGCTGCGCTCATCAGCCAAGGCAATTGGCATGGAATATTAGGGTTTCAGAATGAACTTTCCCTGCTGCATGGCTTGGCTTGTGGTGCTGCTGGCAGCAAGGCAGGACCTATCATATAGAGAAGTTTGTGACCGAGAAAGATAGAATATCTGCTGTTCTGCCTGACACCAAGAACTGAGCTGGAGATCTCCAGAGCTAAAAACTTAAGTCTCTGCAGCTCCTCTGTGAATCAAGCATAGAAGGGTATGCTGTAACACACACTGATCAGTGAGTTTTACAAGACTGATGCTCATCTCTAGCTTGCAGTTTCTTAACAGAAGAATGGACTTGACCTAATGGAGTTGGTTGTTGTGGAAATCAGAGGCTGACTCCTAATACTAAATTCAGCCCAGTAATCAGCTGCAGCTTGCTGTCCTAATTTGCAGAGAGTCAGTAGCTCTTGTGGATCAGCTAGTTCAGAATCCAGGTTAAAGCTGCAAAATATGGGCCACAGCTGGGCACACGACCTCCTTCTGACGTTTCAGTTTACACCCTGTAGGAAGTGACCTTTTGTGGTCCTACTGCTTTTTTTACGCCGGAATGCCTATGGAGATGGTGGAAGTTCTCTTTTGAGAGGGAAAAAAATTGACGAAGTTGAGCATTCATTTTCTAGCTAGCAAAAACACATGAAGCTTTTCTGACAGGTTTTTTTATAATCAGAGAAGTCTGATTTTCTTTCAATTTTTTCATTGTTGCAACCAATCTTTAAAAAAATACAGATTTTTTTTGTGAAATCAAAAAACTTTCCATTATGATAGCAGTAAAATGGAAATGAATTAAATGGCTGAAAATGTTCCTCAGGGAGGGAATTCAGCACGTCCCAGCTATGCAAACACATTAGCAAATAGCTCGGCCACTACATGTTACTGTCACCTTTTCCCCATCATGTCTTGATGCTGTTTTACTGCATCCAGTATTGTTCCCTACCTCCCCTGTCCCCCAACATGGCTTCTTTCTTTCCCTTTCAACCAAGATCTGTTCATGCCATTTTGATATTAGATCTCCCTCAAGACCTATATGCCAGCATCCTCTGATGGGGTCATATGTGCCATCAGCATGAATTATGGATTGTTGTGACACCGCTCCAAGGGCATGATGGGATTAAGACCTTTGGGGCATATCTTGGTTATTAACCAGTCTTGCACTTTTGCCCACCACCTGTGTGTTTCTGGTATATTTCTGGTACTATTGGGGCTTAATCACACAGGTACCCAGCCAGGGCAATGATCCCTTAACTTGCTACAGACACCCACCCCCCGCCCCCCAGTTTTGTTCACAGTAGTGTTAGGTTGTAGTTAGGATGTTGCCTCTCCTAACAAGTGTGGTTATCCCAGGAATGGGGGCTGTTAACATGTAATTGTTCTTGTCTGAACACATGTGGGTCAGGTGTTAGAGCCCTGAGGATTTTTCAAGTAACAAGTAACAACTTCTTATCACCTGTTTGTGTGACATGCCTCCAGACACTGAGGGTCCTTCATACAAAATATCCCCAGCCGTGGAAGTCAACATAGAGCACAGTCTGTGCTTGACTTCCCCAATTGGGTGGTGGTGGGCAATGGTATGCAGTGAGAGCAAACCTGTGCTGCTCGAACCCAGGTCTGGTTGCTTGTGCCACAAACCCTCTCCTCACAGCATCCTTTAACACAATGAAGGAAGCTGGCATTCCCACGTGTGAAAGTGCCCAGAGAAAATGAGAGACCAGGTTGTCGGCAGGAGGATTTGTTGAATGGAAGGGAATGGAGTCTGCTGAATACAAAATGGAGGATAACAGGATCATCAGAAGCAGCACTAGAATCAGTAGCAGCACAACAGGATCTAGGATTAACCTGTTTCGGTTGCTAACTGTTTGCATGTCCTTTAGGGGAGGCTGCAGTCACTTTGCTTCTATGAGAAAAGAAAGCAAGGCCAGCAAAGTCATGTGGTTGCAGCAATCCCAAAAAACATGTCACAAAACGTGGGATGATGCTGTAGAAGCAAGTCTGGGAGCTGCTGGTTTAAGGGGATTTTGCTGCTAATAAAGCCACTGGCTTGTTCCATCCTGAGATTAATTGTACAAAGCAAACACAACTTCCATGAGGAGATGTTAGTGGGGAAATTGTATTTCACAAAGTAGCTGCAACTGTTGTTTTGCTGCCTTTGCTTCACAAGGCACAAGCATGTTGAGAGCAATGATGCATGCTGAATTTGTATTAAACAAGCACCACCCCTTTTAAAGGTGGCACCTGATTCTAAGCCCAGAAATGCTGGTGTGATTTAGGAATAATTCTGCTGAAACCCAAGGAATTATCGTCCGGTTATTATGCTTACTATTCTGGTATCAATGCAGAATCACTGATCCAAATCTGATCTTGAACTACTAATCTCCATATACTTTGGTCTTCCTAAGCCTTATCCTCCTAGATACCAAGCCTACCATGTGTACCAGATGGAAGCTTTCAAGTCAGCATTTTGGATGTGTCCTAATGTGAATATTCCTTGTGTTTGTAAGAATGGCTATGAAAGGTATTTGTTGAGTTTGATGGTCATAGTTCAAGTGTGACTGAAACATGGTCTGCACTAGAATGCAGAGTGAGAAATGTAGTAAAGCATTATTCTGAAGAGCCCATGTGCACTACCTTCAGTTTGAAAGATAAGCGTTAACAATGAATCCCAGCAGAAGAGAGTCCTAACCCTGAAGAATGATCCATTACAAAGGATGATGAATAAAAGTTTTACTCTTACGTTTTTCTCCTTCTTCCTTTTCTGTCTGTGTGGTTTACAGTGGCTCAGCCCCCCACAATTACAAAGCAGTCTGTGAAGGACTATATTGTAGACCCAAGGGATAACATATTCATTGAATGTGAAGCTAAAGGCAACCCCGTTCCCACGTGAGTAACATTTACGATCGCATTATTTTGATCTGCAAAGTACAGACATTTTACTAAATGTTGCTCTAACAGTGCTCGCCATTGGATGCCAGAAAGGTATGATGGATACTTTGGTATCCAAAGGTTCTGCTGCTGTAAATTAGGGAACCTGTTATTCTCTACCATGCATCAGTGGTGGGCAAACTGAGTAATCGGAGGCCCCCCAAGTCTGGCCTTCCAATATCACCAAGGGTCACAAGACTCCCTTTAGCAACTACACTTAGTGTGGCCAGAGACAGAGGTCTTATAAAGTCCGACCTGAAATAAACCCCCACTCATTCCAGAATTCTGTGACATTACAGTACTCTGAATGAAGTAAGGCATGTTGGAAAGGGAAGGGGTGACACTATGGATGTTTTTAGACAAGCGCCTCTCCACCCATTACCCACCCAGCATGCACGTTGCAGTGCTGCATTGGTGCCCTATGCAGCCCTGCAACATGCATGATGGGTGGGGGGGCACTTGTCTAAAAACACCCAGTGTCATAACATTTCTGCAACACAGAGTGATGTCACCATGTCACTGCTCTCTGTAAGTTGAAGGACAAGTCCTGTCTAGTCTGCAGCCCAACCCTTCCTGCACCCAAGTAAGTTTAATTTTCACCTAACTGGAACCCAGTGCTTGCAGCTGGATTTCAGTTGGGCTGCAGACCTTGAAGGGGACCACAGGTAG
Source organism: Sphenodon punctatus (assembly GCA_003113815.1). Taxonomy (NCBI): domain Eukaryota; kingdom Metazoa; phylum Chordata; class Lepidosauria; order Sphenodontia; family Sphenodontidae; genus Sphenodon; species Sphenodon punctatus. Next base: position 2,125,946 of record QEPC01004435.1, on the reverse strand, counting down.
ACTCCAAGATGAAGCTCCTGTGGGCCACATATTGCTTACCATTGCCATACAGGTTCTTCCATGGCCTTCATCCTAATCATATTCTCATTGAACATCAAGCATTGTGATTAGCATCTGCCACATGTAACTCACTCCAACAAAGCCAATGTGAAGGAGGAGTATATCGAACTGTATTGCAGAATGTAGCTCAGACATGATGGTGATGAGAACTGTGTACATACCAGATTGATGGATTAATCTTGCACTAGATTTGTCAGATGTTTTGCAGGAGCCACCAATCAGCAATTTGTGTCTCTTAACAATGGGAAAGTCAATAGATCATAAACTAAATGTAAATATATAATAGTGTGTAATGTTCTTTGCAGATACAGGGCTATATAAGTAACTGTCTTTATTTTGTAACAACATTTGCAGTGTTTCATGGACACGAAATGGGAAGCATTTCAATGTTGCAAAAGACCCAAAAGTGTCAAAGTGGGGCAGATCAGGGACATTAATCGTCGATTTCCGTAGTGGTGGCAGGCCAGAAGACTATGAGGGGGAATACCAATGTTTTGCTCGGAACGACTTTGGGACAGCCCTCTCAAACAAAATCTTCCTACAGGTCTCAAGTAAGTAGACTAGCTTTATTTTTCTTCCTGTCTCAAGATGTGTAGCCTCAGCAGCTGTTGCTTGCTTTGCACATATGGCTTGCAGAAGACAGTAGAGGTAGAAGGAAATTTTCACCACATCAGTGCAAATGAAGCAAGATGGGGTTACTTGTGGTAGCTTTGCTCTACATATTCAGCCTGCAACTAGACTAGTGGTTAGACCTGATTGAAATTTGGAGTGGTTTTGGAGAGAATTTTCAAAAATATAAAGAACATTTTGATCCTTTATTTGTAAGGATACACAGTGCATATTTAAGTCCTTTCTCCTTAAGCTGCTTCTTTATGTTAAGAAATTGCATTTTCTTGCACTGATGTCCTGTATCTGAGGTGGTGAGGAGGACAATAACGTGCTTTTTCATATTATGTTGATTGCAGTTTTCTCTCCCCCTCCCCCCCCCCCGCTTGGTAACATAGAAGCTTTATTGTAACAGCTTTAGGCTTTGCGTGGGGTGAGGTCATGACTGTACACTTTTATATGTTCTCCTCTCCACAGATCCTTCACTACTGTTTGCAAAAACAGTTTAAGTAGAGAAGAGCAAAATTCCAAAATGTTATTTCCCTTTACCCCTTCTGGTAGCCCACTCACACTATTCTTGTATGATCCTCTGTTCCATCCCATTTAGCAGGCAGCTTTTGTCTGCATCGAAAGCTTCCCTGTCCTCCAGAGCTCCCGCGCTTTCCTCTTGCCTTGGAAAGTCTGTCAACCATGCTTGCTTTAACCTCCTGGAGGGCAGTAGGCAGCAGTCACTGCTATTTGCTCAGGGATTTTATTAGTATTGGCCTGTACTACCTGAAAGATTGAGTTATTTTTTCTGCCACCTCTATGCTTGCGGTACTGGGCCTGTTTCCTGCTTTAGTGCTTTCTCCATTAGAAATGAGTGATTCTCCCTCCCCCACAACTTTGGCTTTTCCACTCTCTGATGTGTTAAATTGTGAGGGACTACAATTCTGTCCCCAGTGAGTTGAAAGTTGTTGTTTTGGCTTTCAATACATTTTCAGCTGCAGTGATGTACCAACAACTCATTTTTCCTTTTTTGTTTGTTTGTGTTTTGTTTTCTGTGGCAGATTTTTATTATTATTATTATTCCTTTGCTGAAAATCTGAAACCAAGGAGAAAAATGAATTGGAAGTCTTTTCAGAGTACACCCAACAATTTATTTATTTTTTAAACTTTCTAGTATCATTTTTTTGTTTATTAAAAATGCTTATTCTCCTTAACAAACGTGTTTTTTAAAACCATGCTTAAAAAACCAATCTGTATATCTTTAAAAACCTAATATTTGAGGTTTATCTCAAAAACACCAAAACAGACCAAGCAATAAGCGCGCAAAGAACTTTAGCAAGTTTGTGCTTCAGCCATTTTTTACAGCATCACTGCAGGACCCTACTGGAATTCTACAATCAAGATCTATATGGGCAAGCATGACCTAAAACTCACACATCACCCTAACTCTTCCATTTTATATTATTTTCTTATTTGAGTTATACATTTGATGTTATCTTTGCACCACAAACTTTGGGGCTGTATTTACAGTATATCAGTTGACATAATTGCTAACAGGAAAAGCATTGCTTAAATATTTCAAATTGCATACAGTATAATTACATCAATATAAAATTCACTTTTATGCACGTATATGGGACCGTCCAAAAATTATGCCATTCAAGAGAGGGGAAGGGGAACAGCAAAGTTGAAACAAGGATGAAGTTGGTCTTAATACAGGGTGGGCTGGTGGGGAGCCTCAGGCCCATGGACCAAATGTGGCCTGAGACAAGCTTTTATGTGGCCCCTTTCCAGATTCAGTATCTGGATCCTAGATTCATTTCTTACCTGCAAGCAAGTGGTGGCTCCCAGGCATCTGCTTGCTGCATTGTGGCAGTGTAGGTCCCCGTGGTTTACGGAGGACCTAGCATGGCTGAAGCGTGAGAGTAGGCAGTTAGAGTGTCAGTGGCATCTGACTCGAACTGAAGACGACTGATTGCGGCATTTAGCATATTTAAGGGACTATGCTGTGGCTGTGCGAGCAGCAAAGAAGAGTTTCTTTGCTGTCATCAAAGCATCCGCAAAATCGCATCCAGCAGAGCTCTTTCAGGTGGTGAGAGGCTTGGTCAGTCCAGCCTGTCTCCTCCTGGAACTGGAATTGTCCAGTGCCCGCTGGGACATGTTTTTTTTAGTACTTTGTGGATAAAATCACTCGCATTCCTCACCACTTTGATATCGCCTTTTTAGAGACTGGCACAGCCAGAGGTCATGAAACTATGGGATCAATTTCAATTGATGTCGCCTGCTGATGTGCGTGGCGGCGGATGGTGCTTGGGGCTGTTAGAGCCACTACCTGTGGATTAGATCCATGCCTGTCCTGGTTGGTGAAAACCAGACAGGAGACATTGGGGCAGTTTCTGGCTGGGGGAGGACAGGTTGGCAAACTGCCTCAAGGAGGCTCTGGTTCGGCCTTCGCTTGACATTGATTCTCCTGCCACCTGTCTCTAACCTCCCCCCCCTCATTTTTTTTAAAAATAATAATTTATTTCTTAAACAAAAAAAATACACACATCTTAGTAGCCAAGCCAAATCAACATCATTCTCATAACAGCGAGACCAGTAATTGATACATTTCTCCCATTGCGCAAAAAAACCCTCCATAAACTGACCACCCCTCCTAGACTGAAGAACATATGTTAATTTAGTCATCTTTAAAATCTCCCAACTTCTTATTTCCCAGGCCTGAATGGTTGGTGGGTGGTTGCCCATTCTTTTGCTGCCACCAAAAGATTCAGTACCATTTCAGTATCATGCTCCTGGACAGAGTCTTTCAGATACCCCAATAATGCCTCTAGGGGTGTAATCTGGAAATCATAACCCAATATCCTTTGAATCCTGTCTTCTATCTGCTTCCAGAAAGCCTGTACAATGACACACTCCCACCAACAATGCAGATGAGTCGCCCCATTTACACCACACTTCCAACATCTCTCAGAAGCATGGAACATTCTCTTCAGTCTACAGGGAGTCAGATACCATCAATCAATTATTTTATACCAGTTTTATTTTAAGGGAACTGTTATGGAGCTTTTTATTGCCTTAATAAAGATTTAATTCCAAATTCGTTCTGTCAAACCAGTAATCTCTTGCCCCCAAAGTTCCTTAAAATGCAGCAATGGAGGGTCTATATCCAAAACAATATTATAAAATCTCCTAAGCCAGACCTTTAGTAGATACAGATGTCATTAACAACTTCTCATACTGAGTCAGACCCCTATGGGAAAGAACTCCTTTAGTCAAATTAGATACAAAGTACCTTATTTGCAAATATTGGGGGGGGGGGGGAGTCAGTGCCAACCCTTCCATCTTTTGTTTTACTTCCTCATATGACAGGAACACCCCTCCCTTAATAAAGTCACATAATCTAGATAAACCTGCCTTATACCACATTGAGAAATCCCCCACTTCTCCCCTTCAGTTGAACAATTTATGACATAAAATCAAAGTCACCGGAGAGATACCTGGACACAATACTTTCCTATTTCTTTCCCATAATGCAAATAATGCAGACAAAAACACCTTAAATTTCATACAATTTGGCCTGTCTTTTTTTTTCCATTCACAATAATCCATAAAAAGAAAACTGAACCTCACACATTCAATATTAATCCAGTCTTTACATCCATCTTTCATCCATCTTTCATAATGGTCCTTTGGGAGAGAGGCAGGGTATAAATTAAAATGGAAATGGGGGGGGGGGGGGGGGTAATCAATATTGATGTCAATATAGCTACTTGGTAATATTTACTCACATTAGGAAGTGCTAAACCCCATTTTTCTTTCTGATGGTATAATATCTTTAATAAAATTCAGGACCGCTTCCTTCGAAAAATAAATGAATTTAACATTTTTTGCCATCTAGACATAGCAGAATAGGATATAAAAATAGGTATCATTAAAAATAAAAATATCAGTTTGGGCATAATAGTCATCTTAACTGCAACTATTCTACCAAACCAAGAAAGTCTCAATTTACAATCTCTCTAGATTTAATTTAATTTCTGCCATTAAAGGCACATAGTTATTTTTAAATACATCCTCTGAGTCACTGCTAATACAAATACGGAGATATGTAACATATGTTGTCTTCCATTTAATTTGCAAAAAAAAAGAAGTTATTTCTTGTTTATCCTCACCCGATATATTAATCCCCAACAACTCAGATTTTAACAAATTTACTGTATACCCTACTTAAAGAGTCAGGAGGCTCCACTACTTTTATCACTATATCATTGGCATATAAACTTACTTATACTCTTTTTAATTTATTTCTGTGCCCCTTTTTTATTCTCCCTAATCAGTATAGCCAAAGGTTCTATCGTTGATGCAAATAGGATAGGGGACAAAGAACATCCCTGACTAGTACCTCTCTGTAAAACAAATGCTGAAGACCTACCTCTCTCTCTCAATATTTCAGCCTTGGGTTGCCTGTAAATCATATCAATCCACTGACGAAAAATTGGTCCAAATCCAAAAGAAAAGATAACCTTGTTTATGAAAGGTCATTCAACCTGGTCAAATGCCTTCTGCACATATAAAAACAGAAATGCTGCTGACAAAACCTCCTATTTACTATAATCAAGTAGATCAATAATTCTTCTTACATTATCCACCATCTTTCTACCTTTTAATAAAACCTGCCTGATCACGGTGAATATATTTACCAATACATCTATTTAAATGAGAATACAATATAGAAGCAATAATTTTGTAATCAGTATTTAGCGAAGATATAGGTCTATAAGATTCTACTAGCAGCCTATCCTTTCCTGGTTTTGGTAAAACAATAAATATTGCTATTTTCCATGATTCGGTTATCTTTTCTTCTACCAATCACTTCTGCATAAGCAGCCTCAAATAAGGAGAAATATACACTTTAGTAAGCTTAACAAAATTCAGCTGTAAATCCATCAGGCCATGGTGATTTATTACTCCTTAGGTCATATATAGTTTCCTTTATTTCTTGATCCAAAATTGGGGCCTCTAAGATACCCCTATCTTCATCCATTAACCTAGGCAGGTGAATTCTGTCCAGTCAGTTCTTTGTGCCAGCTTCAGATGGAGCCGTAGAAGTATATACATTCTCATAGAGTTCAGGGGCGGCTGGTGGGTTTTGAGGTTAGAGGGGTAGTAAGGCCGGCCAGGCTGCCGGTGGCTTTGCTGCTGGCGGGCCGGCAAGCCTAGCGGCGGAGCCAGGGCAACGGTAGGCCAGTGGCAGGGCATAACCCAGCAGCAAGGAGTTCCCAGAGTTAACATTGGATGGCCATTACATTACTTAATGCTGGGAATGCTTCTGTGTGAAGCGCTGCCACTGGGGAATAGAGAACCCTCTTACTCGGGTCCTATATGCTCTCTTTCCCACCAGGTCCAAATTAACCATAGTAGGTTAAAAAACAGATCACGTTACCATCGCCTACCTTTATCCTGAACCCTCGAATCCTCAATTGTCATGGCATGCTTGGCCACTTGTAGTCTTCTGAAGGTGTAGACTTTGGGACAAGCCTTCCTTCTGGCTTGGAGAACTTGGGAGGACTAAGTTAGCTCCCTGTTCTGCGAGAAGCTGAATCAGAAGAGAATGAAAGGGAAGAGAAAGACAGGACAGAGGAGAAGTAGGAGGGAAAGGGTTTGGTTTTGGAGCATGAGAAGAGGAAGGGGGAAGTGATGGGTTCAGTGGGGAACAGGGGGAAAGGGTTTCTGCACACTCCTTGTTGTGTGCAGCCTTCTCTTCAGCCGTGTTCCTATCTACTTTCTCCTATGTTCACAAGGAGAGCGAGGCGAGGTGTGGAATCATGCCAGATCTCAGACAAACTGGATAGAAAAAAGAAGCAAATTACTTTAGATGTTTGCATTTTGAATGACATTTTTAATTATGCTTCTTTGTGGACCTCTCCCCCAAAGAAGAGGTACAGGACCCTCCCAATCCCTATGCCATCACTTACCATTATCCTGAACACTCTTCATTTTCATGCTGTCCTTGGCTGCCTGTAGTTTTCTAGGATAGGCTCCCAGTCCATTCACTGTTACAGCTGGTCTCCTTGAGGCCTCTAGACACAGTGTGACTTCAGGCTTCATTGGACCTATAGAAGCCCAGTAACTCCTAAAGTCAAACACTGTATCTGGAGGGACAGTGGTGGGGGGGACAGTTGGTGTAGAGGCCCCTATGGCTGGGGTTCTGGAGCCCACATGAGTTGTTGGGGGTGCCCTAAGACTTTAGGGTGTCCCCTGGCCGTGGGCACGCCCCTGCCCCCAAGAAGAGGTTCCACCCTCTCCCAATGAATGTCCACTTTACCTCGTCTTGGGGGCAGGGGCAGGCCCATGGCCAGGGCGGGGACACAGAGCGAGCAACAAAGTGCTAGTGCATACCTCTCAACTACTACTACTTCTAAACAACATTAGGACCAAAATTTTTCTAAATTCTTAACAAATTTCTAAACTACTTCTACACGACATTAGGACCAACAATTTTAAAGAACTCAAACTAGTGTTAAACTCTAAACTGTTTAATTTATTTGTTTTAAATCTGCCGGCAGCTAGTTTCATTGAGTGTCCCCTAGATCTAGTACTATTTGAGAGGGTAAATAACCATTCCCTATCTACTTGTTCCACACCACTCAAGATTTTATAAACCTCTATCATGTCCCCACTCAGTCTTCTCTTCTCTTTTTAAACTGAAGAGACCCAGCTTGTCAGGCCTCTCTTTTTACGGAAGCCGTTCCATACCCTTTATCATTCTCATTGCCCTTCTCTGTACCTTTTCTAGTTCAGTTATGGGTTTTTTGAGGTGGGGCGACCATAACTGCACACAATATTCCAGGTGCGGTCGCACCATCGATTTGTATAGAGGTATTATGACATTCTCAGTTTTATTCTCTATCCCTTTGCGAATAATGCCTAACATTCTGTTTACTTTTTTGACTACTGCTGCACACTGGGCTGAGGATTTCAGTGTATTGTCCATAATCACTCCCAGTTCCTTTTCCTGAGTGGTAACTCCTAGCTTAGAACCCAGCATTGTGTACTCATAGTCTGGGTTATTTTTCCTTATGTGCATCACTTTGCACTTGTTCGCATTAAAACTCATCTGCCATTTAGTTGCCCAGGCACCGAGTTTCGTAAGATCCTGTTGCCGTTTTTCACAGTCTGCTCGTTTTTTAACCACCTTGAATAACTTGGTGTCGTCTGCAGATTTGATCACCTCACTCTTAACGTCCTTTTCCAGATCATTAATGAATACATTAAACAGCACCTTAAACAGCTGTAAGTTGTCACAGATCCCTGGAGCACACCACTTTTTACATCTCTCCATTGTGAAAACTGACCATTCAGTCCTACTCTTTGCTTCCTATCCTTTAACCAGTTACCGATCCATAGTAAGACACTACCTTCAATCCCATGACTTCCTGTCCTTTAACCAGTTGATCCATAGTAAGACACTACCTCCTATCCCATGACTTGTAGCAGACAGTTTTCCGCCGCTACTGCTGCAACAGAGTGCACCTGTGCCCGACCATAGCTAAATGCGCCGTGTGACCACTCCTAGCCCACCAGGCTGTGGCAGCAACAGGCAGCCTTTAGTTGTCTTCTGTCTCTGGGCCTGGGTGCAATTGCGTGTCCCAATAGCTATACCACTGATTACATTAACTGTGGAACCCATCTTGTGCCAGCCAGTATCCAGTGGGATTAACATAAGAAGTGCCATACTGGGTCAGACCAACAGTCCATTGAGCCCAGCATCCTGCCTCCAACAGTGGCCAGTCACAGGGGCCTGGGAGAAGCACCCAACGGGTCACCATGCTATCCGTTCCCTGTGGGTCATTCCCAGGCTCCCAACTGTAAAGGGTTTTGTTCCCCAATCCTATCTGACTAATAGCTGCCAATGGAGCTATCTTCCAGAAACTTGTCCAAACCTCTTTTAAACTCCACTCAGTATGCACCTCATAGTTATTGCAGTTGGCTCATGCTCATAAATAGAATAACTTTATAACACACTTCTGTCTCTCTGACAGCTTGGTACAAACACCAGTTAATAACTGATCATAGAAAACTTTAAAGGCAAAGCAGCCCTGTGGATAAGTGCACAGAACATTTAGCTCTGTTGTTAAACTGCTGAGTGATCTTGGCAAGAAAGTTCTTCCCTCAGTGCCTCAGTTTCCCCATTGGTAAAATGGAGATAGAGAAGTTTTCTCTCCTTTAGTTTATTACCCTCCCCTAGATGTAGCTCTTGGAGGGTGAAGCATTACATCTGAGTAGGAAAGTGTACAACATGTACCTTGTAAGAATTCTCTATAGCTGAAAACTCTAAAATAAGCTCACCTCTGGGCCATTCCATTGAAAACAGGCCAGGTCCAGGGAGAGAGAACAATATTCTTTCAAAAATTAATCTCTGCTGGTTAGATCCCCTTAGTTGATTTTTTTTCTGTCTTTCACACCTTCCTCTTTTATTGCAGAATCTCCCTTGTGGCCAAAAGAAAATTTGGATGTTCAAGAGGTTCAAGAAGGATCCCCACTTATTCTGGCATGCAACCCCCCTCCTGGACTTCCATCCCCTGTTATCTTCTGGATGAGCAGCTGTAAGTTGTCACAGCAGTCAGCTGGCCAGGACTGCAGCAAAACCTGAGTATGATGTGTTGTAGAGGCAATCACCAGTTCTCTACTTTCATGGTTCAAACTTTTCACAATTTTTTAAACTTCCAAAGAAATGGAAGTAAAAAACTAATTTTTGGCCATTATTGTGAGTGTTTTTTTAAAGGTTTTTCCAAAAGTTATGATGGAATGGGGATTTAGTGCTGTGGTGAGATTGGTAATGCTGCTGTTAAAGGGATTCTGATGGAAGTGGGCATGTGCCAGAGTCAGAGCTAGTTTGAAATGGGCCCTGGTGCAGATGATGGAATGGGGTCTCTCTTGCCCTCCTCCCAGTGCAGGAACTGCACCATGGACCATGAGTGGTGGGCCCAAGATCAGCTGCACCACCTGTCCTTATGATAGCTACGTCCTTGACACGTGCTCCAGGGGGAGGCTTGAAAGGTGACCAAGAATAAGGCTCTGCTGTAACTGGGGCTAAAACTCAGTTTCGCAGTTCTCACTTTTCTCAGTGAGAATCACGGTTCTTGGCTCGTTCTTGCAAATTAAAACAAGCCATAAACTGCCTGGATTCTCGTCAAGAAAAAAAACAACCCACAGTGCATGTGCAAACGGGTGTGAGGGCCACGCTGCACATGCGCAGCCCTTTTCCAAAATGGTGCCAGCAGCGTTGCCACCATTTTGGAAAAGGGCAGGCAGTCTGCCCTTACGCGAATGACACCGTGCATGCACAGAACGTCTGCCCTTTTCCAAAATGGCAACGATGCTGCCAGTGCCATTTAGGAAATGGTTGCGCATGCACAGAACGGCCCTGGTGGCCGTTTTCCGCATGTACAGTGATTGATTAATTTTATTGTGAGATATCTTGTGAGATTTCATACTGGGGCCTAGATCTTGGCTAGATGTCAGTTCTGGCCAAAATCTTGCGAGATAACATGTACAAATCCAATTTGATTCTCATTTCAGCCCTAGCTGTAATCAGACATGGTGAAGGCAGAAACCAGAACAACGTTGTGGGCAATGTACTGCCTATACAAATAATAATAATTATTATTATTATTATTTATTTATTTTTATTTTATTGTTTATACAGTGCCCCTCTACCAGATGACGCTTGGTGTGCTTTAATGTTTAAAATACAATAAAACACTATATATAAAATCAGTTTTAAGCAATTTAAAAGGGGGAGGAAAAACACATGGAAGGGGAGCCAGCAGCACCTTCAGGTGCTTTTTGAGGCTGAGGAGGGCGTAACCAAGATGAACATCTGGAGGGAGGGAGTTCACACTGGGGGACCCGCCACAGCAAAGGCCCAATCACCCGCCGATTTAAGGTGCGATGGCCGGGTCCCCAAACAGCAGTTGGCATTGGAGCACAGATATAGCCAGTAGGGTGAGGTTCCAGGAGTAGGTCTTGAATATAGTCAGGGCCTATGCCATTCAGGGCCTGAAAAAGCAGTAGCACAATTTAAAATTCAATCTGCCACTCTACAGGCAGCCAATGCGGAGAACACAGGGCAGGTGTAGTAGGATCACTGCTACCCAAGACAATAAACATCCATGCTGAACGTTCTGAACAAGCTGCAAGTGACAAAGCAGCACTTCTGGAAGCCCATATAAGAGGGAATTACAAAAAAATCAAGCCTCGTGGTCAGGCAGTGTCAGCCTGGGATAAGTACAGGCATATCTTATGCAGATTGAACAGCTGTCAAAGGAGTTTTCTAACCACATCTGATGCCTGTGTTTTCACAGAACATGATAAAAAATGATGCCCCAGTTCCTTACCTGGCCCACAACCTCCACCCAGACACTGACAATATGCAGGGCCCCGAGGGAGGCGAGGGCATGCTCATATCGGCTATCCCTCTCCACCATCACCACCTCAGTTTTCCCCAGGTTGAGCACAAGGTACCATGGTACCATGCTCATACATGGTCCTAGTCCTTTTAAACTCATTCTTACCTCACAGTGTGAATAGCACTGAGTTGTTGTTGTTGTTGTTGTTGTTGTTGATTATTGTATTAGCACTTATATAGCGCAAGCAATGTACCTAGTGCTTTAAAAAGAGTAAGATCGACACGGTCCCTGCCCGAAAGCTTACAGTCTAAAGACGGGGAGGGGAGACCGGGAAGGGGGAACAGAGGGGGAGACCAGGGATGCAACGTTCATGAGGATGCGAGAGCTCAGGTACACGTTCTTGGCTTGGTTACAGAGAATTGGGAGTTTGCAGATAACAGGTGGGGGATAATCCTGGGTGGGGATGATTAGCAGGAGTTAGGAAGGGCAGAGCGGAAGAGGTGGGTTTTGAGGAGGGACTTGAAGGTGTGGAGGGTGGGGGTAGAAAAAGAACGAGTTCTTGGGGTGGGGGTAGAAAAAGAAACTCCAGCACACCACGCCAGTGTGTGAATGAACTCCATTGAGAGTAGTTGGGAATGGAAGCTTTTATAGAGCTTCAGCTGCATAATCTCCGTGTAGTATCTCGCTTGTGGCAGTAATTGCAAGAACTGATTTGAGCTCATAAGCTCTTGTTGGACTTTAATGGCCTACTACACTGCCAGCTTCAGTCATTCCGTTTTTGATGAGGGAAAGCAGCAGATGCATCAGTAGTTTCAAACCAAATGCTTTTGTAACTTCCTCGTCTGTGTGCTGCTAGCAGTGCTTATCCATCGCCTGCAGCTTGTTCAGAATGTATCAGCCCAACTGCTTACTGTTTGGGGCAGCAGCGATCATACAATACCTGTCCTGCATTCTCTGCATTGGCTTCCTGGAGAGCAATAGATTGAATTTAAGATCACACTGCTGGTTTTCAGGGCCCTGAACAGCGTCGGCCCTGGCTATATTCAAGACTTGCTCTTGAAGCCTCACGCTGATAGTTATCTGCATTCAGAAAGCACCCCCTGTTTGGGGATCCTCCCATCGCATTTTAAGTCTGCAGATGATCAAGACTTTGCTGTGACCAGTCCCTCTGTAGGATTTGCTCTCTCCAAGTGCTTTTAGGATCTGCTACTGGTTCCCCTTAATGTGGTTTTTTTCTCCCCCATTTACCTTCCCCTTTTAAATTGTTTTTTACACAGATTTATCATTTAAATGGATTTTATATTTCATTGTATTTTTATGCTGTGAAGCGCTCTGAGCACCATTTGGTGATAGTGGTGGGGGCACTATAAAAATAAAGTTGTTGTTGTTGTTGTTAATAATAATAATAATAATAATAATAATAATAATAATAATAATAATATTATTATTATTCACTAATTTTCATGTTGCATTTCGTTTCTCTCTCCAAGCCATGGAACCAATTCGCCAAGACAAACGTGTCTCTCAAGGCCAGAATGGTGACTTGTACTTTTCCAATGTCATGCTGGAGGATGCTCAGACCGACTACAGCTGTAATGCTCGCTTTGCTTTCACCCACACCATCCAGCAGAAAAACCCATATACCCTCAGAATCCTGACCAGTAAGTGTCACCTTCACCCTTCGTTCTGGTACTGCTCCAGTGCTCCACTTGGACTCTTATGGTATTGGCAATATTCAGAAAAGGCAGCCTCTTGCTGCACGGATACCTTGGGGGGTAGGGGGGTGTCACTTCCATAATATTGTTTCCCTGAGCTTTCTGTAGATCAGCATGGAAATCTGAGGTTTAAGCTAGTCTAGCTAAATATGGGAGAGAAAAACTAGAGGTGTGTGTGTGTGTGTGAGAGTGAGAGTGTGGTAGGTTTTGAAAAAAGCCTCTGGTACATTCTCACAAGATAAAAAAAAAGTGCCCAAACTGTTTTCCCACAGGTTTTTTATTTGTTTTGTTTTTGCTTTTTAAAAGTTGTGTGAATATATTGGGTCACAGGAAACTTTAACAAATGACGCACAAGTGTGAGCTCACAAACTAAGATTTCACAATCATGTTTCCACCTTGTGCATTTCTTGTAACATGCACGTGGACACTTTCCATTTTCAGTTGCCATCTTCATAGAGACATAAGCCAGCCATGCAACATCACAGAATTGCTAGCAGTAGCAGGGACAATACCCAAGACAAAATTAAAAGTGGGCGAAACAACATGTGAAAAACCATAGGGCACAATTGTTATTTCCTGCAGGAAATGTAAGAAGCAGGAGAATATGCTAGTGTGAATGCTTCCCTAGGGCATAGTCAAAAGGCCCAATTTGCTGTAAATCCAGAGTTAGAGTTTGTTGCTTTGCTGTGGACCTAGTCTCTAAACTCTTGTGTTTCAGTTGTGAGGAGAAAACCTGAATTTATGCAAAGAGGTTGTGATGCAGTAGTAAGTTGATGACAGCTAAAAGGTGAAAACAGACATAATGCTAACTCTGCTTTAACACTGCTTTAACATTTCTTATGCATGTTTCAGGTCTGTATTGGTGTCCTATGCAGCCTTGCAACATGCATACGAAATGTTAGAGGTGTTAAAGTGGAGTTAGAGTTATGTCGATTTTCACCCAAAGTCTCTTAAAGCTCCATTTTCTGGGGCTGCCACCTCATTGAGAACACACTAGCGAGAGCAGTGTTGTCCAGAATCCTCTCCAGATCTGCTTTAAGTGGGTACAGCACCCTTGTTTTGGTGGAGTAGTACCAGTTGAACCTATGTTTGAATTTAACCAATTGTTTCTCTTGTGAGATTGGGGGGAGGGTTATGTTTGTGAACACCATGGCAAATGGCACACACAGACCCATGATCCACAGAGTATAGGGCTAAATCAGTGGCAGTTCTAGGGTCAGGGCTGTGAGGCAATGCCCCACAAGCTCCCTAGGTGCTGCTGCCACTGCTGCAAAAGACGTGAGGGGAAAACAACTTTTGTGGGGGCGGCAAGACACCATGACTTCCCTCCACCAAGTCCTGATCTGGAAGGGGGTAGGGGGAGCATCTCAGCTTGATGCCAAGCTCCCAGGGGATGCTTGCTTTCATGCTGCGTGCGCGCGCACACACACACATGCACACATGGCAGCATGTTAAAGTTCATCACCAGCTCCAGCACCGGCAGGTGAGAGAGGGGGAGGGAAGGCTGGTCGCTGACAGCACACAAGCAGCCAGCCTTCCCTCCCCCTCTGTCACACTGTCGGCACTGACACACACACGCTGTCACCCGGCCTTGTGATCAGATCAGCCTGCTGTGATCTGATTTGCTCGTGCTGCAGCTGCTGCCACGCCTGCTGGGACTCAGGGAGGGGAATCTTGCATTGCACTCACTCCTCATGAAAGTGCACCACCTCCCTTCCCCTCTCTTCTGCGCCCCGCCCCCCCTCCCTCTCGGAGGTGGAGCTCTGGGGCAGACGGAGCACTCAGGAGGGGAGGGGGGACTGAGAGGAGCAGTGTGAGGGCACTTTAGAAGATTCCATAGGAATCTTCCAGCGCTGAGCCTTAATTTTGGGGCGATAGAGCTATCGCCCTGGCCAATCTCTGACCCCCCAAAAAGGCGGTGGAGCCGGCATGTAGTTTGTGCAGTGACTTAGGGGATGAGGGAGGGAGCCGGGAGGAAAGCCCAGACCTCGCTCATGCAAAGGAAGGTAGAGCGAACCCCAGCATAAGGCACTGTCTGGCTGCTCCAGTGGCTGGATTCTGTCTTTGGCTGGGGCTTCTCCAGGCAGGCAGCAAAGTTCCCTGAATCCCTTCCCCTTGGATTGTATCAGTCCTGGCTTTGGCTGAGGCCAGGTAAGAGGAGAAGGGCTGTTTATTCCTATTTATTTGATCCTTTGGGTTTACTGTTGTTGTTTTGCTTAATCTGGCTTGGGTGGAGAAAATGCATTGATCTCATTAAGTGAAATGATTGCATAAATTATATTTATTAATTGAAATTAATTTTTTAATTTGAATTAAATATATTTATTTATTTATATTAACATTTTTATGCCGCCCCCTCCTGCCTCAGGCATCTCGGGGCAGCTCACAACATATTAAAAACATTAAAACAAACAGTAGTAATTCAGTTAAAAAACAATATAAAACCCCATCCCCCCCTACCCTACCCTAACCCACCCCACCCACCCCATCTCCCTCGGGAAAGACCTGGCGGAACAGCCAGGTCTTATGTTGTCTGCGGAAAGAGGGGAGGCCGGCAGCCAAGCGGATCTCCGACGGGAGGGAGTTCCATAGCTGCGGTGCAACCACGGAGAATGCTCTCCTCATAGCGGAAACCCAGGGGACCTCGAGGAGGGCGCCCCCAATCAACCGCAGGGGCCGCTCCAGGTCCCGGAGGGTGAGGCGGTCCTGCAGATAGGCAGGGCCCAAGCCATTTAGGGCTTTAAAGGTCAGCACCAACACCTTGAATTGGGCCCGGAAGCCTACCGGCAGCCAGTACAGAGAGCGAAGCACAGGTGTGATATGCTCGCATCAGCCCATCCCCGTCAAGAGACAGGCCGCCACATTCTGCACCAGCTGCAGTTTCCAAACCAATACCAAGGTTAGCCCCACGTAGAGCGCGTTGCAGTAATCCAGTCTCAAGGTAATAAAAGCATGGATGACTGTGGCCAGATCCGAGTCCGAGACATACAACCTAAGCCGACGCACCAGGTGTAACTGGCGAAATGCTCCCTTTGCCACAGCCACCACCTGGGCATCCAAGCGGAGCTGCGGGTCCAGGAACACCCCCAGACTCCGGACCTGAGAAACCAGGGAAGGGCAGACCCCATCAGTGATGGGGGCCACCACTCCCTCAGCCCTCCCCACAACCATCACCTCCGTCTTGTCAGGATTAAGCCTCAGGCGGCTCACCCTCATCCAATCCCCCACAGCGGACAAACATCGGGTAAGCACCGAGACTGCCGGGTCTGAGTTGGAGGAAAATGAGAGAGATAGCTGGGTGTCATCAGCATATTGATGACATCTCACTTCGTATTCCATAACAACCTCTCCCAGAGGCTGCAGATACACATTGAACAAGAGAGGGGATAAGATGGAACTCTGGGGTACTCCATGTGTGAGGCCCCGGGGGGAAGATGAAAACTCCCCCAGCACCACACGCTGGGTTCTCCCGGCCCGGAAAGAGCGGAACCATTCAGGAACAGTTTTGCCAATCCCTGCCCAGTCCTGCAGCTGAATCACCAACAACTCATGATCAATGGTATCAAATGCAGCCAAGAGATCTAACAGGAGGAGCAGCAGGGTCGAACGACCCCGGTCTAACTCACGGAAGAGGTCGTCGGCCAAGACCACAAGCGCAGTCTCCGTGCCATAATGCGGACGAAAGCCCAACTGCGAGGGATCGAGAAAATTAATCTGGTCCAAATGCCCCTGGAGCTGCTGAGCCACCACCCATTCAATAACCTTCCATAAAAAGGGACGGTCAGAGATTGGCCGATAACTGGCAAGGACGTCAACGTCCAAAGATGGTTTCTTGAGCAGGGGCCCCACCACCGCCTCCTTGAGACAGCCCGGCACCCTCCCCTCCCCAAGGGAGGCGTTGACTATCCCCGCCAGCAACAACCCCAATGTCTCCCGGCTAGCCTTAACCAGCCAGGATGGGCATGGATCTAATTCAGAATTAGTGGTTCGAACAGTCCCAAGAGCATCCTCCGCATCTGAGGGCAACATCGTCTGAAACTCATCCCACAAACCAGGACCAGACAGGGCTTCCACTGCCTCAGACCTGTTCTCTGCAAAAAGAGTCTCATCAAAACCATGGTGAATTTGAGCAATCTTATCCGCAAAAAAGTCCGCAAACAAATCACAACGATCATTCAATGGTTCTATGTCCAGGCGGAGGAAGGCCGGACTGACCAGTCCTCTCACCACCCAGAACAGCTCAGCCGGGCGGGACTTAGCAGATGCAATGCAGACAGCAAAGAAAGGTACGTAACCAGACTCTATGCCACAACTGGTCCACTATATGTGTTTGCTTAATCTTAGCTTGAGAGAAAATGATTTTTTTTGAAAATGAATGCATGCACTGATGATCATTTGATTTTAATTCTCTTCGTCTCTGGGGTGCCTACCTGCCTTTCTCTCTCTGTTTTCTCTCTCAACTTGAGAAGCTTGATGTAGGAGAAATCTTACAAATCTTTGATCAAGCTTGGTATTGTGGTTTTTTTGGGTTGCATCCCAGTCATGAGTTAGTGGACGGAGAACAATCCTGCATGGTGGTTTAAGAATCTGTGGTTTTGACTTTTGGTTTTGGTTTGAATTCCAGTCACAGTTTAATGGGAGAAATTATTATTGTTATTTATATAGCGCCAGCAATGTACCACTACCTGGCACTGTACAATCCACAGTCAGAGACCATCGGTCCCTACCCCAAAAGGATTTACAATCTGAGAGACAAGGAAGGGGGAGACAAGGGAGGGGTAAACATCAAGAAAGTCAAGAGTACATTCATCATGAGATTGAGAAGTTGCAGACTCACATGCTTTGCTTAGGAGAAACACTCACTCAGTTCCCCCTCAGAACTGGTTTAGTAGTTTGCATTTCAATCATCTTTAATCTGATGTAAAAAGAACCCTTGCTTTGGGTTTTACTATGTGATTTAGTGGGACTAGTCCATGTACGCAAAGCTAAAACAAAGCAAAGTAACTCTGTCACAGAGTGACCCATGGGGAAAATAGAGTGAAATTCTCTCCAATCTGAAGCTATGCAGTTAAAGAAATATAAACTGCACTAGTGTTTTGATGTGCTGCAGATTGCCATATTCAGTCAGCTAAGCTTTCATGTTGTTGTTATTATTATTATAAACATTTGTATAGCACCAGCCGTGTACCTGGTGCTTTACAGAACAAAGATAAAGAAACTGTCTGCACCTCTGCTTTACTTTTATGGTCAGAGTTGGACTAAAATCCAGCGATGAATGGTTGAATTTTTCATTGGAAGTTGAATATTGTAAACCACAGTCACGGTTCCTTTCATTGTAGTTACAACTTTTTAAAAATAAACCAACCACCACCAGTCTAGCTCTGTTGGATGTTATCAATCCTTCCAGATGTAAACCACCAGAGAGTTTCCTAACTTGTACAGTACAAGGCAATCACTTAGCCTTTCCATGCCTCAGTTTCCCCAGCAGTACAAGGGAGAGGAGGCTAGAGACGCACACCTTTTAGAAAGGGCAAGATGCAAAAGAAAGGGAGCTTAATATTGGTTTGGGGGGTTGAATCCCTCCCAGTCATGATTTTGGGAGAAAACATTTGCATGGTTTCATTGGTTTGCATTTCAATCCTCGTCACTGACACTCAGAATGCACTGGACTGGGATATCTACAGTTACTGTCTGTGTGCTGGAGGGGTTGTGGTGGTGGTTTTAAGCTTGATGTGATTGAAATCTAAGAAGGACAAGCCCGGTTTGCCACCATGCACACTGGACTCACTTGCCTCTGTTGTTGTTTGCTAAAACTGCTATCCTGTGTGCATGTCCATGTTCTATTCCATTGATCATGGTCATGTAAGTGTGCAGTTTTAGGATTGACTCTGCCTACCATTGGCTCCTCCCACCATTGGTCTGGCCCCACCCACTTCTGGCCCCACCCACTGCCCCACCAGCTTCAGAACCCACCAGCCGCCACTGGGCTAAATTATTTATAAACAACAAGCAGCTATTTATCTGCAACTCTTCCGTGGATGTCTGTAGAAAGACTTTCCCTATGGAACACAAGCAATTGTGTTGGAATCTTATGTCGGTTTTCAGGTGACCTCAATTTCAACCCAGCAAAGGGCATCCTCTCTACGGGCCAGAGAGAAGCACATTTATTCACTCTCGCTACTTAATGAGGAGAGACTGTGGCTGGAGATGTGCAGGCTACAAACCGGATTGACTTTAATCTCATTCTGAGCCCTTTTCTGACTGCCAAATACTTTCCCTGCCGCCCTGTTTGTATGCTAGGCAATACTCCTTGATTTGTCTCTGAATACTTATTTAGCTGCTAGGAAAGGAATGTGTGTGAATTGGAGCCAGTGGGAGAGATGACCATTTGCTAGGGATTTCATTTGAGTTTTGCTGCAGGGAAAGTTGCAGGAGCCCTATTCCTGGTCACAAGTGTATGTCGAAATCTTGAGGAGGAGTAGGTTGTGAGTCTATTGCAGCAGGGGTTGTGTCTCATTTTGTGTTTATACAGTACACAGAATAATAAAGGGCTAGATTGTGGTATCAGAGAGGGGGAAAATGTGTTTTCTCCTAATGGAAATTTTGCTAAAACTCTTCTGGTGAGCTATCCTGGTTGTAACCGGAGGATTTGTACCTAAGGAAACAGTTGTCCAATAGAATCATAACTGCTCCACCAGCTGAAGCCAGAGGAAAGTACTCAACTGTAATTTCTACTGAAACACTGGAGATAGCTTTTTCAAGGCAAAAGTGGTACATAGGCTCTTAGCTCCTAATGGCTGATCGTTTTTTGACAATACCTAAAGATGCCACCTTCAAAACGTTCCATTGGTGCAAACCTCATTTACTTCTGTAGGGCTTGAGTCTGTGGAGTGCTTTAAGTCACTTAGGTGCTTTTGCAAATACTACTGTCAAACAGTAAGTAGAGGCACACTGGATAGAATGACAAGCAAAAGCTGTGTTTGCAAGCTCGTGGAACATTCAGCATCTCTTGTGTGCATCTGTATAAATGAAATAGCACTTGATTTTACCTGGCTGTAAAACTAATGGAATGATAGGTCGGAGGGCCACGCTGCTGGCATTAGTAGCAGGGACACACATGATGGTTCAAGGATGTCGCTTGAAAAAGTGACAATAGGCATCATGAGGAAAGTTCCAAGCAAAATATGCAAAAACGTAAACCTCTGCATAGCTTTTAAACTTAGCAAATTGGACATGCCCATTGTACTGATCTGGTGTTGGGTTCAAACAGACCCCAATTAAGCCATAATTTTAAAAAACAAACGAACGAGGGTTAATATTAAAATGACAACAGCTGTCTAGAAAATAATTCACACTGTATCAAGATTTTGTGGGGGGAGGACAGGAATAGGAATAGCACAAAAGGCAGCAGGGATCAGTAATACCCCACAATGGACACAATGTTAACATTACCAACTACACAGAAATAGCAGCTGAGTTTTCAACTGGGGTGCCAAGTGTTTACCAAGCAATTAGTGATTCGATCTAATTATCGTTGTATTCCTTTGAGATGGCTCCATGAAGTCTGATATCTTGTCTTTAGATAGCAACCTTACTGCAAAAAGGTTTTAATGTTAACCCTTACTGATCAAAAGGGTCACTTAGCAAGTAAATGAAGGGGTCCAAACGACCCCATATGCCTAATTGGTAAGTATTTTTCAAAAAGAACTCTGCAAGCAGCTATGATGAAAAAAACAGTGTTGAAGTTATAACTGCAAAAAAAATATACACAACTCAGTTTATGTTTGTAAAGTGGTTCTTTAGCTTGGAGATAATAGACACCCCCACCCCCCAAAAGCATTAGTAGTGATTTTTTTGTGTACACGAAAATGTCATTAATGAAAACAGACACAATGCTATATTTCAACTTCTTGTGAGAAAAGAAGGAAAGAACAGGTTCTGGTTTAAGCATTTAAAGAAATAATAAACATTTATTTATTTTTAACAGCATTTGAAGGGTGGTCTCCCTTACCCCCAGCACCCTAGGTGCATAGTACTTTCAGTTTTCCATGCACTTTAATTGGGGTCAAACTGACTCCCTGCAGCATCAGAATAAAAACCTTAATTTAAAAAAATTACAAGGGGGGAGGGGGCATGAAACACCACAGGGCAATTGAGCTTTATGGTTGACAAAGTCATAGAGTATGGAGTGGCAGAAGTTCGCTAAAAAAAAAAAAGTTTTATTAACCCTTTTGTACTCCTCTCAGGTCAGTTAGACCCCACCTATCGGCCTAGGGTTAAGTTCACCGCTTGTCTCTACTTGACCTCGGTAGATGTTCGGTGCAGTTCTTCTCTGCTGCCCATTAGTTTATCAGTCAAATTAACTTATCTATTCCATGGATACAGACCTCCGTTTTATTTCCCCCTCTCTTCTCAACAGCTAAGCAGCTTTTGCTTTAGCCAGAGAGGTGGGCTGTGTTGGAATGCCTCCGTGCCCAGTTCCAGTGGAAGCCAGCATATGAGAGAGCTCAGATTAGTGTGAGCTGCCTTAAGCATACAATGCAAGAGCCCGCAGTGCCATCCTGAATTGGCAAGCTGCCACCTGGTTAATTTTAAATGAGAACTCTGTTAGCCTGAGAGAATATGTTTTGTTTTGTTTTAAAAAGTGCTACACAGTTTGAGGCAGGTATTTACAGCTGTACAAAGTGTGTGTACTATTCTGCCCAATGGAATGGTTGAGTTTGGCTCTTTTGTCATTTCCATCCATGCAAATTAATCTATTTGAAGCCAATAGTGTGAACAGCAAAACCAGCCCATAACATTTTACATTTGCTTTGCACTCATTTGAACAGAGCCCAAAAGTACAAGGCAGTGGGAGGTCATGACCCTTATGACTGACTGACTATAGTAACTGATGTAAAACGCAAAAGGAATCATATTCCCAAAAGTGCCCAAAGTACTATTGGAAGTCAATGGGAGACATGCAGCAATATCTGTTAAGTACTTGACTAGAATTGGGTACTGTTGAAAACTTCATCCAGAATCTTTGCTGGCTGATTTGGTGAAATGTGGCAGTGGCACAATATGGGCAGGATCCTGAGTGTGGTGCAAATAAATGTGTCTTCCTTGATGGCAGTGGACCTGTACTTATGTACAACAGCTTAAGTCTCTGGCTTAATGTATTCACACCTGGTGGAGGAATGTGGAGGGCAAACCATGGCTGAGCCTTTTTGACCAGTTTTAAGATGTGTGTGCTTATCTGCAAACATTAATTCTGTATACTATAGTGTTTTTCATCTAGATAGCTCTAGGGCAGCTACACTTCTGGGCCCTTTAAAAGGTTCCTTAAGACTGTTGTACTTTAGGTTCCAATTATACTGGACTCACTCTTGAGTCTTCTCTTGGAAATGTCTGCTTTATTATAACATGCAAATGCCATCCTAGTTGCCTCCTTGGAGGCCTTTACATAGAGGGTGAACTGGAGCTCTAGTTTCCTAACTGCTATGATGATAGATTCATTGTCTCTATTCTGTTCAAAGGGGTTGAATTTTCTTTTTGTTCCGAAAAACATTATGCGATCTATGCCTTAAACTAGGTGGGTGAGGGGCACCATCTCCTTTAAAATACATATGTATATGTTTGGTCTGACTGTTGAAAATTTATTCAGTATTTTTTATTTTATATCCTATATATGAAAGGGAAGAGAATTGCACTTCCTGAATATAAAGATACAGTAGAAAGATCAGGCCCTTCCTTTCTGCATTCTCATTCCAAGCGTCATCGCACCTCATTCATGCAGATCTCGGAGCAAGGATGGGTGTGGCATTAATATTTAAACTCCAGGTTGGTGACCCTTCCTGTAACAAATGCACCCCATTCCATAAATGTTCTAAACCCTTCTGTTGCATATACATGTTGTAATGTTGCTGTGGAGTGTCTCGTTTCAAACCCTGATAACTATTTTTTAAAATCCCAAAGGGCATTGAGTAGAATGACACTTTAGAAATGAGTGGCCTGATCCTCATCTAATGTAAGCCATCGTAGTCTCAGTGGCTCTTCTATAATAATTTGCACCAGCTGAAGGTCTAACACCTAGATCTCTGTAGTTGTTGCTAGCATTTGTTGTCACCAAATGTGGGTGTTGGGTTTAGAGACGCTGACAATGAATGATGGATGAATGTTAGTGAATATTATTTTTTAGAGCGAAAACCACTTTAATGTGCTTTTAATATAAAAGTGATTTTGCAATTTTGATATCCTAATTTTGTTCCTCTTTGTTACATCTTTCTGCGTGAGTATGCTGTCATTTGCGCTGTCCAACTCACGTTTCATGCTGACACAAAGTAGCAGGAACATGTTGTTCCCCTCGTGTGTTTAAGAAAATTAAGAACTAAATAATTTCCTTTCAAAATTGGTCAGGATTTTTCAGACAGCCAATCATCTCCTACAAAAAGGATATGACATGTACATTCGAATCAGTGTTTATTAAACCTTTAGCTGGTGCTTTTTCATTTTACATTTCTTTTTAAAATTTGATTCTACATCTTGTAGAAATAAGCAGTCTTTTCTTTTTTTAAGTGCTGTCTTCTGTGTTTTGTTTCTTTTCAGATTGTTCTTTTTGGAATACCTTTTGTGTTTTTACTTTGCATATTTGCATTTATTTTATGTTTTTATTTTGAATTTTGTGTTTGGTGGCATTTTTGTTCCTTACTTTTGTGCTCCTCCTACCTGATCTGCCTTTTGTTACTCTGTATATGCTTTGTTGCATTTGGTACGCTCATGCTCTTTTGTTTATTACAGAGAATTCCCATAATGAAACGTCCTTTCGAAATCACACTGACATGTACAGTGGTGAGTCAACACTGACTTCTGGAGAACTTCATGTTCTAACCCCTTTGTACCTAACCTAACTTACTCTTGTGTTAACATCCACTATTTGGTTGATCAGTGAAACTGACAAGACAGTTGATATGTTAGTGATATTTTACATAAAATTTATATATATATAGTATATTTTAGTTATACTATATATATATATCCAGTTTGCTTGATTTTTTTTTTTTACTTAATGTTTTTGTGATGTAAATATTTTTTCATACTCTACATTCCAACAATACTCCTAAGTTTTAGATTATTGTACTGTTTATGGTTTAATTAAATTGGAGCTGTCCAACTATCCATATACTGGGATAACTGGGATCTGAACCAAAGCAAAGTCCATCCAGTTAGGCTTGATCAAATCATAGCCAAACCCACACAGAAAATAAAGATTCCCACCCACAAAGAGAAGAATATCTGAGAGGAAAATCTAGATTTCACATCTGAATGGAAAGAAGGAACTTCTGTTTTCAGCTGAATGTAGATACTGAGAAGGAGAAGAGGTAGCTGGTTTTCTGCAAAGCGTGATGATCTGTTTACCTTTGTTAGTGTTGTAATGCATGTGTTGAATGCTTTCAGAAGATTCTCATTCTTTCCTCTTTCGATGAAAAAATCACCTCTGGAGAATATGTTGTTGGGGAAGCCTGCATCCTACTCATAAATTATTCTTCAAATGCACAGTTGCTCAGCTCCCCAGAGCGCGCTTATCTTCCTGCAGTTAAATTGAAAGCGTTGTGCAAGTGATGTAACAATATAAACAACAGGGGTGTGGTGGGGGCTGCAATTAATTTATTTCAGCAGTGGGGCTCAAAACTCAAAGAATTCCAATCTAAATCATCGCAAAATGCTTTGTCAGCCTGGGCCGATGAACAGCAACGATATTCCTGCCGAGTAGGGAAAGGACAGAACTCCAAATTCAATTAATTCAGCCCCACTTCTTTGATTAATACGATCAGGAGAGTCTTGGAGGTGGGGGAACTCTCTGATGTTGATACAGTCTGTATCTTTTCTTCGTGTTAGACTGTTCAAGGATGAAAAAGAATCCAGAATAATGAGAGAGAGTCCATTTGCCTTGAAAATGCAAGATGACTTTACAGACTTCATTTGCTTAACACAAGGGGCTGCGTGCTGATAGCAGATATGCATAGGCAAATTTAATTGATGTCTTTATGATTGGGGAAGCCAAGGGAAAAATTTGGACGCTTTAAAATTTCAGTAGTCTTATTTAGATAAACACCCCTTCAATCAGTGTCCTCAGATTACCTGCCTCAAGTCCACATATCTTCTGGATTATTTGTAGCAAGAATAAATTTCTTGGACTTGCTCTGTCTCTCTGTGGAGAACCTTAGACTTGTTCCAAAAGGGGAGAACTTGCCCTTCCCCCTTCATCACTTGCTTCTGCATAAAGTCAGATTTGTGCTATTAGGAGTGCTATTTATTACAGTGTCCAGTCTCCCACATAAGGGAACAAAGAGTTTGCACCCTACCCTGACCAAGCTTTTGCACCCAGCCCAGCTCACAAACTAAAAATTTGTACACTCATTTCTGAGAAGTACTTTTGAATCTTAAAATAATTTAGTATATAGGACACTGAGCTGGGACTCAAGAGACATAGACTTAATTCCTGGCTCAACTATGGACCCCCTTGTCTGACTCTAGGTAAGTTACTTTTCTGCCCAGTTCCTCAATCTTGCATATTAAAATGAGGACAAATAAATGATATGGTTTTGTTGTTTGGGATCTATTGGCCTACTAGCGACTTCGGAATTTACTAGTGCAGCGAGGTCATCAGCAGAGGAAGAAATTGGAAAACTGATGTTAGTAAGGTGTCTGACTTCCATTGACATTGGGTATTTGAAGTTCATCTGAAATGAACAATCCAACAAACAAGTGCACAAGTGTAAGATGGGGGTACCTGGCTTGACAGCAGCACATGTATGATCTAGTGGTTGATCACAAACTGAACACAAATCAGCAAAGTGATGTGACTGCAAAAAAGGCTAATGCAATTTTAAGCTCCATTAATAGCCTAAATTGCTTCCAACTCAACTGAAGTATAATTCCACTCTATTTGGCACCAGTCCGATCTCGCCTGGTGTATTGTGTCCAATTTTGGGTACCTCATTTTAAGGACATTGGCAAATTGGAGCAGCTTCAGAGGAAGACGACAGTGGAAGTAAATCCTGTGAGAGAGATTGAAGGAACTGGGTATGTTTAACTTAGTGAAGAAAAAATTAAGGTGAGACATGATAGCCTTCAGATATCTAAAGGGCTGTCACAAAAAGATAGCAAGGAACTGTTCTTCATTGCTACAGAGGGCAGGACAAGAAATAATGGGCTCAAATTAGAGGAAGTAGGTTTCAGTTAAATATCAGGAAGAACTTCCTTAACAGTAAGATGTGGGACAATGGAATAAATTGCCTAGGGAGGACGTAGGCTCTCTGTTACTGGAGGTTTTCAGAAAGAGGCTGAACAGCCATCTGCTGGGATGTTGTAGCTGTAGCCATCCTGCACCCAAGCAGGGGGTTGGACTAGATGACCCCCAGATACATTCCAGCTGTCTGATTCTATGAATTCATCCATTTCAGGTTCATATGGACGAAGCAGATACAAATCACCATTCATTTCTGCTTCATTTATTCATTTTGGGTTTTTCAGTCTCATTATTTCTGGTCATAAAATACTGAAATAGCCAGACCAAAATATATGGAGAGGTGAATATATGAATTTTGCTTTGGATCTGGATGTTTATTTGCATGTTTGGAAGGCTATCAGTATACACAAGTACTCTCTGCCAATGAGAAATTTGCTGTTTGTTTCTATCCTGCTTGAAACTCTCATTTTCCCCTGGTATAACTTTGCAGAGCTGAAAAATCCCCAAAGGGGTATAAATTGCAAGCTAATATGAATTAGGGGGCAGGGGAAATTAACTGTGTTGCTTAGGCAACTGAATATCTTCAGTTTCTTTGCAACAGTTTCTCCGCAGAAGTGGAGACAAGTTAGATAAAAATACTACTACAGTCTGGAAATGTTGGTTTTGCCATGACACTTACCAAATTAGGCTCTCCCTTTGAAACTTCCCCTCTTGCAGAGCAAGCACAGCAGAATAGGAGATGCCATATGAAAAGCAGAGGAAACCCCTTCTGTTTATTTCTCAGCAAAAACTATCTGGAGGACAGATTATAGATGGATCAGAAACCTAGAAAAAGCGCCAGCAGCAGAACAAGTGCCCTAAGCACATAGCAGTATCACAAGATGTGCTATTTAATTGATGTCAGGAATGCCCTTGAAAATGGAGACATAATTGGTTTTTCTTCTTGTTTTAATGACAAGCACAGCTTTGAAAAGGGGGTTACAAGTGAAATTAGATTCTCTAGCAGTGTTGTTTGTTACATAAACTGAATCACATGTCCATGTGATGCAAGTGAAGGGAATTTCTCTTTTGCACCTGTGAGTGGGCACGACTCTAATTCTGAGATAATGGTGAGAAAACCTTATGGAGAGCTCTGCTTAAAATGGATCTAGTGGATCCTCCCTGGTTAAACCAAACTAAGCAAATAATGCCTAATTCCAAAGTTAATTCCCTTTACCCTGCTTGTGAGTTAATTGTTCTCCACTGACTCCAATGGAAGTTTGTTTGTTTTTCTGTCAGTTCCTAACTCTATTCACACAGGCAAGCTGGTTCTAATCCGCTTGCCTGATCTGCTGTGTGATCTCATGTGAGACATCAAACCAGCTGACCATTTGCATGCTAAACATGGTGAACTGCATGCAAATGAATTGCAGGCAAAGAAATGTTTGTAAGAATTCTTTTTTTAAATAATGAATATATTTGAGGAAACGTCTCTCTGTTAGTGGACAGGAGAGGGATTGATCTAATCAGTTATTCAACTTGGATTGTTTGCCCAGCTTCTGGCTAATCCACACATCAATTTCAGTTAAGCCACCAAGAAAATAACATAGGATAACAGGAACGTCTTAGCCAGCAAAATCAATCTGAAGTAACCATAACCAGTAGGTGTTTATCAGAGATAGGAGGCTAAACAGTCAGCTGTTCACACAATGACTGAAACATCTGGGGTCATTCAGAAGTGGAAGAGGTAATTTTACCTGCTGCAGATGGGGGCTCACCACAGGTTCTAATGTGCTTGAAACTATGAACCTGACAACAGTCGTCACCATTAACATGTCTTTTGCTTTTTCCCTTCTCTCTTCTTTTTTTTTTGCTGTTTCCCAAGATCAATATAAGACCTCCCTGTCTTAACAATCTAGTCAACTGTTTCCTTGCTGCTAACACCTGGCGGCAGGGAACACACATGTACTTGAGTCTCGGGCCAATGTGGGCCACCACTATACCTGTTTACATCCTCTATTTATTATATGGAAGATTAGGTCCCTGAAGTTATATGTAAACCCAAATTCCAAAATCCATTGTCTATCCCTCAGCACTAGAGCTGAAACAGATCACTGGTTTGTTACCCACAGGTCATACCGGCATTTTTGAGCACCGCATCCAGTATTCGATGAGCTGCTCAATTACCAATCAGGGACCCAGAAACTAAAAAAACCCAGTAATTTCTGGTACTGATTATTTGAAGTTCTGATTACCAATCTGTATATCGGGACAGAAAACAAACAAAAAATCGTTACTGGAAGTGGACATTCCAGGTCGGGCACTTGAATCAGGCAGAAATTCAGCAGGTAGACCCGTTTTTGTGGGTGCTTATTTCAGCTCTAGTCAGCACAGATGTGAATTACTCCCTGCACCTATCTGTGAATAACATCTTACATACAGAAGCATGAAATTTAGTGAAGCGTAATCTTCCCCTGATGCACCTGTGTACCTTTCATTATTGGGCCACCTGTATCAAGAGGACAATACACACCCGAGCAGCATCTCTCGGTTTACAAGCTGTGTAGCTGAAATCCTTGTACAGTATTGGGTCTGCCTCAGCAGCCGCTCAGCTACAGAGGAGACTTGCGAAGAACATTTTGCTAGACAGTGCCGAGACAATGAGGATTACAGTGACTTGATCTCTGTGTTTTGTGCACATTACTATATGGCAGCAGGAAATTTCTTTTAGCAAACTCCACTGGACATAACCAAGCCGGAGGCAGGCTCTGTTAGCACAGCAGACCTCCAGATAACCAGATGTCTTATGCTACTTTGCATCTGGATCCTGAGATGGCCAATTAGCCACAGACAGTCATAGCAACTGACCTATTACTCAGTGAGGCAGCTTATGAGTAAAAGGGGTTGGTTGAGATTTGGCATTATATGAATGTTAGGAGAATGCACATACAATAAATAGGCAATAGTTCCAAACAAAAATGTAGTTATGTATGTTTTAGCTTGCCCCTAATTATTGTATTGTCAGACGTGACACCTCAAATGCAAACGCAGTTTCTCAGACGTGACACCTCAAATGCAAACGCAGTTTCTCAAGACTCCTAGATTAGAATCTCCGAATGTGAATGTTTTTAATTCTGAATTCGTTCCAGTGTCTTTTGAGTCCTGGGTCACGTCCAAAATGTAGAGTCGAGTGAGCTTTGTTTCAGTTCAGATGCTGCGTAAATCACACCAGGTGTCTTGTGAAATTTCAGGCCAACGGGGTGGAAAAATTGCAAAATCCAGTTACGTTGATTAAATTGCCTTCAGACATAGTAAAATTCTGCATGAAAATAGCTTGAGACTTCAGTACCATGTGATGCGAGTCTGGATCCTACCCCTATTATCGAACTTCCTTCCTCTGAGGTTCACCAAAGCCCAAGGCTGAGCATTCTCTGGAGGCAATGTAGGACGTTTTTTATTTGGTAAAGCATTTGGCAGGAAGGGATAGGTTTGGGGGCTGGGATTGTTAAATAGTTTTGTATGTATATTTAATAAGTTATATGTTGTAACCTGCCCTGAACCCTAATGGGGTGGAATATACATTTTAAAAATAAATTAAAAATTAGTGTCAAACCCAAGCCCTAGATGTTCTTAAAAGTGGCTGTGCCTCAGTTTCCCTATCTGTAAAATGAGGATATTGGTACTTTCCCTCCTTTTGTAAAGCGCTTTGAGATCTTTGGATGAAAACTGTTATAACAGAATTTAAGCATTATTATTGAAGTTCCAACTGCTGCAGAAATTTCTTCCATTTATGATGGAAATGGAAGGTTATTTTTCAGACTTTGTAAGGGTGGCTCATTTGTGTATAGAAAGCAGATAGTTAATGGATTTCTCCACATATTGAGGAGAAATAGATACCCAGTTCTGGCTTCCCACCTCCACCTCTCAAGCCTGTTTCAACCCCATAAATAGAGTGAGACGCTAGCTGTACAACATTTTTTCCCGTATAGCTGTCACAACTCCTGGACTTGAGTTTTATCTTTACTTGGAATGGTTTCTGGATGCAAATCGTAAATACACAATTATGAGTGTGTTTGTGCTCTGGTAGAAACTTATTATGAATGATCCATGTTTGTGGGGTATCTAGCTGGCAGGAAGATCTTACTAATTTCTCCTTAATTTAATTTTCATCAATAATATATGGCTGGTTTAAAATGACTTTTACTGCTTCTTATCCCTTACTGGTTCCTTCCCCAGCTTCTGAGCCAAACTGGTTTCTTGCTAAATGATAAGTTAAAGCCTGCCCAGACATTTAAGGCTCATTCACACAAAATGTTTTTCGAGCGGGTAGTACCAAAACCCCCTATTCTGAGTGTTGTTTGAAATCCTTACTGCATTGGCTCCCAAACCTTTTCAAGTTATGAATGACTCAGAGTGTGGGAAACTTTAATATTTAATTATGCAGATCTAGGGTAATTTCAGGCGTGCATTCGCCACGTCCAACCACGCACCGGGATCCGTTTCAGATCCCGGTGAGGAATCAGTCCGGTCGTCCTTTAGACGTGTCACCTGATTCCTACAGGGGATCGGGGAGGGGGTGGGGTTGTGCGGCGCAATGTGTGGCCACGCAGCCCTGCCCCCCCAAGCTCCCCTGGTCGCCCGCCCTCCAGGAGATGGGCGGGAGCGCAGCGGCCTCTCCGGCTGATGCGCCCGATCCCGCATCGGGGTCCAGGTCACGGTCCAGAATTGGCGGAGGTAACAGATGTTACTTTCTGCCGATTCCGGACCATGGTCCAGCTAACCATGGTTCTGGACCTCCGGGCGGCTGGAGGTCCAGAACCGTGGTCAATGTGTTTCCCACCGGGTATTCAACGTGGTGAACATCTGGCAGAATGCACTACAGACGTTACGGTACCACGGCCACCACAGGGGGTTCACTGTGGTTGACCGTGGTATCGTAATGTCTGAAATTACCCCTAGTCTCATCAGGACCCTACTTGGCACTTACCATATCCTGTGCTCCTTGATGACCCCTTGTTCTTTGCCACCAGATGCAAACAGTTTGCTTGCAAGGATCTGACTCTAGCAAGTAGCAATGGTGTTATATAATTTGATTTAACCTGGAAGAAGCTTTAATCCCCAATACATAGTTTCCTGTTTGTCATCCCCTACTGCCACGTGTGGCCAAAGAATTCTAGAACAAGGTCTTCCTTCTCCAGTTCACGCTACTTCTGGAACATTACCATTTCCCCATGTCCTTCTCATATTGAGGGAAGTAACACAGGAAAGTGAAGAGAGGAAAGAGCCTTGAAAGTTCAGGGGAATCAGCAGTTGTGTGAGCGCACTGCTGCAGGACAGGACAAACCCAGATTAAGGAAAACATGTTGAATTTGCAAGGGAGAAAGGTGTTATGTGAAGCAGCTCATTTTGTACAGTGATTGTCTGTATAAAGCCAGCATTTTACATAGACATGTAGGGAGGTTACACCAGCCATACTGTCCAGATGTATTTATCTATGCATGAACCATAGGCAAACATTGGCTTTATATAAGGACAATCACACCAGGTTGCATATGCTATCTTAGCTGTTGGATATACATTGACTTGTAATGGCACAGTTAGTTTTAAAATAGGAAAGGACCTTATCAAATGTATCTAAATAAATGGTTTTAAAATGTATGCATACAACTTTGATTAGTGTATTGAATCCTCCAGGTAAGGTCAAAACTTATATCTGGTAGTAATCCATTAACCAAATAATGAACTAACTCACCAGCACTCGTGTTTTCCAAAGTCATCCAATGCATTTGCTGCTGCAGCCTTTTAGAACCAATCTGGAAGCTGCCATTTGAGCCACAGGTGTTATTCTAGAGTGACCTAGTCACAGTGTGTGTTTTGCCTTCTGAGTGGTCTCCATGCTTTGATGTTGAAGTGCATTTTGTAAAGTGTCCCCCCCCCCCCCCCCCAAGACTCCTTTCATTCTCCAAAAATTAATTTCCAGTTAACTTGGACACTCCTCAGAGATATTTGGGGCCCTAAGGATGGTACAGAATCTACTGTGTTCGTGCTCAGAGTTGGAGAATCCTTTGAGTAAAAATGGGTACCTGCCATAGGCCCTCTAGTTCTACCTCAATCCTCAACTGTCATGACAAAGCTTGGTTCACAATTCATAACCACCCTTTTTCCTAGAAGAAACTGTCTTCTTAGCCCTGAATGTCTCTCCCATTGATGACAATCTA
Source organism: Sphenodon punctatus (assembly GCA_003113815.1). Lineage (NCBI taxonomy): Eukaryota > Metazoa > Chordata > Lepidosauria > Sphenodontia > Sphenodontidae > Sphenodon > Sphenodon punctatus. The sequence goes on along the minus strand of QEPC01004435.1, from coordinate 2,093,734 downwards.
CTACCTTATACTTCCCACAGTGTTCCTCCTCTCCCCAATGCTTAACCTCCGTTTTTACTGTTGCTGCTGCTGCTTCACAGCTCCTATATCTAGTTCCCTCCTCACTATTTTATTTAACTAGCTATTCTGGCTTCTTTAGAGTCCTTTTATGTCCCTGTGGAGAATTCTTGTATTTTCTCTCACTTGCTTTCTCTCCAGCTTTCCCCACATTCTCTTAACATTTCCTCTTTGGTTGTCTTATCTATATGTTTGTCATTTCTGTCACTGTTCTCAGACTTTTCCAATCTATTACGGTTTCTATAAGCGAGGTGCCAATGAAGCATTGTGGAATAATCGCTGCACTATTATTCCAGCCCAACAAAGCATTTGCCCTTCCTGCCACATCATCAAGCAACAGAATTATTTTCAATTACATCCCCAGATCCTCTTATGTGGTACTACAGCCCAGCTGGTACAGTACATACCTCCATCTGTGTATTGAATTATTATGTCCTACATGAACTGCTTTCCTTTGTTGTTCTTTAAAATCTCATTTTATTTTTCATCCCATTTTTCCTACCAAGACAATAGTGTCTTTTAATTCCATCCATCAAATTATTTGTGATCCCCATCTCCAAGTTCTATTCCATCTGCAGAATGGAATGGCATACTCTCCACGCCATCCTCCTAAGCCAGTTTGAAGACCGTCATATTCTCTTTGCACTCCCAAGATGTTTGTTTGGATAAGGGCTGTAGGTTTAGGTAATATTGATGTATTGAACCCAGCACAGTTACCAAATGGGGTCCCACATGTACTACTTCCCTGGCCTGACCCTAAATCTTTAATTTACAAATTCCCTTTTGTTCTGGATGATTTTGCACTTACTTATATACAATAGAAACTCCTTTATCTGGACCTCTCTCATCCAGATCCCTTCTTGTTCCAGACATGTTTTATGTCCCCTATAATTTTTAAGCACACAGTAATACTGCTTCAGTGCAACCTCCCTTTTCTAGACACACGCTAATCTGAACACAGAGCACATCCCTTTAAGTATCCCAGTTAAGGGAATTTTTCCTATGCCCCAAACCGAAATTCCACTTCATTTCCTTTTTCGATGGAACAGGGCATTTCAGTCTGATCAGAATGAGCGGATTTTGTTGTTGTTTGTTGTTGTTGTTGTTACTGTTTTGCGCATGCACAAATCGTTTGATGAAATTCTGGCAGCCACTCCATTTTAGTGGAACTGCTCTGTGTAAATGGAACAACTCTTGGACGAGCCCTAATTTCTTCTACTGCACAGTCATTCAGTCAAGCCCTTTAACCATATTTTTCCTTTCCTTCCTTTTTTTATTTCAGGAAGAAATCAAGGCCCAAATTCTGCTTTTAATACATTTATTCCAACATTAAAAAACCTACGGTTTAAATTCATAGTTATTCTTCTTTTAATACATTTATACATTTATGTTAACAGTGTGGTTACACTGAAGTAATTAATGATCCAGCAATTCTCTTAAATAGGCTATTTTTACACAGACTGGGGTGGGTGTGTCAGCGCAGTGGGTGTAGGTGGGTGCGTGCCCGTTTACACCGACATACACCCACCTACACCTACCGACACCCATCTCCACCCACGAAGCATCCTCCGTTCTGTCGGAGGACTCCGTGGGTGGAGGTGGGTGTGGGTCAGTGTGCAGCAGGTGTTGGTGGGTGAGCAGCGGGAGCACGCACACACAAACACCTGCTGCCCGTGGCGTTTACACAGGTGCACATCTGCCAAACACGCATCCCCCCACCTACCGGTGGTCGTGGTCGTATACACAGACTGCCCCCTCTGCCGCACACCCACCCAAACACCGAGCAGTGGGGTGGGGGGTGATTGTTTAAAATGGCCATAGATGCATGACCTTACACAAATGAATAGTTGAATTTGCTGGCAACGTGTTTAGAGCTGATCACCTCCCCTAAGTGTTTTCCTAGATGTTGGGTTGGCTTCATTTGTGTTTGATAAACCAATGTTGCCTTCAATCTTAATTCCTTTTTCTTTCTCTAAGCATTTAGAGACCTTTAAACAAATTTTTGATATATTTATGTCTCCTTTTGTGCCAGGAAGTAGTAGCTGGTATCCGACCTTCAGAAAGAAAGTTCTGTATCTTTGATACAGGAGCAAAGATGTGAGGGGTTCAGCTTGGCTTGAGTAGACCCAACTTTATTATGAAGATGGTTTGAGGACCAAAATCATTGTGAGAGCTGACTGCGATGCCTACTCACGTGTCTATTATCAGGAAAGATAGTTAGTTCACTCCAAACTGTAATTGCATTTCCTGAGCAGTTAGAATTTTCCAAGGCTTTTTTTCTGCTTTGTGTAAGCAAGTGTGAAGGGTCATGTCATACCATGGAGCTAGCATTCATTACTCCATCACTTCCAAACTTCTTGTGCTTCTCTTTCAAGCGAATTAGTTAAGGTTTTTCCTCACATAATGATGAAAATTAGCATATTGAACAAATTGGAAACGTTTATGTAAAGATGTGAGTTTACTGAATATTTCAAATATTTAGTCACTTTCTGCCAAAAAAAAAAAAAAGGAAAAAGAAAAGAAAAATCCCTGTGAACAATTTTTTATTTGGGGTGGGGGATAGAGAGAGAATTTTTAGAGTTCAAGAAACAAAATTTACTGGAAAATCTGGTGGTTATGCTTTTTTGTATAAGGAATATTTTTGCAAAAAAACTGATATTTTAAAACCTAAATAAATAAACTTTTAAAATCCTCCAAAAATAAACATTAAATAGATCTTGTCTTGGAAAAAATACTCCGCCCACTGTTAGCTCTTCTCCTTCCAACCTCCCCTCCTCCCTGCGCATACCATACACCTTCCCCTCTCCTCTAGATCCATCACTTTTCAAGCCTGCTTTGTTTGAGGAGTTGCTGTGACTTCTTCAAAGCTCTCTCTCTCAGACTCTTCTGTTGTTCTCATGTAGTTGTTAGCCTCTCGAGGCAGGAGTGCACCTTGCTTTGTTTTACAACGTGCAACAGTTATTCTTTCCTCTTGCACTGCTGTCTCTCAGCTCTGTGAATCACTGCTGGAAGGGGGGATTTAAAAGGACTCTCTGTGTTTTCTCTTCTCTCCTGATTTCAGCCCGAGGGATCATAGAAAAACCACCAACCTTCATGTATCCCCCCACTGGGACCACGAGCAGCCAGATGGTGCTGAGAGGGGTGGACCTCTTACTGGAATGCATTGCTTCAGGAGTGTACGTACCACTCGGCGGTTGGGGTGGTAATGATTCAAGCATTTCCTATTCCGTGTGTCCCTCTGCATTGAAATCAATGGGAGCTTTCTAGCTAGCTTTAAATAGGAGCACGACATAGTCCATAATACCCCATGAGGGGTGCTTGGGAATGAGTGGGATGATGGGGCGTGGAATGATGCACCATCAATAGGGGAAGCTAGAAACAGGAACCTGAGAGAGAGAAAATGTTACTATTTCCTGCGAGTTGGATCCTTTTCCTTTTAGTAAACCATGTCTGCTCAGAAAAGTTAACAAAAAGAGTTAATTTTAATATGGTTTTGTCAGTCCATATTTGAAATCTGTGTGTACGTATTTATTTTACATAAAGTAAGTTATTCTGGGTAAACCCAGCTTAGGAGCAAGATCCTATTAACCCAAAGTATGATTATCTTGATCTGAAATAAACTTGTCCACACAGGGTTTAATTTGAATTGACTTGTTCAGATAACTAATCCAGAGAATATCTTTGTGTAGACAAAAATCTTACTTTCCTTTTGAAAGTTTAGCAAATGGTGTGCAGTCTGCCCCTGCAGAAACGGTCACAGTTTGTTCCTCCTGTATTCCCAAAAGGTCAGCTCACATTGCAACTGAGTGCACAAGCAACTCTGTTGCAGTGAAAATGATTGTGAAAATCCAACAACTCGATGCTCCCTTTCCCTATACTTTGGGCCCAATTCCTTCAAAGATACATGTATTAATAGTTGATGTTAATGGGGGTATCCAAGCATGTAAGTGTTTGCAGGATCAGGAACTATATGCAGTCACCCGAGTGCAAACAGCATAAAATACTCCCAGATGAGAATGGCAGCATTTAATACTGACTTGAGTAGCTTGCTCGGGGAGATGGAGAACCTTGCCCAAGTGCCTGTAGTTTCAACTCTTCAAATCAGCATTTAAATGTGTGGGTTTTTTTAAAAAAAAAAAAATTATAAAGAAACTAAGAATAAAAAACACAGAGATAATGGTTGTGCTGTTAATTTGCATTTTTTTCCAAAGAGGCAGACATTTATTGCTGGTATTCTTGCTTTGGACAACTCCTTCCTAATCTATTATTACTGGCATTTCCCAGTTTCTTTTGTTTTCCTTTAGTAGGCTGCATAAGGAGTAAGTCTCAATAGCGTACCCTTTTATATAAGCTCACAGGAAAGCACTGCTAAAACTAATGGAAACCATGTGGCTAAACCCCTTAGGTTATGATGAAGGCCTCAATCCTGTTTCAGCGAGCTAAATTAAATTCATCCCCCAGTGTTTAATGATGCATCTCAAGTTCTGAAAATCATTGGCCGAGGGTGAATGGGTGTCTCTTCTATGAAAACACTGGGAAGCAGATGAAATCCTAGAGGGCTGGGGTGTATGGTTTTTCAATCAAGAAGTATTTTGTCTTCTATACAGTGTACATCCTGCCTCACTCACAAGGGTCTTCCTATCAAAACTGAGCCCCGTTCTGTCTTCCCCTTAGTCCAACACCAGACATCGTATGGTTCAAGAAAGGAGGCGAACTCCCAGCAGGCAAGATAAAGCTGGAGAACTTTAATAAGGCGCTCCGCATCTCTAATGTCTCCGAGGAAGACACTGGGGAATACTTCTGCTTAGCATCCAACAAAATGGGCAGCATCCGACACACAATCTCGGTGAGAGTGAAGGGTACGTCATTTTTACTCTACCATTCTTCTTCCTCTAGCCATTAGAAACCCAGAAGAAGGGGGAGCTCTTCTGAGCTGCTTAGATTAGGAGAGGCAGTGTGACCTACTGGACCAGAACTCAGGAGAACTGTGGGCTCTATTTCTGTCTCTGCTACTAGCCTTCTGGTTGGCCTCGAGTAAGTCAGTGTGCTTCTCTGTGCCTCCATTTTCCCATCATGCAAATGCGGATAATACTAATCTTCTTTGTAAAGTGCTGAGATCTGAAGTGATGAACCACCCTCTGTACAAGCTAGTGCTATTGCTGCTGTAAGGTATGTCAGCACCTGCTTGGTTCATGAGACCATTTGAGAATTTTCCTAATGACCCTCCTAAATGATAGGATATCTTACAACTACTGCAGCTTTATTTTGAAGTCCTGAGGTGTTCTGTTTTCCTGCCTGGTGGTGTTTTAAGAGGGAGTATGGCTTTATATTCAAAACAGTTTCAAAGATCCTGAACTTTATAAGACAGTGGGATAAAGGGATCTCTTCTCTATGAGAAAGAGACAGGGATGAGAGAAGCTAAGACTTGTCAGGTTTGAACCAGATCTATTTTGAACTCTTCCAGTAGTTTGGGGATGTTTTGGCTTATGGATTTTAGTTTGAACTGTCTGTAGTTGAAGAAAACTTGGCAATATTCAGCAGAGCCTTCTCCACCTCTGCTGAGTTTTTATTTGTGTGGGTTTGTCAAAACATCCCTTCCAGGGGCAGATCCAGAAGTGATGTGGATGGCGGGGGGCTGAAGTTCAAAGTTAGCATTGCCCTGCCCAGATGATTAGGCCCCGCCTCCAGCCCCACCTCTAGCACCGCCCCCTGCCAAGCAAGCACCATGGCAGCTTCACCCTTGGTCAGACACAGACACTCTGCCCCCTCCCCCCCCCCCCAAACTCACTATCTGCCAGCACAGTCCTGGGGCTTCTCCTCCGACCCATGGGCCAAATGCAGATGTGCATTTATGTGGTCTTTTTCCAGTTCCTAGGCCACTTTTAGATGATTGGTGCGTCCTCGCGCCAAAAAAATTACACACCCTTTAAAATCTCACTCCCACCCCTGTAACACCGAGCACCTACCCATTCCACCTCCACCTCCCCCCTTGCTCTGCCCCACAACTCTCACCATGCCCCCTCCCCAAGGCCAGCATTGTTGCCCGGCAGGCTTGCTGCTGCCGCCCTCCACCCCCCAATCACATTTCCAGCATTTTTGAAAACACCTAAAATCACAAGACTAACAGTTAAAATTAAGGTTTTCAAATCCTGAGATTTATCACAAGCATCACATTTCTAATATTTTGAAAACACCTAAAATCACAAGACTAGCAGCAAACTCTCAGGAGCCGAAAGCACAAATTCTCACAATTCTATCACAAGAATCACTATTTCAGCCTTTTGAAAACTCCAGAATCACAAGACTAACAGTTGGCTATTGGGAAGAAGGCATGACGGAAGGCAGGGGGCTGGCTATTGGGACTGGGTTTGAGAGGGAAGGAAGGGGGACTGGCTATTAGGGGAAGGCAGGGGGCACCTGGTTTGGGGGGCTGGTTTTGGGGGGGGAAGGCAGGGGGCTGGTTATTG
>QEPC01004435.1:2028761-2086837 GCA_003113815.1 Sphenodon punctatus | reverse complement strand
GGGAAGGCAGAGGGGCTGGGTTTAGGGGGAAGGCTGGGAGCACAGGGTGTTGGGCTGGAATGGGGGTAAGGCTGGGGCACCGGGATTTTGGGGGAACAGGCTGGGGGCACTGGGTTTTGAGGGGAGGGGCTGGTGCCTACAGGGGCCAAGTGCTGGGCAGCCTACCTGCTGGACTGGGCTGCTGCTCCTCCTCGGCTCTGCTCCTCACCTGAGCTGCCTGCTGCTGCCTCAGGGCCAGGACAGCCCTACTCCAGCCAGCCGGGGCGCCGGACACAGCCGGGCAGCCTGGGGGCTGCAAGTACCGGCCTGGGCCCCACCGCGTCTCTGAGTCCTTTCTGGCCTGCGTGCAGGCAGCAAGTCCCCCTGCAGCCTCTGTTTGCCCCCCCCCCACCCCACCCACGGTGCTGCAGTGTGCAACTACTGGTGCCTACTTCTCACGGGGAAGCGGCGGCACCAGCAGCTGCACGCAGCACTGCTTGTGGGGGGGCAAACAGAGGCTGCAGGGGGGCCTGCCGCTCACGCACAGACCAGAGAGGAGGCGGCACGGTGGGGCCTGGGCTGGTACTTGCAGCCCCCAGGCTGTCCCGCTTGCACCTTCAGCCCCCCCATGCAGCGAGCTCATGAGCCCTCCACATGGCAGAGACCGGAAGCAGCCTGGACTAGTCCTGCCCCCAAAGATGACATGAGTGGGCGGGTCAAGCATGATGTCAGCCCATGGCTGACCAATTTGGGGGGTGGGAGGCTGAAGTCCCCTTAGTCCCACCGGTGAATCTGCCCGTGCCTTAAACGTAAAGTTTGAGCTTAACCTCAAACTTCTGAGTTGGGGCACTACCAGCTCCGGAATTTCATGCTGTTAAACCTGGACCAGTTTGGCGTTTGCATAGATATATTAGAGAGTCCTCATTCTGTTACATAGTCAATTCTCAATGATGCCCTGGACAGGAACACAGTCAATTTGATTAAAAGCTAAATCTCCCCTCTTCCGGAAATAGCATGTGGTAAAGAACTCCTGAATAAGATTGGCATATGCCAGGGATTCCCAAACTGTGGGTCAGAGCCCCCAGTGGGATTGTGTCAACTGTGAATGAGATAATGAATGAGGTTTACTTTTCATGTGCTCATTGCTTTCTGGGATCACGGTCTTATATTTAAGTCTCACAGTGGGGTTACACAGGCAAAAGTTTGGGAACCAACAGGCATACATAACTAATAATAGCAGAGGAACTCGAGGGACAGAACTATAATACACATCTGTGTCTTTCCTTGTTTTAAAGCGGCCCCTTACTGGTTGGATGAACCACAGAACCTTATTCTGGCTCCTGGAGAGGAAGGGAGACTGGTGTGTCGAGCCAATGGCAACCCCAAGCCTTCGATCCAGTGGCTGGTGAATGGAGAGCCGATAGAAAGTAAGCAACTTTATGACAAGCAGGGAACTGTTTATTTTGACTATATGTCATACGTGAAGAGTTTAACTTGCTTCAGAGTGTAGGAGAAACTCTTCTTAAGAATAGTGTGTTTTCAAAGTCCTTATTAAATGTGCTTCTCAACTGCACAAGAGCAAAGAGTCTATCTTCTATTGTCTTTTCCATAAAGGGAAGCTGGAATGATGATTTGGTTAAAATCAAGTAGCCAGTAGCCACTAAAAGGAATAGGACTCTTCTTCCTCACTCAGTTTGGTGCATTTAAAAATGACTTAAGAAGATTGGCAAGAGGCAAGAATTAGTTCAGACAGGTGACAGCTGTACCAGCAAGTCTCCCAGTGTCCTTCAGTCCCATCTTGCCATGTCTCTTCTGTTAGTTAGCAGTATAGTACTTGTATTCCACTTTCTATTCAAGGAGCTCCACCAGCCAATTGCAAAGCAGGAAAGGCGAGGAGGGGTGAGGCTCAGCCTCAGAGACGCTTCAAAACGGTACACATGCATGTGTGTGCATGTTTCGTGGCTCTCCTCCATATGATACATGGCTGTTGGTGTTGGGAACTTTGCCTCCCTTCCCCCATTCTGCGGCTACAAAATGCGTCTCTTCCACATCCCCAGGTTGCTGCTGTCAGTGGTTAATTGTCATCCTTTCTAGTGTGAATTGTCTATCTTCAGCTTTCAACTTACTTGGCATTTTCCATCCAAGACATCATAAGCAGAAACACTTGATTCCCTCAGATGTGACTGTGTAATCTCCAGCCTTCCACCGCTGTCACAGGATCAAATCCTGCCCCAAACGTCATGACCAGCTGTTCTTAGTACATCACACTTGTTGGCATGGAAACGAGTCTCAGTTCAGACCCCAGTGAACAGGGGTTCCAGCCCATCAGAGTTGGCTCTCCTTGGCCCCTTTGCTGACTGTATCAGGAGACGGCTAAAAGACTGGTTGGGCCAGATGATTTTACACCAAGGGTGAGGCTTATCTCCATTGCCCTGCTGCTGTCCATGTTGAATCATTTTTGTGGATAAACAAGAGGCCTTCGACCCCAACAGCAACCATTTTGGCACTAAATCCACAAGTGCAAAACATGTAACGCTTCTTTCCTTTACATGTACTCCTCAAGGAACAGGTATCCTGGCAGGGGTGGGATTAAACAAACAGAAGATATGGGATTGGATCATTGCCCTCTCTTCTTCCTGTGGCGCAACTGGTTGGACAGCAGTGGCTGTATGGCCCTTGACTCCGTAGTCAGCACCTTTCCCCCCCAAAGACTGAACAATTCAGGCACTTGAGTGAAAGTTTAAACATTTATTTGGAAAATCTGTTTACAAGGAATAACAGTAGGTATCATTAACCACTTGATTCAGCATTTGCTTTGCTGCTTTAGGATCAACAGTGCCTAGTGCCCTTAGGATTTACACTTCACTTACCAGTTCTTGTCTACTTCTACCGTCATTGGGTGTTTTTAAATAAGACAGGTGTGCAGGGGGGGCCATGATTAGTGCGAGGGGGGGATGTGTGGGTGCTGTGTGCAGGGGAGCACTTCACACAAACAGCCCCATGCACGGCCGCCCTGCCCACGCACCGCCCACCCCATACACACATGGGGCACTCCAGCTTTTTACCAAAAGCCCCGTGCACGGGAAGGATGGAGATTCACGGGAGCATGCATCACTCTCCCCACCCACAACATTCAGATGAGACAGGCCCTACACAGGGACAAGCCGTCCTTGCGTGGCGCTGCCTCATTTAAAAATACCCATTACAGGTAATACTAAAAAGCATGGACATAGAGTATTCCTTTCAATAACATTTAACCCCTCTACCTCTTATAAATACAATCATTAATCTGCTTATGTTGTTACAATGTTGTTACTGATACCCTAACAATGCACAATATACATTTTTAACACAAGAACCTACAAATAAGATGTAACACAGTTTAAGGGAGGGAAGCACACTCTTTTAGACATTATCCCAGGGAAAGACAAATAGAACAACACATTTCTAAATAGAGTATCCAGTCTCCTCAGGAGTCAGGCACCTAATCCCTAACAATACCCCCTTGCTGTCTGTTTAGTAAGGGTTGATACCACTCATGTGACTCAGAGTTTTCAGCAGGCAAAGATTCTGGAATGGTCAGACTACAGAACCTTGGGACAGTAGGTGGAGGCTACTACAGGCCACCACTCAGGCTCACAATACCTTCTCCGTGATTGAGCCTAGTTCAGTGATTAAGACCGTTTTTAGATGAGGCACTGCCGCTGAAAAGCGCCTCCTGAGCCGTGCCGTGCCGCCGGAAGTGACATTCTCCCTGTTGCCGGCAACGGCTGGAGACGCGGTTCTTTGCAGAGGCGCATTCTAGAGACCTCAATTTTCAGGTCTCTAGAACGCGCCTCTGCAAAGCGCCACGTCTCTGGCCGCCGCCGGCAATGGGGAAAATGTCACTTCCGGCAGCGCAGTGCGGCTTCTCTCGGGAGGTGCTTGTTCAGTGCCTCGTCTAAAAACGGTGTCAGTTCAGCAATTCAGTTGAGGTATCCAGCCCTTCTCATCTCTGGCTCTCTCATCACTCTCGCAGCTTTGATACTCCCCTCTGCTCTCGTTGCAGCATTCTCAGCTCTATTGCAGCTCTCTGGCTCTCTACCTTTCAGAGTCCGTGCTTTAACTCTTCCTCATCTGCTGCTCAGTATTCTACAGCTCCGAGTCTTCTCTTTAGCTCCACTGCTGTCTCTCCAACATTACTGAGTTTCCCTCTTCTCAGAATGCCACTGTATGCCTTCAGACTCTGGCCCTAGGTCACATGGTCTTTTACTTAGTCCTCACTCTAATCCCTTCATTGTGCAGACTGAGAAAAGGACCAATCAATACAGTGGGTTTGGGTCCAATCAGGTTAACCAGTCTCTAGGAGGCACTAGCCAATCACAGTACCTCATCTCAATCCTGAAGGCTTTTCTTGTCACTTCTCAGAGAATTCCTTCCTCACAGAGCAAACCATGTTCACTGTTTCTAAAAGCCCTGATTGGCCTCGCTTAGACCATTTTTACATGAGCGACTCTACTTACCAGCTTGAAGGAAGCGCTTCCTGAAATGCCTGAAGGAAGCGCTCCTGAAAGGCGCAGGATGCATTTAGATGCACCAGAAGTACCTGGCCACCATAAGAATCGCAGCATGCCCGGTTTCTTTGAATCTGTATTTAGAAAGCCCCAATACCAAGGTTTTCTAAATACGGCTTCAAAGAGACCACGTGAGCTGCGATTCCTATGGCGGCCAGCTACTTCCGGTGCATCTAAACACACCCCGCATGGCTTTTCAGGAAGCGCTTCCTTCAGGCTGGTAAGAGGAGCCGCTCATCTAAAAGTGGTCTTAACAACCAGGAAAAAATCAGAATAAATGTTAGTGTTACTCCCTGAGGGGACTTAGTGTTAACAAATGAGATGACCCACAGCAGTCCGGGTTCAGTCCATGCAGCCCCCACTCAAATGTCTAATGTGTCCAGCCTAATAAATGGGCAGCCCCCTGTGTGTATTCCATGCACTTGCAGGTAGCCCCCACTGGCAACAACAGCAGAGAAATTGGCAGGAAGCAGTTGCTTTTTGGACGCTCTAGGATTTCCGCCCGTGACTCTGTGATGCTGGTGGACCAGTCTGTGCAGAGGCTCCACACAACCTTATTGATGGGATGCAAATACATGGGTGCTCATTGGCCCACATTCATCCACACAACAGGCTCCACATTCTCAGAGTCCCCTGCCATAAGTGGGGACTTTCGGTGCGGTGGGTGGTGGCCACGTTGTGGGGTGAACACCTAATAAACAGGCAGGTGGGTACGTACCTGGTGTGGGTTAATGCCTCATTTGTTAACACCTGTAGTTCTCTCTGACAATTTAGAAGGTTTTGTCACATTTTTAGATCTCGCAGCACACATTTTGTTATTTCCCACTGTTCCCTCAAGGAAAAAGATTCCAAACCAACCAGTCTTCTCATGGGTCTCCACAGTTGTAGATTCTGCCTGACCAATCACGATTGCCCCCATCGTAGTCAGTTTTACTTCCTCTGAGGCATTTTGGCAGGGAAACTTATTTCCTGGCTGTTTAAGGATTTCTGATAGGCAAACCCTGATTTATACACTGAAATTATTTCTAATCAGCCGAATAGACAGAAACAGCATCTCTTAGGGATTACACCACAGTAGAAAGATTTCATTTAAGCAACCACTATTACCCCCATCTCAGTCAGTTCTATTGCCTGTGAGGATCTTTGGCAGGAAAATGTATCTACTTTCTTTTCAGGAATTCTTGACAGGAAAAAGCTTAGTTATACACTGAGGTGGCTACTAATCAGTCAGATCAACAGAAATCACATCTATCGGGGATTACAAAAGGTTATACAGGAGGAAAAAACTGTGTGATCATAAATGTCATGCAGCAACATCTTCATTGTAAGTACCCAAACTGTGAGAGACAGTTGGATGAGAATAAATTCAATGATTTTACTCCGTTTACTGGGTATCCGTTTCAGCTCTAATGTGAACTGGGGCAACTTACTAAATCTCCCTGCACCAGAGTCTCTCAGTACTCAGCACATTTGTGCACTGGTGAGTTTACCATCTTCTTGCCTAATAGACAAGTTGTGAGGATGAATGCATTGGACGCTATGGTCACAGGGACTGGACAGATACTATATTTCTCGCAGTCTTCTGCCCTAGCCTAATGAGTTGCCATCAGGAATTGAACCTGCTTTTCTAGCTAAAGGAGTGAGTAAGCTAAGTTCACTGGTAGCAGTAGATACCAAAGAGGAACACCACACACCTTACCAGTGTGTTAAAATGCATTTGTCAAGAATCCAGCGACAGACAATTTTTTTTTGTTTTAAAAATGGTTATGTCCACCTCCCACCCAACATTTATACAGGCCCCCAGATAAAATAGGCTGTTTCACTCAGTGTCTCTTCATTCCATGTAAAGTATAATGGCGAGGCAAAAAACTTCCCATCTGTTCTCTGTCTGTCCCAAAGGTGCTCCTCCCAACCTAAGCCGTAAAGTGACTGGAGACACCATAGCGTTTTGGGATATCCAGAGTGGCAGCAGCGCTGTGTACCAATGCAATGCATCCAATGAACATGGGTACCTCCTCGCCAATGCTTTTGTCAGCGTGCTGGGTAAGAATCTATTACTACAACTGTACGGTTGATATCTTTTGTGTTCCAGGTTGGCTTGGGGAAGTCTTAAATGAACAAAGAAGATTCAGAACTGTCCCAGTGTTGATTGTAAGAGATGGAGACAGAGTAGTTCAGATGTTATCTTTTATTGGACCAACTTCTATTGGTGAGAGTAGGCAAGCTTTCAGATCACATAGGACCTTCCTTCAGGCACGTAACAAGTCAGAATCAGTATGCGATTGTAAAAAACACATGATTTGTCTTCTCTGGAGGGCTGCATCCTCATTCTGTGCTAGTTTGTTCACAAAGACAAAAATGACTCTTAGGCACTTAAGTGCCATTGACTTGCAATAGCAGTTAAAGGCCCATGTGCCATGGAGATGGAGGAAGGATAATTACTGTTTGTTTGTTCCTGAAATTTTCTTTGTTCCTGAAATTTTCACCTTGTTTCTATCTATTGATTCATGTCTGTGTATGTGTATTAGACAGGCCAGGCTCCTGTGTAGAAGCCCCTGTTCATATTTAGTGGGTGAAAACAAATGTGACAGCAGTGAGGCACCTCTCCGGCCCACCCCAGGGCAAAACTCTGCAGGCAACCACCCCCACGCCCCAAGTCGGCGAGCAACACAGAACAAATGTGTGTGACCCTTGGCGGTCAGAGAGCCATCCCCACGCCCTGTGTAGGGCAGAGGAACCAAGCATGTATGTAGGTGGGCAGCCCCACCCCATTCCCAGCACCCCACCCTCCACCAAACTGGGGTCAAAAGAAGCCGCAGCAGCCACTTCCACCCACTGTTCACAGTACTCTGGGAGGGCAGTGGTGGAGGCCAGGAAAGCACTTCCTAATGTCTCTGCTGGCACCTGGAGGTGCTAGCCAGCCAACAGGGGAACCAGTCCCCACCCACTAAGAGACGGGGATAGCAGAGGGAGACATATGAAAGAAGTCACACGCAGACCCCCAAAACAGTCCCCCTAACTGGCTTCCAGTTCAGTCCCTTCTAGACACTGTAAACAACACGGGCCACAGACTGCTCACACTGGCAGTCCATAGGGCACAGTTCCAATGGGGTCATGGCAGCTGGAAAGAGAGGAGGAGTCAGGAAACGCCCACTCCATCCTGAGATCACTCACACAGGAAGTCCATAGGGCACAGTTCCAAGGAGTTCACAGTAGCTGGGAGGGGAGTCAGGACATGTCTCTTCCCTCCAGAGATCACTTACACGGGAAGTCCATAATGAGAACATCTAATGGGGTCCCAGCAGTTGCGGGGGTGGGTTGGGAACTCCGCTCCCCCTCCACATACAACCCCCATTCATACATGCCCTTCCAGTAGCCCCTCGCCAACATATGCTGCAGCACCATATAGTGGGGGTCGAAAGGATCCCTGCAGGCAAGAGACACCTGGACCTCAGGCCATGTCCAGACCTCGTACAGGACAGCTGCAGTGGTTTCATCCTGCCGCTGGGCAGGCCTCCGCGGGCCTGCCAGGACGTCCAACTCCAGCATCTGATCAAGGCACTCATGCCAGCCTCACCCTCAGCAGGGAACTGGCAAAAGAATCAGGCAGAGAGGGTCCCCCTGCTGCAAGGCACAACCAAAACTCCAGGAACTCAGACATCTTCTGCAAAGCCATGCTCTCAGTTGCATCCCATGGTCCCATCACCCCCCAGGGGCAACCATTAGGTGAGAGGGCAGGATAGCAAATGTAAATAATAAATAAATAACCCCACCCCAGCACCCAGAAGCCCAGCTCGGCTGCCTGCCTTTGGCACTCAGTCAAGCACACACGGTGGCCCAGGAGATGCATATACCAGCTCATGAGACCATGGAGACCTGGAGACCAGCCCGTGCACGTCTCCCCTCAGCCAAATGTTAGCCAGGGCCACGGTGTCAGACACCCCACAAGCTCGCCATGTCCTAAACACCTCAGGCCAGCAGCAGGAAGAGGCTTGGGGACCAGCCATGGCAACCCAGTCCAGGGACAAGACGCACACGTACACAGAGAAGGAGCCCAAAAAGGCAGAATGAATGGGGGCCAGGAACTGCGCTGCCCGCCTGCAAACAAGAGGAAAACTATCTGTGCAACAGTCACTGAATAAGGACATTCCCGAGTCCATCCCACAGAGCAATGCACACTCAGAGATCTTGAGCATACCGGAGGAGCCGCATACCTGGACACTCCCATTACATGAGAGTCCATTTCCAGCCCCTCCCAAGAGAGATGCTGTAATCCCACATTGCCCGTTTGAAGCTGCAGATGAGCAAGGAGGGTTGCTATCACCCTACTGGGGTCAGAATCAGGCTTGCAGCTATGTAGGGAGTATCCCTGCCCATAGCTTCGTGTGCAATCAGCCATGTGATGGCACATTGGTGCCTGCACGCAACATATCACCACTTCAAAGGCTCTGGCGCGGTGTCTGAAGGCACCCTAGAAATCTGTCTGAGAGCTATGGATAGAGAACTGCTAGCTGCTCTCCAAGTCTTCTTCACCACCTCTGAGGCATGCATTAGAGGGATCCAGGCGGTGCAAATTTCCTGTTCTGCCTGGCACGAAGCCAACACCAGCTGCCTCAGGCTCCACTGCAGGCTTCAGGTCCAGGTGCTTCGGCACAGGTGAATGTGGGGTGCCTGCATGGCCAGGCACTGGGCACTAGCCCAGATCTGATGGCGACAGACCATGCTGGTGAGGATGCAGGCAATGCAAGGGGAGCCGCTGCAGGCCAACATAGTCCCAGCAGGGCTCAGATGTCCATAAGAATCTCAAGGTCCATGGGGAGAGGGGATTACGGGACTGCTTCATTCACCTTGGGAACTGGGCATCCTGCCATGAGCAAGTGCACTCTGCTCTCCAACAAGGACATTCCGGGTGCTCGGGGGAGAGCAGGCTTTATTCACAAAGAGGCTGGGCCAGGTCATTGGTGGAATGGGGATGGGGCAAAGGAGAATCAATTGGGAGAAGGACATGCATCTACTTTACCTATGGTGACATTCTACTGCAGGGCTGCACAAAGTACGGCCCAAGGGTTGCATGCGGCCTGCAAGGACCTTTCCTGTGGCCCGACTCCCCCTGGTTGCAAAGACCTTTCCTGCGGCCTGCCATGCCTCCTCCTGGTCTGGCAATTGCCTTTCCTCCAGCTCCGAGCCCCCGCACTGGTGCGAAATCCTCCTTCCTCTGGACAGCAAGCTTATTAAAGGCACTGGCCAGATCCCTCCTCCCTGGCTCCAGCTTCCTGCTGCCACCAATGTCTCCACCTGAGCCTCTTGCTGCCTCTTCTGCAACCTGGATCTCCAGCCCCAGCTCCTTGCTGCCACGGGGTGGGGTTATGCAAATTGGGGGCGGGCCACATGCGGCCCAGGGTTGGGTCCATGAATCAAGTTGAGCACCCCTGCTCTACTGGATGAGGACTGGAGATGGGGAAAAACTGGTGGGGGGAATATTTCCCTTTGGGGGGGTGCAAGGAGGGGCCAGGGTTTTTATTGATTGATTTATTTATTTATATAAACTTTTACCCCGCCCCTCCTGCCACGCAGCTCGGGCGGCTTCCAACAATTTTTTAAAATACAATAAAAACAATTTAAAATAACCATAAATATTATAAAAATAATTAATATACAGGGCAGACAAACACTCTAAAAACCAAAAATAGGTGGGGGAACTAAAACCCCACCCTACTCACCCTCCCTCCCAAAGGCCTGGGCGAACAGCCAGGTCTTACAGTTTTGCCGGAATATTAGCAGGCATGGGGCCAGGCGAGCTTCCTCCGGAAGGGAGTTCCACAGCCGCGGTCCCACTACCGAGAATGCCCTCTCCATCGTGGCCCCCCGCTTAACACGGGGGACCTCCAGGAAGGCACCCCTGGCAGACCGCAGGAGCTGCTCTGGGGCGCGAAGGGCGAGGCGGTCCCTAAGGTATGAGGTATGGTTGCAGCCAATTGTCCAGTATGGGGGAGGAGGCGTTGTCTTTCCACCGACATTCCCAGTTCCACGTGCCCAAACAGCTTCTTCACGCTTCTCTCTATTGCTCCTCAGAGAGCTGGTTGCTAGCTCACCATCTGGGGGAGAGGGACTAGCAAGCAGGTGCATCTACTGAAGGGATTGACATCAAGCCCAGTGCCTGCCAGTTGGGGACCCCTTCCCTGCCCCTCTGCCCTCAGCATCCCCTGAAACCGGGGGCTGAGAAACTGGGTGGGCTGACAGGGGGATTGTTACATTGCACTTGGACAGGGCTCCTAGCCACACAGCCTCCAATCCCTCGGATCTGACCAGCACCCCCTCCCCCTTAGAGCCCTCCCCAGTCAAGCGAGTAGGCTGGATCCCACACACCAATCCCTGTGGCTCCAGGCATCTCCAGCTTGTGGCTGGTACAGGGTTTGAGAATGTCATTGTGTCAGTCTGGACTGCCTCTGCTTCCTAAAGCAGAGAACGTGTGCAGAAGTGGCTTCGGGAGGTCCGGATTACTGGGGCGTCTGAACTTTTCCAGAGGACATGTCCCGCAGCAGCTGGCTGCCCACCAGCGCATACACCGGCGCATACACGGGCCAATGGCCACTTTCAGACATTTCCCCCCGCACATATTCTGGCTGCCCCCCTCCCCACTGCAGACAGAATATGTGGTGGGGGCGGAGCGGGAATGCCTGAAAGTGGCCAATGTCTGGCAGCAGCAGAACAAATGCACAGGTGAGTCCCAGGCCAACGTGGACTACTGTTGCATCTGTTTTCACCCAGTGTCTGATCCAAAAAAGGGTGAATACGTGGTCTGTAAGAAAAAGTAGGTTAGAAGGAGAAGGATGCCTGATACAGATTAGGAAGCTCTTCCAAGTGTTGGTAGTGATGTTGCTGTGGGAAAGGGTTGAAAGAAGTCGAGGAACAGAAGGAGAAAGATGGGAAGGTGCAGTGAATGTAGGAAGAGAATGAGTACAGAAGGGTGTGTGTAGGCTGAGAGAAAGGGGATGCTGGTGTGTTAGAGCCTTGACAATGAGGAAGAAAAGGCTTGAAGATCAGGTGGAAATAAAAGAGCAATGGGAGACAAAAAGATGTGTTATGGTATCAGCACAAAAGGTTTTAAATCTGACTAATGCAGACTAAAAAATTTCAAAGAAACTGCTTTTTGTAAAAAAAAAAATAGTATAATTTTGAACTACTATGATATTTTTTGAATGAAATTTTTTGTCTGAATGTTTCCAGCTTTGTTTATTTCCCAACTGACCCGTTCTCAGATATTTTGCAATTATTTTCATTTTCTGTTGGACATTGTGCAACTTTTGATAGAGTGTATTGCTTGTTGTCCACCCTGAAAATTAAAGTATTTCAGCTTTGGGGAAACAAAACATCTAGGGCAGGGACTGTGTCTATTCAATTAATTTGTAAAGCGCCAGGTACATTGCTGGTGATATATAAGTACTTGGTGGTAATAATAATAATAATAATTATTATTATTATTATTTGAAACCGTTTTTAAAATTTTGAAGAATGAAACATTTTGTCTGAAAACATTTGAAGTGAAAACCTTAATTAAAAAAAAACAAAACAAAAACAAACAAAAACCATACAACCTCCCACCCTCAAAATCTCAGCCACGCTTGACAGCAATGTTTTGTCTTGTTTTTTAAAGATGTTCCTCCCCGGATTCTTGCCCCTCGTAACCAGCTAATTAAAGTGATTCAGAACAACAGAACCCGTCTCGACTGTCCATTCTTTGGCTCCCCAATCCCCACGCTGAGATGGTAAGACTTCTGCTGCTCAAGCTACAGTGACTTTCCAGTAGGTAGTTCTGCTGCTTCCCTCTCTTATTATGGTTTCTTGTGTTGTGAGGTTTAAGAATGGCCAGGGAAACACTCTAGATGGGGGCAATTACAAGGTGCATGAAAATGGGAGCTTGGAGATGACTATGGCTCGAAAAGAGGACCAGGGAATTTACACCTGCGTGGCCAACAACATTCTGGGGAAGGCAGAGAACCAGGTTCGTTTGGAGGTCAAAGGTAAGAGCATTTGTATTTCAGAAAAGAGCCTGGGATTGCGCCCATCGGCCTCATATTCCAAAGCAGGCAATAATTTTGCACGCAGTTATTTAGTTCACAAGTCAGACAAGTAGCTGGTTCAATACATTCCTTTGGTATCTGGAGTGACTGTGCATGTAGAGGAAAGTTTATTATCTTACTTTTCAGCTGGGGTGGGGAGGTTTTTTCCCCCTTCCTATGGGGCATTTTGAAAATTAGTACAAGCTCTGCAGAATAGATAGGAGTTGGGGGCAGGAGTGCTTAAGGGGTATGCTCAGGATGGGGGCAGCCAGATCATGGATCCATCCCCTCTCCTTGAGTGCATGCCCTTTCTCTGATCCTTTTCCTTCAGCTCATTCTTTTAGTGCTCGAGGGTAGGGACTGGATCCATGGGCCAGATCCAAGAACTGAAAAGTGCCAAAATGAAAACAGCTACAGGCCAGATTTGGCCCATGGGCTGGAAGTTGTTCACCCCTATTTTAGGCACTTTATGAAGCCACGTGTTTCATGAATTCATTGAAGATGGTTGAGGTATTGCCATTTAAACAGTAGAGCAAAGATTTCTGTGTTGGGCAGCAAGGCACCACTGCAAGTACACACTGTTGGCTGAAGGTTGGTTGTTTCTAGGTATCAGAACATAATTCCATTGCATCATTGCAATTAGATGAAAGCCCATTTACACCTAAATACTTACCCACACTTCAACCTTTGCCTCCCTGTATGGTGGGGCTTGCAACTTGTAGAGCACTGAGGGTGCCAGTATGATCCTTAGCCACCTACAAATGAGACATGACTGCCCCTTGCCCATGCCAAACACAGGTGCCAGAGGTTGGGGGGGCACATCAGGCAGTGGGCACTGCTTCATTCTATCATATCAAGTTTCTGTGTGTGGATGGCCAGGTTGACCTCGTTGGCAGAGTGAAGTATGGCTCTCCAATCTAGTGCTATTTGAACTGTGCCCAGCAGAGATGTTTTCACACTGTTCAGCATGGTGACAGAGACCCCACCTCCACCCCAACCTGATAACAAAAGGCTCCTGCACCCCCTGGAGCATGAACACTTAATCTGCCACAGCAGATGTGCATCTCGGCACAAACCTTTCCGATCAGCTTTTGCCCGAACTTCTCTCCGCGGTGTGTGAGGGGCTGATCAACTGCATGCTGTGTGCGCCCTCAGGAATTTTCCTGCTATCCATCTTTGTCAGGCAAAGGGAATAAGAGAATGGGAGGAAACTCTTGGACGCATGTGATACTTTCTTGCTCACTACAGTTGTATAATACACGGTCACATTTAGTCTTCTGTGTTTTCTGCTCCTCGCCTGTTCTATAAAACTGCTAGAACTGGTTGAAATATTTCAGCCAGAAATTTATCCCTGCCCTTAGAGCCTTGACTGTTTAGGAATGGGCAGACAGAGAAAGCTGGCCTCTCTTGCTTGAGCTCTGATTGACCAGAGGACAGCGAAGCAGTCCTGCCCCCAATTCTGCTTTCTCTCTCCATTGGAAGAGAAGGGTGTCAATTGGAGGAAGAGCCTGCAAATCAATTGAGATCACACATTGGACTAGGGAGCTTTCCTGGCTATGGGCTGTTGCCAGTCCATGGACAAAGTCACAGTCCAACCAACAATAAAGAGCAATTTTGCAGTGGGTTTTTTCTTGGGAATGCTCCAAGACCCCTAAATATGCTTCCTAGATAATTTCAGGGCATGCTTACACATCATCCCCTGATCAGTGTAAGCCAACATAAAGTGGTGTTTGTGAAATTTTGGCTCTGATGGGAGATGCTGTGCGAAAAGGGCTTGCTCACTCCGGACAGCACACCCACATGCACACACTGGTCTTTGCTCCACGCCAGCTTCCCCTGCCCAGAGTATGATGCGTGAATTCAACCCTCAGTATGTGTTAAAGTGAGTTGGAGAAAGGGAGAAGGGTTTCCCATCCTTATTTGCATGTTACATGTAGGTATTAGAATTCAGATCAGGCACCTGCACTGCTCTCTGCATCTGACATGTACCTGTTCATTTTTGGCTTCTCAAATAACAATAATTCTCCTCTTCACCTTTATCTTAAATGGGTGCTTGGCTTGTAATCCCAGTAATTACTTATGTAGAAGTTGCTACTTGTTACTCCTTGCAGACCCGACCAGAATCATAAGAGGACCAGAAGACGCAATTCCAAAGAGGGGCTCCACAGTTCGATTAGAGTGCCGCATAAAACATGATTCCACATTGAAGCTCACAGTCACCTGGCTAAAAGACGATGCAACTCTGTCTATTGGAAACAGGTTTGTGTCTGCCTTCTGTCTCTCTTGGTAGTTTCTTTGTCTTGAGTTTGATAGGATGCTCAGTTTGGGAGCCAGCATGGATAGTTCTCTTTGTCTGGTTTTGCAGCCTAGGTGGTGATAATCTCAGCAGGAAGAGGGAGAGTAACAAGAGCACTGAGCCATCTATGCACAATTAGCATTGTGGCACCTGCAAACTCTCTTGTTAGTGTCTTCAAGTGGAAATTAACTAGAAGTACAGAATAGATTTACAAATACATAGTTCTTTAGTCTTGGGATTTATTGACCCCTTTTTTTATTAAATCAAAAACTTGAAACAGAAGAATGTGGTTTTATTTTTAAACATCCTAAATAAAGCATCTTCATTTAATAACTGCAGACTAGTTAAGAATTAATGCAGCTTTCTTTACCAGTGCAATAGAAGCCTCCTTTTTCCAGTCTTCACCTCCTGTCTCAAAAAAAGGGGGAAAAAATTTTGATTGGGAGGCTGAAAACTTACCCTGGTCATAACATTTGTCCCAGGGAAGCATCTTGAATCCATTTCAGATCCTGCTATGATGTCATTCTTTAGTGTTGTAAGCCTTGTAGTACTAAAGCCCTCAGATACCATAGTGATGAGCATAGTATAAATATCTAGATAGCTACACATGGCACAACAGCTAGTGGAATGGAAAAACATTCCTGGCCTGATCAAATCAAGATTGATAAACTCTGCAAAATCATGCTGTTAATTCCATTAGGGCTAATTACATAAGTTAGGACCAAATCATGCAGCCCCTAACATTTTGCTTGTTGCCGCATGATTTTGTTATTGATTTTTCTCCTGTAAAGAATGAAGAAAGAGGAGGATGGCTTGACAATATATGGTGTGGCTGAAAAAGACCAAGGAGATTATACGTGTGTAGCCAGCACAGAACTGGACAAAGACTCTGCTGGAGCACATCTCATGGTATTAGGTAACTCCTCTTCCTCTGACTTTACTAACCCCACTGAGACCAATTTCTAGGGAAAGACTGGATTGGTTGTTCAGACTGATATTAGTATTATGTTCTCAGTGTCAATGTGAAGTGACATTTCAATAGATATAATAAACTTTATTATATTGTATAACCCAAAGGTTTTTTTACAATCCTATAAATACTCACATTTACATTTCAATAGACATGGTGGTACTGGAGAAAACACAGTGGGGCCGATCCTATGCCCTGTGTGCGCAGCCGCACGCGCGCACGTGTAACCATGCTTTTTGCATACATGCTATAGACCCTGTACTGGGGGTGCATGCACGCTGCATGTGCCTTTCTGCAGGGCATGGAATCAGCCCCAGTGACTGTTCAGGGCAGTCCTAATCCTTTGAATTCAAGTCTTTCTAGCAATTGTTGCCAATACGTTAATAGCTCGCTGTCTGGTCTGTTCAATGCAGGAGATCAAACTAGGGGTGCAGCCACACAAGCCAGGAAGGACCGATCCCCCCCATGTGCCCCATGGCAGGCAATCACAGCCACCACACGGCGGGGCTAGCGCAGGAGAGCAGGACGCAGTCGGTGCTCCCCTCCCCCTGTCTCGCAGGGAAGCCGGGCAGACAGGCCACTGTCAGACTCCCAGCATGCCCCAGGGCGAACCTGCCCAGCCCCACTCACCCTCCAATGGCCTGCCCACTATCCCACCCCTAGCCATGATGTGGTCATGCAGGAATGGAGACAGCACCCACGGCACAAAGCCCCTCGGCAAACCTCACCGTGCAGCCGCTCAGACAGGAACTGGGCACACGAGCAGTGATGTAGTACCTTGAGTTGGGCAGCCTTACCCCACTTTGGGTGAGGCTGCTACACCCTGTGTCCTCAGCCTTTTCCCAAGGACACAGTGCGTAGTAGCCAGATGAACATCTGGCAGCCGCAGGGCATATGATGCGCTGCATCACACAGTAAGGCTGCATCTTAAGATAACATTTTGTGTGGCTACACCCTATATGATCTCATATCTCCTCCTGACCTTTCAAATGTACGAACATATGTTTAGCCACAGAGTTCTCTGTAGGTCTCTGAAGAAAAGCAATGTATGCATAAAAATGGTTTCTCCAGTGTGTGTCTTAATAGAGTTTGGTAAATACGTACTGCTTGGCTTCAAATCCGCTCTAACCTTGCAACCAAATCTGAAATTTCACCTCAAATGCAAACCTAATTGGACTCTAGCTTAGCAGAGACTGAAAATTAGAGAGAGGGAGCCAATGGGGAAAATGAGCTGAGAAAGCAGAGTGAACATAAAATGCAGGGAATTGGGGGGAGGAATGATAATACGATAATTTACAAACTCAGACACCTGGTGTATAGACATCCAAGAGAAGTCTGTTTTTTTAGCAGGACTGTGTATGTATTTGAAATGTAAGTGCATGCATTAGAGCACTGTGCCTTTGAAAATTAGGTTCTTTCAACAGATGCCCACCTCTAGCTAAGGTTTTTGAAAAATTAGAATAATAACTTTGTTGTAGAAACTTGGTCACACAATGGGTGATTTCAGACGTTACGAGATCACGCTGAACCACACTGAACCACGCTCAACCCCCCCGCGGGGCCAAAGGGCCCGGAACGTCTGAACGGCGTGCGCCAGATGTTCATCACGCTCAATACCCACATGGGGTCAGTTTGAACCACGCTTCCCGGGCTAGCCGGGGGAAGGTCTCGGGAAGCGTGGTCAAACCAACCACCACAGGGAACCAAGCAAAAGTAACGTCTGGACGCCAATCCCCCAGCGGAACCAAAAAAATGGAGCCCCGGCCGGGGACGAGGCACGCAGCGTCGCTGCCAGGCAACCAGCACCAACACAAACACCGGAGGGAGATTTAAAGCGAGAGCAGCAGCAAGCAAGCGTGGCGGGATGGAGCGAGGAGGGAAGCGGAAGAGACCGGAGGCACGAACAGCGACAGCGGCGGCACAGGAGGCGGAGGACGTGCAGCCAGGCCCAGCGATGCAGGCGGAGGGGGCACAGGTGCAGGAAGGGGGCACACGGGAGCACCCGACCAGGGAGGCGCCCCGGGAACACCAACCACAGCTGCAGCCGGGTCGCGCCGCCCCGGGGACAGCGGCCGGAACAGGCCCACAGGAGGCACCCAGGAAACGGGTAAGGGCACCCACTGGGAGGGGAACAGGGGGCACAGGGGAACCCCCTGTGGAGGGGGCCGGGGGGACCCCGGGCGGAAGGCAGGGGGGCAGGGGGACCCCGGGCGGAGGGCAGGGGGGCAGGGGGCCCCCGAGAGGGCCCACACCCTCACCCAGCAACCAACCACCCCCCTTCCCCCCCCCAGACACGAAAGTCGGCCCGGGCGGACGAGCCCCAGGAGGAGCCCGGCCCCCGGCCCCTGGAGGCGCACCCCCAGGAGGAGGTGGAGGAGGAGCACAGGCAGGTGCAGCAGGAGCTGCACCGGGAGGAGGAACAGCAGGGGCCCAGCCGGAGGAAGGCCTATCACAGAGGGGGACAGTGGGGCCTCCAGGAGACCCGGGACTTCATACGGATCTGGGGGACCCTCGAGTACCAGGTGGAGCTCGCAATAAACCAGCGCAACGAGCATGTCTACCGGGACATCGTGCGCGACATGGAGGCGGCGGGGCACGAGCGCACTGTGAACCAGTGTCGCTCCAAGGCCAAGGAGCTCAAGAGGGGGTACAAGGCCCTCAAGGACAATAACAGCCGCTCCGGCCACGGGGCCCGCACCGCCCCCTACTACGATGCCCTGGACCGCATCCTTCACATGAAGGGCTCCATAGTTGCCCCACGCCTGGTGGGCAGCGCTGTGGTCCAGGGCAGGGAGCGGGCCGAGGTACCCCCTCCCCTCGCCGCCCGCCCGGTAGACACGAGCTCAGGGGACCCCCACCCCCAGGAGGACCACCCGGGACCCGCAGAAGCCCCAAGGCCCCCCCCCAGCAGCAGCCCGGAGACATCCCAACGCCGGGCCGGCCAGGCGGAGTCGGAGGTCGGCACCTTCACCACCCTCAGCCAGTGGTCCCAGGGGGAGCACTCCCAGGGTGAGGCGCCGGCCTCCGAAGGCTCGGAGACGGACATAGAGGGTAAGCGGGCCCCCAGGGCAGGGGGGGGCACGACCAGGGGGCCGGTGGCAGGGGCGGGGGTGGGGGCCCTGCTGCAGGGGCCACAACCAGCCCCCTTCACCCGCTCCCCCCTCTCCCGCCCGCAGGACATGGGGAGCCCCAGGACCGGGCCAGCGAGACGGTGCAGGCCCCCGCGGAGGGCACAGGAGAGCAGGTGCCGGACCCAGGTAAGGCGGGAGGGCTGGGATTGCGGGAGGGCCCCCCGGGCGCCAGCCCAGGGGGGCCTCTGGCCTCAGTGGGGGAGGGGGGGCAGGGGGCCCCGGGACCCGACCCCGCTAGGGGACAGGGCCCTGCACTGACCCACCCGCCCATTTCCACAGGGCAGCCCCCGCGCGCGGCGCCTCCGCCGGCCGCGGCCCCAGCCCAGCGGATGCGGGAGTACCGGGCGCGGGTCCGCAGGCGCAGGGAGGAGCAAGCGGAGGACATCGTCCGCAGGGCGGAGGAACAGGGGGAGCGCATGATCGCCTCCGTGGACCGCATGGAGGCGGCCATAGAGCGGTCCATGGAGAAGGCCCTGGAGACAGACCGCCGGCTGGAGGCGGAGGTGCGCCTGGAGCGGAGGCGGGAGCGCCGGGAGCACCAGCGGCAGCAGGGGCTGCTCAGGGGCCTCCGGCAGGACATACAGGGCATGGTGCGGGAGCACAGTGCCAAGATGGACAGGTCCCACGACATTGGGACCTCCCTGCTCCTGCATGCGGGCACCATGTGTGCCTACGTGATGGCCGGCGCACCTCCGGGCGCCCTGCCCGCCCAGGTCCCCATGCCGGGCCCCTCGGCGCCCCCGGGCCCAGCCCTGCCGCCCCTGGCGCCCCCCCGGCCCCAGGGCCCTCGCATGCGCCTCCCAGTGCCCCCGGGCCTCCGGAGGGTCCAGCCCCCCCGGGGCGCGACCGGGGCACCGGGCACAGCTGCCCATCCGCCGCCCGGCCCCCTGCCGGGGCCGGGACCAGCCCAGGACACGGCAGGGGACACGGACAGTGGGGGGGAGGGGAGCTCCCAGAGCTCGGTGGGCCCAAGCGGCCGCACGAGGGGTCGGCCCAGGAAACGCGGGGGGATGGTGGGAAGGGGGGGGAGGGGGAGGGCCACATGAGGGCGGGTGGTGGACGGGGTCACGGGGACGGGGGTGGGGAGGGGGCACAGGGTGATTGTGTGCACTGTGTGGGCAATAAAGTGTTGTAAAGAGACAGTTGTCCCCGGCCCGTTTGTGGGGGGGACAGGGCTGTGGGACCGCGTGTACAGGGGCATGGGCACGGAACGGGGGGTGGGGCCCCCAGGGGCGGGAAGGCCCTCACAGCGGGCCCCCCCGGGCGATGTGGGTTGCAAGGGCGTTCCGGATCCTTTTGGCATACCGGTACTCCCGGGGGTTCCCTGCGTTCACGTACAGGGGAACAGGACCGGGGGGCCGGTGGGGCTCGGGGTACTCCAGGGCCGCCCCCTCGGTCTCGCACACATTGTGCAGAACGCAGCAGGCACCGATCACCAGGGCGGAGGTGGGGACGGTGAAGTCCAGGCGGCCAGCTAGACTCCTCCAGCGCTGCTTCAGGGCCCCGAAGGCACGCTCCACCACGGTCCGGCTCGCACACAGGCGGGTATTGTATACCTGCTCCGCAGGGGTGCTCGGGACAGGGTAGACCTTCATCAGCCAGCGGGTCAGGGGGTAGGCGGGGTCCCCCAGGATGCAGGGGGGCATGGGAACACCCTCGATCCACCTCATGCCCATGTCCGCGAAGTCCCCCCGGTACATGCGGGCATAGAAGGGGGAGATGGTCATGATCCTGGCGTCGTGACTCCGGCCGGAGTTGCCCGTGTAGATGTCTATGAAGCGGGCCCGGTGGTCCACCACCCCCTGCAGGTGCAGGGAGTAGTATCCGTGCCGGTTCACATACTCCAGGGCCTCCCCCGCGGCCGGGCGCAGGATCTCGATGTGTGTGCCGTCCACGGCTCCGATGCAGTTCGGGAAGCCCCCGGCCGCGAAGCCAGCCATCACAGCGCCCTGGTCCAGGAGCTGGATGGTCCTGTCGAGGAGCACGCCCTCCACAGCCTCGCACACATCCCGCACGATGCAGGCGACCGTGCTGAGCCCCACCCCGAAGTGCTGGGACACGGAGCGGCAGGAGTCGGGCGTTGCGAGGGCCCAGACCCCTATGGCCACCCGCTGGACCATGGGGATGGGCTCCCGCATGGAGGTGTGCTGCCGCTCCAGCCAGGGCGCGAGGAGCTCCGCTAGGCGCAGCAGGGTGGCCTTGCCCATCCGGAAGTGGGACCCCCACTCGGCCTCCCCCCAGTGGGCCTGGGCCCGCTCCCACCAGGCCTGGGGCCGCTCCGTGACCCATAGGCTCCGCGCTATGGGCATAGCCAGCAGCGCTGCCCGGCGGAGGGTCTGCGTTGCCCAGCGGAACCGCCTCGCGGCCCCTCGGAGCGCAGCGGGCCGGGTGAGGCTCCGGCAGGCGGCCAGCCACGCCCCCCAGGCCCGGCGCCGAGCCCTGAGCCGGCCACGGACTCTCCTGCGGGCCTGCTGGCCCCGGAGGCGCACGCCAGCCCGCAGGGCCAGGACATAGCGCAGGCGGACGGCCAGGTGCACCCTCTCGGTCAGGAGGCACAGCTGCTCAGTGTGGTCACGGTGCCACTCAGCCGCGAGCGCGAGGAACATCCAGTTCCCACCTGCCCTATCGCGCTCCATGGTGCTGGGGCCCCGGTGGGGGCTGGGAGCGCTTATGGCGGCCCGGTGCTGGTGGCTCCGCCCGGGGGTCGGCCTCGCGGGCCTGCGCGCGCCCTGTGCCGGTGCGTTCCGGCTGCTCCCGCCCCCAGCACCCCGGGCCCCCTCCCCTCGCTGTTTGTAGCGGGATGGCCTTGAAGGTGCGATTAGGCAGACAGAGAGCTCGCTGTTGTTCTCTGCAGCTGTGCCGGGCCCGCACCCCACGCCTCGCTCTGTTGTGCTACAATGTTGCGGTGCGGGCCCGTGTTCCCTGTCCCGGGGGCCGGGCCGAGCCTCTCCCGGCCCTGGGCAGTCTGTGTGCCCTCCGGGCTCCGTGTCCCATTCCCTGTTGTGCTGGACCATGGCTGGCTGCCCATCCATGGGGCTCCCGCTGTCCGGCCCCCAAGGGGCCCCCCATATCTGGGCCTTCCGCGAGACCATGTCTCTGTGCGACCTGTGGCACACCCCTGCCGTGCAGCTGCTCCTGGCCGGGCCGGGGAGCCGTGCAGGTGCCTACGAGAGCCTGAGCTCCGGGCTCCGTTACTTTGGCCATGTGGTGAGCGCCCGTGATTGCCGGCTGCATGCGGAGGCCCTGGGGCTGGCTCGTTTCCCCGAGGGGCGCATCCCGGAGGTGCTGTGCGCCCATGTGCCCTGGAGCGCCTCTGAGACCGTGTCAGCGCTGGTGGTGTGTGGTCTGGGCGCCTACTCGGAGTGCCTGGCCGAGGGTGGCCCTGCCTTGGCCGTGAGCTACTTCTCCTGTGTTCACGGGGCCCGTGGGTACCAGCGCACCCGTGGGGCGGCGTTCCAGCGGCTTCTGGAGCTGGGGCATCTTCCGTGGCCCCCTTCTGCTGCCTGCTGTGTGCCGGAGCCCTCCGCGGTGGAGATGTCATCCCTGTTGGCGGTGTGGGCGCGTGTGGATGTGCAGCTGGCCCTCACCATGCCCGATCCCTTCGAGGCCTACTACCTGATCGCCCACTACATGTCCTTGCAGGGGTACCGCCGGGGCATGCTGCACTGGCCCCACCTGGTCCACCGGGCGGGCCACCCGGGCCCTCGGGCCAGCGGGGCCCCCGGCAGCGGCCCGTGAGCCCCGCGTCGCTGGCCTGCCCCCCCCGGCGTGGTGCCCCCGTGTGGGCTCCCGCCCCGGCCCGGGGGGGGGGCCTGGTCCCCGCTGGCCGCTCCCGACCTGCGGACCCCACCTCGGTGAGCTCCCGCCCGCCTCGCTGCTTGCTGCTGCCCCTGGCCGTGGTCCTGGGCCCCCTCCATCCCCGTGACTCCGTGGGTGCTGCCTGAGCGTCGCTGGTGCTGCGGAGGAGCACCGCTGGACCCGGCTGCCCTGCCTGTGCCAGCCTTTGACTGTGGGGCCCCCTTCCTCCTCCTCCTGGCGCCCCTCCGCCGGCCTCGCTGTGCTTTGGGGGCCCCCAACGTGCCTTGCTCCGGGGGTCCCCCCCCCCCCTCCGAGACTGCCTCTGTTCCTGTGGGGGCACCTCCTTGGACTGGACTGGACTGGGGTGGTGTGGGGGTTGCTGCTGTCCGTGCCTTGCCCCGTGGTGGTGCCCCCCCCCTCCCTGCCGGTGTTCCGGGTGGGGCGTTCCGGGCGCCCCTTCCCCCCTTCCCGGCCTTTCCCTGGTGTGAGTGTGTGTGCCCGGGCGTGTGGCCGTGCATTGTGCCCTGCTGCGGGACCGCTGTGTGAGCCGGCTGTCAGCCTGTTCTCGCTCTTCCCCCCTCCCTTCCCGTTTCCCTTGTGTGGGCGTTCCCTTGAGTGCCTTGTGGCTTCGTTTGCCCTCAGTCGGCCATGTCTGTGTCCCGCCCCTGCCCGGTGCCTTGTGGGGGTTTAGCGCCCGCCGGGGGTTCGGCTGCACGTCTGTTGTGCTGCCACGGGCCGTGATGGTGCGGCCCGGTTCCGGGCCGTGGTCCCGTTCCCGGCACGTCTGTTTGGGTCGTTTTCCAACCCCCGGGCGTGGTTGCGCTGTTCGCCCCCCCTGGTGGTTCGCTGTGGTGAACCGCCCGCCCGTAACGTCTGAAATCACCCAATATTAAGTTTGTATCTAATAAGGGTTAATGAATGTATCAATAAACATTTGATCAGTTATTACAGATTCTAACAAGTTAATAGTTTTATAACCGTCCTTGTTACCTTCTGGGTCATGCTTATTCCCACCTCTAACATTTGCTAATCATTTTAAGTGTGTTATGCAGGAGTAGCATTTGTTTGTAGATTGTTATAAGCACACAGAAAGTGTTACAAATTTTAATAGGTAGATTATAATAATATATAACAGAGCAACCATTTTCCTTCCATTTTCCTTGGATGGGGAGAGGGAGATTTGATGTGATGTGGAATAAAAAGAGAAAATAGTATTTAGATTTGAGAGGTAGTTAGAGAAATTTGCAATACCTTGAACCTAGCAATGGGGTTTACATGTCCTTGGTCAACCTCTTCAAACCAACACTTAGAACCTGCTCCCATTGAACTCAAAAGTGCAGATTTTCAGGCACAGTGACCCCAGGGCCCAGGAGGATAAGGATCTGGATGGATAACTGCATGGATAAGATATTGGACTTGGACCTAGTAAACAAACGTTCAAATACTGTCTTAGCCATGAACTCACTGAGTAACGTTGGGCAAGTCATTATCTCTCAATAATAGGAATAATAATGACATACCTCACAGGGTTGTTGTGAAGGTGAACTAGATAAGGACCATAAATCTGTACGATAGATAAGGACTGTAAAGTGCTAGATAAATGATAAATAATAATACAGGACATATAATTATTATACATTCTCTCTCTCTTTCTCTCTCTCTCGCCACCATGTTCATACATCTCTTCAGTGCTGAGTACTTGATCTGTGGGCCTGGCAAGGTCTTCTGCACTATAGGGTTCCCCTAGGGAACCAACAGATCAGAAGGTGTTCCATGGGGTCTGTATCTCACCACAGTCACAAATATCTTGGTCTTGCCAATAGCCCCTCTTTCTCGTGTTGTTCGTTAACCAACAAGCCTTTGTTCAGAGATGACTTAGGCCACATTTTAAAAAAGAGGTGCTTAGAAGCACCTTTGGAACCCCGCCTTCAAGAAGAAAGCCGCGTGTGGAATGTTCACATGCGCCCCGGCCCGCGCTACCAGAAGTGACGCGCTGCATGTTCTCGGCGGCAGCTGGAGGCTCATTCTGAAAGCCTGCAAAGTGAGGCTTTCAGAACACGCCTGTTCAAAGCTTCGCGTCTCCAGCCGCTGTCAAGAACGGGCTGCATGTCGCTTCCGGTAGCGCAGGGAACATTTAAACACTCCCCGCTCGCCGCCTTGAATGCGGGGCTCCGGAGGCGCTTCTAAGCGCCTCGTTTAAAAGTGGCCTTAGACGCCTCCAGAGCAGCTCCACTCTCCCTCTGCTGGAAGATGTTCAACAACATCCACATGCATTTTTTCTAATCAAGTGAAGTTGTGTACCAGGGTAAGCTAGGATTGCCATGTGACAACTGACACCTTATGAACACAAGGTTCAGGGGGAGCTCGGCAGGTATAAGCAGGCTTGCTTTTGGAAGATTCCAGGTGCTCAACAGTTGTGTGAGAGCTCCCTGTCACAGACACTCTGTGTGGAAATTAGAGAGCTCACCGTCAGAGGACCTTGTGACATCTGAGGACCTGAAGACTGACTGTGCTATCCGCTTTGCTAAAAACTAGGGTTTGAGTTAATGGATGCATCAATGCACTAAAATTGGCACCAGTGACTGGATTTTAAGCCAGGACACCACCAGTCGAGTAATTTGTTTTTTTCCTTTTTTATTTTTAAACAGCTAACTCCCTTCAAGCTAATTATTTTTAGAACCCTCCCTTCCTACTTCCCAAACCCATCCATCCACAGACTACAGTGTGGACAAGAACACTGACAGAAATTCTAGTGTGGTGGAGAGTACGTTGAGGTCTCTCACAAGGGAAGGATATAAATGTTGATGCTCACAGGGTTCCGTCAGAAGAAAGACTAGCAGCAGAGCCTTATGGAATCATCAACCTTAGGTCTTTTTACCATGTGTCCCTTCAACTAGCCATGCTTAATGACAGAACTAACCATCTTAACATCAATATCTTACCTTGCAGCTGCCCCGGCTCCTCCCATTAATCGTATGACAGCCTTATCCAAAGGTAATCACTGCTAATACACTTGGTTTGTTCACCTTTTACTTTCTAAAACTGTTATTTTTATTATTTGCCCACAGCAATAACTTCAGCATGAGACTTAAGCTGTTGGGGAAGGTAGGATGGACTGCTACTCCAAATTATAGCATAGTTGGTCCAGCCCAGAGAGCTATCACTGATAGCCATGAGACTCAATCGCATATCTTCAATCTTGTTCTTCTTCTCAAGAAACCATCTCTTGATATTGGATTGCTTGCTAGTTACTGAACCGTCTCAAATGTCCTGTTTTAGGGAAGGTGATTGAGAAGGCTGCGGTAGTGCAGCTGTGGCAGCATTTGAACTCCATAAAATCTTGGTGAAATCTCAGTCTGCGTTCTGGCCTTCCTATTGGGTAGAAAATAAACTTGTCGGTAATGAATAATCTGATGATGATTTTGGATCAAGGACAGATGGCCATTTGGGTCATGCTGGACCTTATGGGGGTGTTCAGTACAATTAAATATGGGCTGCTGCTTTGGTGGCTGAGAGATGTTGTTTGTATGGTGAGAGCTACTGGTTGGTGGTTTGAGTCATACCTAAAAGAACAGAGTTATTTGGTTGTGATGGATGGCCTTGCATCATCCCCCAAGATACTTGAAATGAGGCAGTCCCCAAGCTTCTCTCCTGTCACCCATGTTGTTCAACTTATGCATGCAACCTCTCAGGGATGTCATGACTCTCCGTCTTCTGTAGGCTTCCAGCAGTGCTTCTCCATTACTTGCATCCTGTTCAGAATGTGGCAGCACCGCTGCTTGCTAGCTTGGGCAGCCGTGATCACATGATGTCCACCCTGCGTTCTTTGCACTGGCTGTCTGTGAGATAGTTCTGCTGATTTTTAGGGCCATAAAGGGCTATACTCAAGACCAGCTCCTGGAACCTCAACCTTCTAGTTTGGGGATTGTGCTTTATGTTGGCAGGCGATCAGGCATTTGCTGTGGTGGGGTCCTTCGGCGCAGAACTTGCTCTCCGCAGATACTCATCCCAGTTCCTCCCACCTCACCTTCAAAAAGCATCTGAAAGACTTTTCTGTTTTCCAGGTGCTTCTAGAGGATCCACTGCTGGTTCCACTTAATGTGTTTTTTCCTCCCTCTTTACCTTCCCGTTTTTATATGGATTTTAAGTTGTTTTTATGGTGTTTTATTGTATTTTTATGTTGTGAAGTGCCATTCGGCATGGGGGATGCTAGAAAATTAAAAATGATTAGTATTGTTACAAGTATAAGATCTCCCACTGCTTGAAATGAAAATGGGCACTGGACTGGAAGCCAGGAAACCTAGACCTTGTTTCTGACTCCCCCACAGACTTGGTGGGTCACCTTGGAGTTATCATTTTGGCTTTCTCTCTGCCTCAGTTAATTTGGTGAATTAGGGTCATGATATTTACTTTATAATCTGGTAAATGAATGGGTTTCCTTGAATGGAAGATGTCTTAGAAGTGTAAAACATCTTGCATGCTTGCACCCATCTGCATGTCTTGATGAGTTAAGTGTGATGCCACTTTCTAGGGTGGATAACTCAGCAGGCAGGAATTATAGGTACTTTCCCACATGACAAAACACGTACCTTTTGCTTCTGCAAACTGCAAGAGGCAAATGTTTCGCTGCTTTTGTTACGTGGGAAAACAAAGCCACGCGGCTTTGATGCCAATCATGCAGAAGATGCAGAGTTCGATTTTTCCATCACTGCATCCTCCGCATGATCAGTGTTAAAGCCACACAGCTTTGTTTTCCCACAAAACAAAAGTCATGTAGCATTTGCCTCTTGCAGTTTCTCATGGAAGCAAACGGTCTGCCTTCTCTCACTTGGGAAAGCGCCCTATATTTTGCAGACTAGTATTTTTTAATGTTTGTGCAAAGCTGATATAAAGTGGTGGTGGTTATGAGAGCTTTGTCTGGAAGAACAAACGTGACTTGTTCTTTCAGTTCCTCATTCCTAGATTCCGATGTGTAATGGTTTAATCCAAGATGGTTTTGCAGTAAAATTTTCAAGAGTGGCTTAGTGCCATTTTCAAATTTGATGTACACGTATAGTTCAAAATGGAATTTAGACCACTTAGATGCTTCTTTAAATGCCACTCTGAACTTTTTTTTTGTTGTTCATATCTTTTCCTAGGTCTTTAATGCAGTATCTTTACCATTGCATGCCCTTTTATATTGGGGTGTTGACATACCCACTGATCTGCCTTGATGCAGCCTAGAGAAACCACATTCAAGTGGAGAGGTCAGGGCGGTGTTGTTTTTTTTTGCTACTCTGCTTATAGTCCTCACAAGAGGGCCTGTTAGCAAGGCTTTGTGATTATGGTGAGGGGGAGAGGGAATGTATCTTTTTTTTGCGATGCAGGGGGCAACTGCTGCACACATTTGTCCACTAGGAACTGAATGGAGAGTAGCCCATTTTGATTGTGGCAGGTCCACAAATACTTCCATCCTGGGTCATTGTTTGTTGAGGCAGGGCTTTTCAGAGAGGTTCTAAGGGCATTAGGCACCAAACTCAATTGGAACGAGGGCCTGTATCTTCTTTGAGAAGCCCAGCATTAATTTTTCTCACTTTGCCAATAGAGCGTCCCGACCGTCCTCGTGACCTTGAGCTGACAGACTTGTCTGAAAGAAGCGTGCGGTTGACGTGGATTCCTGGTGATGATAACAACAGCCCAATCACAGGTCAGCATGAGCCTTTCTGTTTGGTACCACTTGAGAAGATGATATTAATCACATGTCTCTTTTCATGCACAAGTGGCTTGATTTGTTTGGTGAAGAGCAGCAAGCTGGGGAAACCTTGCCATTAATCATGCCTCCTAACTCTCCTGTCTAGACTATGTTGTACAGTTTGAAGAGGACAGGTTCCAACCTAGGACATGGCGCAACCATTCCAGCTACCCGGGGAGCGTCAACTCAGCCATTCTGCGCCTCTCACCCTACGTCAACTACCAGTTCAGAGTCATTGCTGTGAACGAAGTGGGAAGCAGCTATCCCAGCCTGCCATCCGAACGATACCAGACTAGTGGGGCACGTAAGTGTTTTCAGTCCACTGCTACTGGGATATCTTGGCTTCTCAGTGGTACTGGTCTCTAGATGGCTTTCACCAGGTCTGACACAATAGGTGAGAATCACCTGCCCATTCTATTGCAAAACTCAGAAGGCCAGATTATACTCTAATAGGGCTGAAATAGAGTCTTTGGGTGAATTCTGTCTCCCAGTAGATTTGCTTGTTCCCATCTGGATCTGAGGTAACGGGGTCAATCGTAACCCAGTCCCTGTTCTGTTGGAGCTCCATTTCAGCTGCTCCAGCTTGCTCAACATTATGGCATCTTGCACATGCGCAGTAGTCAAAATACATTTGCACATATGCAAAACTGTGTTTTGCCTATTGCACATACACAAAAAATAAACACAAGTTGTGCCCTTAATCCCCCTTGTGTTACTAAAGATTAATCCAGATTATATTGATGACACTTTGATGATTATACTGATAAACATTTTGTTTATTGCAAATGCATTAAATGGCATGCTGGTGGTGACCAAGCTGGAGCAGCCGACTGAGTGGATATGCAGAGATCCTCCATGGGAAAAAATGTGTCAGATCTCCACACACCGTTCTACAACTGCAGATAATGTCTGCAGATATACAAGGGGCTATCCTAGCTCTTAGCTGCAACACAGACTTTGCTAAAGCTAGCACTGTTTAGACTGACTGAATGAGCATCAGAATGCAGCCCAGACTCAACCAGTTTATGTCTCAGCATGTTCAAACCAAATTATGTGTGTGCTAGAGCTAAACTGTATTGAAAGGGATAAATCAGCTTCATTCCCAGGGATGGGGCATGCACAGGCAGTCCTGTCAGTTATTTTCCAGAGTCTTGGTGTTACTGCTCAAGGTTGCCAAGGAAACTTTCAAAATAGGAAGCCAGAGCAACCAGTGCCTGAGTTTGCAGAGAGCCTGAAAGACTAGCTCTGAAGTGTGAACGGTACCATTCATGTCAGTGGGTGTTTGCTCAGATGCCAGTGGGAGTGCATTAAATGCCAACATTATTAGCTCTCTTTCATTGCTTAAAGCCTCTGAGAAAAAAGTTAAGAACACATTGGGAAGAGCTACCCAACACTTTCTGAGCGAGCTCTGACTTTAGGTAGGGTCAGGATCCAGCTGAATAAAGTAGGGGCGCCATGCTAAGCCATGCTGTGACCCCCCACCCTCCCGACAGGGCACCTGCATACCTATTCTTCCACAAAAGCAGGGTACTCCAGTTACATGGGCTTGTCACTTGTTTAAGCGATTGGTGCTTTTATTGCACCATGCTGTCCCTCTGAACCAGGAGCCTGGCACTAGACCGATATGGACATGACACATGCTGACCAAACCAGAGGACAAGGTCTCCCTATGTTAGGGGTCTCCATGCTGCAATATCATCCGTATAATCTGGCCCTGGATCAGTTTAACAAAAGGGGACTTACGGGCACAATTTGTGTTCATGTTCAAGGGCAGCTCAGCTTCCGGGAGTTTAGGAAGTGCTAGGTTAAGCCAGTTGTGTAGGGAGTATAACTTCAGGATAAGGAAGTTCTGATTTATTACAAAGAGAGTAGCACCCTCCCAAATTAAGCATGCTCCATGTGTGCTGCTACTGCAGAAAGAAGAGAGAATCTTTCATCCAATCCAGCTGTAGGAGGCTTTAAGGGCCTCTTTGAAAGCTTGACCCTAAAGATCCATTTTAAGCTGACAAAAGCGAAGTATTTTTCTGTTGGATCTGTAAACTCCCTGTACTGTTGGCAAAGCTCCCAGAACAAGCCAGGGTGTGAGCTGTGCTGCAGCACAGTTTGGGCCAACTCTCATTCTTGTAAAGTGTGCATCCAGTCCTGCACAAAACGCAGCACAGGGAACAGAGTGTTAGAGTAGGTTCAAAGTTTTCCATCAATGCTTGTTTTTGCCCCACAAAAATGTAGTTTTGACCTTGTCTGACTATTTTGAAATAGTGGTTTTTAATGCAGTTTTTAAATAGAAAAATATTCCCATCTTCCCTATTTGAAATCCAGAGCAACACTGCAGGGATACATGAGGGAAACGGGGAATGGGGCTAAAAGTGCTGGGGGAAATGTTGACTAGACCAAGCATTTTTCATGTTTTCATTTATTGTGTCTAATGTTGACGTGTATTCAGTTTTGACATTTCTGAAATTTCTAGTTTTGGTTTTAGAATTTCTTGCAAAATTGCTATTCCTGATTTTATCTGTTTTTGTATGTTAATCCTGAAGGCTGACCATGCATGGATTGTTGGCTTCAACTCTTGTCTAAGCAAAACGAGATATCCATGAACTAGCTATTAACACAATGAT
This sequence comes from Sphenodon punctatus, assembly GCA_003113815.1. NCBI lineage: Eukaryota > Metazoa > Chordata > Lepidosauria > Sphenodontia > Sphenodontidae > Sphenodon > Sphenodon punctatus. The sequence continues at coordinate 2,055,701 of QEPC01004435.1, read as the reverse complement.
TCCCAAACTTTTCTCCACATGCCCTCGTTTTGAGACCTGACCCCAAACAACAGCAAAGCCATGCAGAGAGCATCCCGTATCAGTGGAGATCACCATCCCATCTGTAGATGGTGTGAGTCCACTTGGGGGTCATACCCCGCAGTTTGGAAATCTTTGCACTAACACCTCTCGAAATCTCTTCCTCTAATAGCCACAACTGTGTTTTAGCAGCCGTTCTCCTTTAGTTTGGATTACAATGGCTGCTGTTTGGTTTCTGTAACAGGCAGTAATCTAGCCTCTAGGTCAGGGGTGGGGAATCTTCTTTGGCTCGGGGGCCACATTGTCACGCGGTGAACACTCCGAGGGCCGCTTGTCAACTGTCAATCATTAAATTAGTGTTATGACTAATTAGCGGATTGAATTAGCTAATTAAGGTTAATTAACATTACTTATCATTAATTAAAGATCTGTAGATGGATAATTTCAAACAAAGCAAATGTATTAATTACAGAAGTACATACAAACAAAACATTTGGAAGCAGACACAGGACTTAATGTGCAACTTTATTTTATTTATTTATTTAAAATTTATATAAACTTGTGCTTGTTTGCTCTGGGATAGGGTTTCTATATCAGGCTCTGTGGTTGAAGTGGCTACTCTCAGCTTGTCTCTTAAATTAACACCAGTAAGTCTGGTTCGCAGTTTAGATTTTGCCATTTTCATCTTAGAAAACAGCTGTTCGCGGACATATGTGCTGCCAAAAATAGATGCCCTTTTTAGAGCATGTTTTCGAAGGTTTGGAAATGTTTTCTCATTCACACAACTTCTATAGAAATCTAGTAGAGGCAGGCCATTATATTTGCTTTGCAGTTCTTCATTGTTTTGCATCTCAACAACCTCCATTTTAGCTTTTCTGGTGCGCAGTCCACATCTACGTCAAATTGCGATGAGAAGGTCAAGAATAGTTTTTCATTTCTTCTAAAGTCTGAAAAGCGGTCACGGAAAATGTTTTGCAGTAATTTTATTTCATCAGCGTACTCATCCATCTCCTCAGGCTTAGTTTCAACAAGTGTTGGGAAATGGACTGTGTTACCCTTTTTAAGCTGATCTTCCCAGAGGTGGAGCTTCACTTCGAAACTTCTAATATCGCCATAAAGTGTATTCACAAAGTGATTTCTACTCTGGAGTTTCAAGTTGAGGTCTGCTAAGTGCTGCATTATATCAACCATGAAAGCCAAGTCGTTCAGCCATGTTTTCTAATTGGGGAACCGACTTTCTCTTTTGTTCCTTGAAGGCCCTGATCTCCTCCTTCAATTCGTAAAAGCGTTTTATCATGCTCACCCTCCTCAGTCAACGGACTTCACAGTAATAGGCCAAGTCGCCATACTCAGATTCTATATCACGCAGCAGTTGCTGGAACTGCCTGATGTTAAGTGACCTGCCTTTAATATAATTTATGGTAGAGACAACAATGGACATCACTTCAGTACATCTCATCAACTTTGAGCAAAGCGCCTGTTGATGTAAAATGCAGTGACAGTGGTAGCCAAGCTATCAAAATCCTGCTTTTCTAATTCTTCCTTAACTAGGACTATAAAACCCTTTTTGGAGCCTACCATTGCTGACGCACCATCTGTTGCAATCCCCGACCAGTTTTCCACGCCCATTTGTAGGTCTTGAAGGGTTTTCATTACTTGACAGAAAATATCATAACCTGTGGTTGTATCTGTCATAGGCTGCAATGATGCCATCTCCACAGTGATGACAAAGTCAAAAGATACACCGCGCACAAAAATCGCCAGTTGTGCAGTGTTTGTTGCATATGTGCTCTCATCCACAGCAAGTGAATGTACAACAAATTTGTTTGCACATTTTATAAATGATTTCTCAGTGTCATCTGCCATGTCTCCAATACGATTGGAAATGGTTCTACATGACAGGCTGACATTTTGAAAGAGACTTTTTTTTGTGGGCATAAAATACCTGTATCTACAACCAGACACTCTTTAATCATTTCCCCATCTGAAAATGGTTTCAGCCTTTTGCCCAAAACCTGGCTGATAGCAAAGCTTGCTTTCACAGCAGCAGAACTTGCCTCAGATGCTTTCTTTGCAAACAACTTATTTATTATTATTATTATTATTATTATTATTATTAGCATTTATATAGCACCAGTGATGTACCTGGAGCTTTACAAAAAAATAAGATAGACACAGTTCCTGCCCAAGAGCTTACAATCTAAAGACAGGGAAGAGGGAACAGAGGGAGAGACAAGGGATGCGACATTCATGAGGATGCAAGTTTGCTTTCCGAAATTTCTTCTAAGCATTTCAGTTTTATCAAGGTGATCTTGCCCCTGGATACCTGAATAACGTTAGTGTTTAGTAAGATAATGTCTTTCGACATTGGCTTTTTTCATAACTGCTACTGTCATGCCACACATCAAACAGACCAGCTTGTCTTTAACATTGATAAACAGGTAATCAGCAGTCCATCACTTATTAAACACATGGCCCTCGGTATCAATTTTTCTTTCTTTGGGTGCACTTGCCATAACAGCTTGCTGGTACAAACAAGCAAAAAGCTAGTGTTGGAATGGGCCCAGGAGCAGAAGGGAGGCATGATTTCCTCCCCTCCCTCCCCCCCCCCCCCCCCCCCCCCCAATTCTTTCTGTCCACTTTGCAGCCTGGCCAATTCACTGCTTTTTCAATAGGGCAAGTAGCTTCCCTACCCCCATCCGCCACAGACAAACATGAAACATAGTGAAAAAGTGGCTAAGTGATTTCTCAGTAGGTTTCCTGTTTGTCTGCAAGGAGGGGTGGGACAATGCAGAAATAGCTTTAGTCCTGTCTGAACCCCCCTGCACCCCACAGGGGAAAACAACTTGCCGAAAGTTGGAGGAAGGCTTACCGAAAGGCTGGAGGAATCGAGTGTCCAGAAACAGCAGCAAGCAAATTCAAAAACTTCTTGTGCCATTTCCTGTTTGTCTACGTTGGGGGGGGGGGGGGGGGGGGTTTGACAATGCCTTTAGCCTTGTTTGACCTCCCCACCCCACCCCCCAACAAATAGGAAACCTAAGGAGAAGGTGGCCAAGGGCTTTGCCAGTAGGTTTCCTGTTTGTCTGGGGGGTGGGGGGATAAACCCATTCCTCCCTCCTTGTAGACAAACAAGAAACCAAATAACAAAACCCTTCGCCCTGTCTGAACTCCCCCAGCGTAAAACAACTTACCAAAACTCAGGGACAGCTCCTCTGTCACTGAAGAAACAGCAGAAAGCTGGGGGCCTGTCCATTCAAAGGAGGAACAGCAAGAAACAGCAGAAAGCTCAGTGGGCCAGTTCTGGGGGCCCATCCTTTGAAAGGAGCAGCACAGTGACCTCACTTGGGGGAAGGATCCTGATTGGCCCAGTGCTGGAGACTCGTACTTCTGCAGCCACGCAGCGTGAAAACGTCATGAGGGCTGCACACTGCTCATTGGTCCCAGCTCCTGCTGCCGGAAGGGATGCACTTCTTACAGCTCGGGTGAGCCTGCATGTGCTTGATTGTGTGCGGCCCACAAAGCTCCACTCCGGCCACAATGAGCTGGGCGATGGACCACACACAATGAAAATAGGCTCGGAAGCCGGCAGGCCAGAGAAAACAGCCCCGTGGTCTGGAAGTGGACTGCAGACCGGGGGTTCCCCACCCCTCCTCTAAGTGATGAAAGCATGGATGACTGTGTCCAGATCTGAATCAGAAAGAAAAGGCCGCAGCCTCCTCACCAAATGGAGTTGGTGAAAAGCGCTCTTGACCACCGCCACCACCTGACAATCCAGATGCAGCAAGGGAATGAAAAGAGCTGCCCTGAGCCTTGTGGGAAGGGTGACATAAAAATTAAAAATACATTTAATAAATTTAAATAAATAAATTTTAAGAAGCACTCCCAAGGCCATGAACCTGAGTGACCAGAGGGGGCTGGACCCCATCAATGACAGGTGTCCCAATGCCCTCTAAGTTACAAGACGGACCAACCATCATCACTTTAGTCTTGTCAGAATTCAGCTTCAGTCTGCTCAACCTCATCCAGTCCCCAACAGCAGCCAGGCATTGGGTAAGCACCAAGACTGCGGGACCTGAGTCAGATGAAAAAGAGAGGTAGAGCTGAGTGTCATCAGCATACTGATGACATCCTACCCCAAGTCTCCAAATGACCTCACCCAGCAGCGTCAGATACACATTGAACAAGAGGAAGAACAAGATAGAACCCTGCGGGACACCATACACAAGGTCCTGAGGAGACGATGAGCAATCGTCCATCACCACCTGCTAGGACCTTCCTGAAAGGAAAGAGCGGAGCCACTCAAGAGTAGTCCCGTGCACCCCCACTAGGTACTACAATCGTACCAAAAGCACCTTGTGATCAACTTATCAAAGTTCACAGAAAGATCTAATAAAATCAACAAAGTAGCATTCCCCTTGTCCATCTCCAGGTGCAGGTCATCGACCAAAGCTAAAAGTAGTACAGTCTACGTGCCACATCCAGGACAAAACCCTGAGTAAAACAGGTCCAGGGATCCGACAGCATCGAGATGTGCCTGAAGCTGTTGGGCAACCACCCGTTCAATATAGTAGCGTTATGATATTTTCAGTTTTATTCTCTGACCCTTTACAAATAATTCCTAACATTCTGTTTGCTTCTTTAACTGCCATCGCACACTGAGCTGAGGATTTCATTGTATTGTCCACAATGACTCCAGGGTCCTTTTTCAGAGGGGTAACTCCTAATTTAGAATCCAGCATTGTGTGCATATAGTTTGGATTGTTTCCCCCTATGTGCATCACTTTGCACTTGTCCACATTAAATTTCATCTGCCGTTTAGATGCCCAATCACCTAGTCTCGCAAGATCCTCCTATAATTCTTCACAGTCTGCTTGTGTTTAAACTAATTCACATAACTTTGTGTCATCTGTAAATTTGATCACCTCACTCTTTGCCCATCTTTTCTTGATCATTAATTAATACATTAAACAACACCGACCCCAGTACAGATATTGAATTCTCTCCTTTGTGGAAACTGACCATTTAGTTCTACTCTTTGTTTCCTATCCTTTAACTAGTTACCAGTCCACAATAGGACACTGCCTCCTATCCCATGACTTTTTAACTTCCTAAAGAGTTTCTCATGAGGGATCTTATCAAATGCTTTCTGAAAATCCAGATAACTCATTCTTCTTCAGGCATGTAAGAAAGACAAAGGCCATTTTTAAACGAAATGTTCCCGCTCATGTCCTCCCATCGGACATGTGGGAGCATCCTGTTTGAATTTAGAGGTGTGTGGGTGCGCGCTCTCAACCCATGCATCTCTACCAACCAACCACGCACGAAGCAACCGGTGAAAAGGTGGATTGCTCCGTGAGTGGAGATGAGTGTGTGCCCGTCTGCCCTCTTCCCCCCGTGCAAGGCCCCCGCAGCAGTGCTCCACTGGATACACATGGACCGCGCACCCACCACCACGGCAGTCCATTTAAAATTGGCCAAAATAAAAACAGCAATGACTTGTTACATGCCTGAGGAAGGGTTCTGTATGACCCAGAGCTTGCATACCCTCACCAACACAAGGCCAATTTAAGATACCATCTGAATTACTTTGTCTCCATTGCTTACATTTTGAACCAAAGCAGCAACCACACACATACTCCCTAGAGGCTGCATGACATAGTAGATGGGGTTCTGCGTTGGAACCCGGGTGAACTGAGTTCTGTTCCTGTCTTGATCACTGGCCAGCCTTGCCACCTCCATGTGCCTCATTTTTCCCCATCTGTAAAATGGAGGGAATGAGATTGGTCGATCTTTGAGAACGATTGCAGAAATCTGTGGGTTTAAAGTGCTATATAAGAGCTAGGCTGTATTATTATTTCAGGTCCAGAAATAAACCCCACAGGAGTTCAAGGTGCAGGAACGTCAAAAAATAACATGGTGATCTCATGGATGGTGAGTTTAACTTTGACACATGACTGTTTCCTGCTTTTTGAATACTCAGGCTTGAGACATGGGTTTAGGACAACGTGGTTTTGGCTTTTTCAAATCCCACGGTGGTTTGGAACTGGTCCATATTTTTATTCACAGTCCCTGAGGTCAAGAATGAAATAAAAGGTATCTATTGGGGCTAGTTTTCATACCAAGGTCCTCCTGCCCCATGGCAAGTAGCACGGACAGATTCTGCTCAAACTATTCAAGACCTGAGTACGCCTCTTAGCAATCGGAGGCTGACAGGACAACCCTTCACCATTAAAGTCAAAGGGAGTTTTGATGTTACTAGTTGAGGGTAGCACTCTAAGGGTATGATCTTTAAGCCATTTGACACTGGTATTAATCCTATTGAACTGGACAGGACACATACCAGCACAAAGGACCATGCTCTTTGTACAGAGAGAGGGTACACTAAGGATGCAAACCTCTCCCATTGACTTTAATGGTGGAGGATGTTCTGCAAACCAAATATTTTTCATAGTTTCATTTATCATTACTACTGTTTGCACTAGCTGGTTGACATAGTTGACAGGGCCAGTCCTTGGACACAAGATTCTGCCTGCTCACTGCTTTGCTTAACACAGTGTAGCTTCCTACTGTGGGGTCCTGGCCCTAGGCAATACTGCAAAACTATAATAAATAATTACATCTCCCCATTGCCCTAAATCTAGGATCAGTTGTGGCAGAGCTTGCAACCCCAGGATTCTGCACACAACAGATTCAAGACCCAGATAGTTAAAATAAGGGAGTGCTTCAACCTCTCAAACACTCTGAGGTCCAAATCTTTCTCCATCATCCCTTAAGACCATGATTCTGTGGAGTGAATGTGTTGTTAAGCATCCTCCCTTTTGAGGAGTTGGGGAGGTTGTGGTAACACCTTGCACGCTGGACAGCTACTAGGAGAAGCAACAACTCCCAGACTTTTAGTTTTAAAGAGTATTTTTTCATAGCATCCAGCCATGTGCTGGCTACTTCCCAAATTAGACAGAAGGGGATGCTCCCATTAGATTTTTATCTAATTATCAGACATAAGGGTTACAAACCGTATAGACGGGTAGACATGAGGATTAAAGCAAGAGCTGGATGGCATTTTGTTTTTCTTGGGGAGAAAAAAATTAAAAATAACATTATCAGTTACATTACCAGTGTTTGAAGTCTTCAAAATGGAGTGAAATTGTAAACATTTTTTGTTCTCAAAGAACAAAATTGTTCAGTACATTTTAGTTGAGAAAAAAACAGTACTAGAACAGGGTGTTTTTTTAAAGTGTTCAGATGAAAATACTTTTTTCAAAAAGTTGTTTTCAAATTTAAAAAAATTCAATCTGATAAACTCATCCATCTCCAGTAGAGCATGAAGTCTGCTGCTACTCAGTTTGCATAAGGTGACTGAATTATTTTTGGCTCACTCCTTTGGTGGCATAAAGATATCCATACCTAAAACGTTTAATTTTTCTCGGGAGAAAGGACTTGTTCCTTCTTCCTTTCAAAGGTAGAACACCAGCCTCTTAACTTAGAGAGGAACCAAAGTCCTTTTTGGAAAATTTTAACTAGCTATTTTGGGTTGACACAGCCTTTATGTACCAAGGTTTGTCTGTCTGTCTATCCCTGGACATACTGGAATTCTGAGGAAATGTATCAAAGCTGTCTGATGCAGGAGGGGATAAATTGCACCTTTTATTCATTTCTCTTTTGCAGAGTTGGTGTTGACATGTGTACTAACCTGCTTATTATCCCTTGTTCATTAAAGCCATTAGATGCAACCCAAGTTTATGGGCCCAACCTCAAGTACATAGTGAGGTGGAGACGAAAAGAGCCACGAGAGAGCTGGAGCACCGCGACTGTTGAAGGCACCAAGTATACCGTCACCCAGACCCCCATCTACACACCCTATGAGATCAAAGTGCAGGCAATGAATGATTTTGGGAAAGCTCCAGAGCCTGACACTGTCATCGGCTACTCAGGGGAAGATTGTGAGTATTCTCCTACCTCAAGTGCATAAGTGCTAAAGAGGAAACATCCCTTTAGGTTAATTTAAAAATCAGCCAAGCTTTCCTCGCCTGCTTGAAATAAAGGGCAGCTCTGTAGCTCGGGGACAGCCATGTTCCATTCATTTCAGAGTGGCACAGAATGGCCAGGCCAAGTATTAATTGGAGAGCAGGAATGTGAAGACTTACGGTAAGGCACCTAAGTGACTTTGACTTTATGTGCGTATGTCCCACATGGAGATAAATAGCACAGGTGCTCTTAGAATTTTACCCTCTCGTGTATCTGGGGGTGATTTCAGACGTTACGGGCGCCTGATTCACAACAGTGGATTCCCAGCGGTGGCGAACCGGCTAACCACCCCCCATGGGCAAGAGAGGCCCCAAACAGACGTGACGGGAGCGGGACCACGGCAGGGAATCGGACCGGCAGACCACAGCCTGGGGCAGTGCAACAGATGTTATGCCGATCCCGGGCCGTGGTCAAAGCACCCAGAAGGCTCCAGGGCGGCTTGTCCTAGCTGCTGCCGTGTGCCCTTTAAATCTCCCTCCCTGGCCTGTGGACCTGAATCTCTGCCTACTTCATAAGGGGATTATGAGACTTAACTAGGATCCTATTGAAGTCAGTAGGATGGAGCTTTAGATGAAAGGTGCCTCAAAGACCAAACGGTCAAGAATTGTCATTAGACTCCTCTGCTTGCTGTGCCATGAGTGGAAATTGCATAAACTTGTCGTTTTGAGCAGTACCTGTTATGAGGACATGTGGGGTTGGAGTTCTTTTACCTCTCTGTCATGGTGGGGCTTGGCTATCCCATAGATTTAGATAATGCTTAGAATGTGTCACTAAATGCTCTACAGTTTAACCCCTTGACTTCATACATCATCAGATAGTGCAGAACAGCAGCTGCCAGGACAAAATCCAGTTCTCCTTCTTGTTTATAATGATCTTCTGCCCTCAATAGACAGCTAGAATATTACTGTTTTAGTGCCTCCAATGGCCAGGGGGATGCACTACAACCCAGCCCCATCCTGTTACATGAGAATTTATTTCCTCAGCACAAGTAGACTTTAAAAGAAAATATTTTAGCCCATCTCGTGACAGAAGTCTGAGTCCTGGATTGAGCCTCTGTGATTGATTTTGGAGGTTGAGCCATGAAGCAGATGGCTTTCAAGGGGTGCTGAGCCTATATAACTCCAGCAGAGCCTATAAGAGCTTCACACCTCTGAAAAGTCAGAACTACAGTCTGTATGGAAAGTTTAGTTGGACTAGCAGGGAGAACACAAAGCATGGATGGAATGAGGTAAAGGCTGCTGATGTAACAGGGAAAGTAATATTCCCAAACTCAGACCCTACCTGACTCCAAAAACATGTGATTATGGTGCTGGATGAGATACATAAAGAATAATTGCCTTGCCTCTCACATTGGAAAAATACATGTTACTGCATTGGCTTAGTCCTTTCACAGTTGCCAGTTTCAAATGCATTAAACCACTTCCTTTCTCTTGTTTATAGTAGAGCCTGCATTTGGGTTCCAGATAAATCTAAATACTTCTGTATTTGTATTGGTACATTTATGGGGCCAGACTAAAGAAAGGTGTGTCTTGTCTTCAGCCCCTGGAAGAGCAGATCACACATTTCTTAGCCTCACAAATGACACACAGAGGCATTGAGAGACCAGTGATTAGCAAATCTAAATACCAGGTCCCAGACATTCTTCTAGTGGGGACCATGTGCATTAAGTTAAATACTTGAATGCTTCGCATTGCTTCCTTCTTCCTCGGCAAATGCTAACTCTCAATGTGCTTTCATCTTCTTTACCAGCATTCATGTTCACTTCCAGCTTGTTGCTTTTTCTTCTATAGTGTGATTATAGTGGGTAGGGATAGGGTTGTGGGGGTGGGAGAGGTTTTAATTGGAATTTTATATGCTTTAATATTTTCTACTGTTTTTGTATATTTTTGTATGTTATGAGCCACCCTGAGCCTGTGGGGAAAGGGCAGGATACAAATCTGTATAAATAAATAATGACTCTGGGTAGCTGATTTTTTGCATTACTCTACAATGAAAAAGCAAAGTTGGTACAGATCTGGGATAGCCCTCACATCATTGGTGGGAACTATTGTTGCATCTGTAACATTACAGCATATATATGGGGTAGTATGGGTCAAATTTTCAAAGATCTGCAGCTTGCAGCACAGTAGGGATACTGTTCTAATAGCAGCCAAGTAAACACAGGGCTTTGTGCTTTCAGTGTAGCAGTGAAATTTTTCACAGGTCAGCCACTGCAGAGCTGACCCTATGTATATTAGCAGCTGTTTTGCACTTGATTTACACTCAGTCCTTGGGTGTTGATTTCTATCATACATGGTATGGATAGTCCCTGATGTGTGTGAGCTGTGCTAAACAGCATCCATAACAGCATGTACTGTACTGATTTTACTTTGCAGACTGTTCGAATCATATGCATAAGGATGCAGCAGTACTGCAATGGGTCAGGCATTTCACTATCCCCTGAGACCGTGCAGCCCTAACCAAAACAAGAGATATGTCTGAGCGAGCTGTGCACACCCTCCATATATGGTTTGAACTAGATCCTACGAACATTTCCCAAGAGCTTAAAAGCAAACCAGATCCTTTCAGATTTATTATTTTAAGGAACCCATCCAGGGGAATATGCCATCCACCTGAGTATGCCATTGACAGGGGACCCCTCCCTATGTTCAAGGACTTTTCATATGCTGGAGAGGCTACTCATGGATTTTCTATTTCCCCCCCTAAATTCACAATGGTTTGTGGTCCAAAGATCTCTCTAGAAACCCCAGTGTCTTTGTTTGTGGCATGCCCTGTCCCTGGTCCTGAAGTGAACTGAGATCATTGTGTCTAACGCTTGGCTAATTTGAAGTAAGTTGACTGAGCGTCTGTTGTAAACATTATGGGCGGTTTGTCTCTTGCTAGGCTAGAGGGAGGTGTCTGAAAGTTCAGAGAGGGCTTTTCTTTTCTAGGAAGTACTAGTGCTAGACTCCTTTGATTTAAAATGTCTCAATTCATAGTACATAAAAGAGAGAAGCAGAGTTTTCTGCAATCATCATGTCTCCTGCAAGCTTGCTAGTTTGGGGAGCAGTTTTTCTAATAAGAAATGCATGGGTGTTTCCTTTAAAAATGACTAAAATAGCTTGTTGAAAAACGTTAAGGTTTTCACATTCAGTGTAAACCCTTGTCTGTGTCATTCCTCTTATGACCTACTGAAGAACACAGGTCAGAGATTTTACACCCACAGATTGCTATGGCAAATCCAATGTAGGCCACTCTTAACTCGTTACAGCTTTCTGGGCTACAATCTTCCTCTGCTGCAGGGAGGGCGTACTATGATAACTCATAGCAGATTATTAATGATGGCTAATGAACCTCCAACTTAAGAAATTGATTTTCAGCAGACAGGTACGCAGAACCTTCTGGAAATCCAGCCCCTTTAAAGTGGTCAAGTTGGTCACTTGAAAATGTTGGCCAGAGATACCTGTTGTGATTCTTTGATGGGTGCTGCAGTTCTGAATTAGTATTCCAGCAAGGTTCTTACAGTGAAACTACAAGTCTTTCAGTCTGTTTGCCAAAGCAATTTGCACTTCCCATTTCAAAGCTAAAGAAATAATCTTCAGTACTGAGCAAAGAAAGTTAAACTCTGCTGAGTGAATTTAAAAGAGAAAAATCACATGATTTGCTGGCTCTGAACAATCTTTATCCCCTTGTAAACTTATTATTGAATGTAAAAGCATGCAGCTGTTCTGCTGTCCTTAATCCTGATCTACTTTAGGTGCCACAAATGATTGCTGGAGAAGGTAGCTAGGTTAGCATCTGACTGACCTCTACTTTTAGCAGAGGGAGCTGTGCCAGGGCACTTGTTTGCAGACAATGAATACAGTGCAAGGTGCAGATGCTGAAGGGATCAGGACTAATTACACAGCTGCACCATAAATCTGGCAGATTGTTACATGTTTCTTTTTCCTCCCATGGAGTTAACTTCTTAGAACTACCCCTACCTTTGAAAATGTTTCTACAAAGAGCTTAGATACAGAACCTTCTTGGTAAGAATAGGAGGTGTGCGACTGTCAATCTGGAAAGTGAAAATGTTACTTGCTTCAGGTAACTTTTTCAAAAGTGGCTAAGTGATTTAGGAGCTTAAGTTCTTTAACTTTCTGAGACAGGCTTTTATGTGCCTACGGCCCTTTTGAAAATAGAAGGTAGGCAGTGAAGTCACTTAGGCCCTTTAAAGAATTTTACTTTTTAAAAACTTTGTGCCAGTGGCATACATTCCCAAACACTTTTAGTGACTTCTACGGAATGATGCCAGGTTACACAATCTGAGGATCTGGCCTATTGTGACAGTCTGTTTAGGGATGAGTAAAAGTTCCACTGAAAGAACAGTTTAGAAAACTCAGAATGTCTATAGGCCGTCCCAGGAAATGCAATTTGGATAAATGAGCTTCCATACCTAGCCCTTCCATTCAGCTGGGTTTGGCAGGAGGAGGAGTAATTGTGTGCAAGGCATAAAAGAGCAGATATATCTAAGGCTGTCTAACTCCGTTTCCTCATTGTCTGCAAATAAAATGTTGCATTGCAGCTTGGTCCTGCCATTGTGCAGATCTGGCAATGTTTCTTGTTTCTTGTTTTATTTATTTATTTTTAATTCTTGGACTCGGGATGTATTGGAGCAGATCCTCAACTGATATAATTGCAGAGAGGCTTATTAACTTTGAAAGAACAGCACTTTGCACCAGCTGAGGATCTAGCTTGTGGTCCTGTTTTTTTAATCGAGCAGCCTCAGCTAAACCTACTCATCTGTCCAAAACTAGCAGCAAAAGTTGAAGATATTGTTACGGATTAAGTAATTATTCCGTTTCCATGCACAAAGAAACTTACCTCACAGTAAATGGGGTTTTTTGTTGTTTTTTTAAAGTACGCTATTTAGGAAGCTGGCTGCATGTCTAATGATTTCAGCAGAGCTCTCTTAGCCAGGATTCCCATGTTGTATTCCAATTCCTTATATCTGTTTGCAAGTGATGTGACTAATTTCACTGTCTCATTTTCCCTTTTTTACTCATGACAGTGGGGTGTTTAGGTGTTTTGAGATTGATAAATGAAAGGTACTGTGGAAAAAATATTAGTCTCTCTTTGTCTGGGCTTTTAGAGAGTTTGTTCCTTGAGTGTAATTGCATGCCGCTGGGAGTTCAAGTCATACTTGGTCTCTAATACAGTTGAAGTGAAGTTAATTACTTCTGGAATCTGCCTTCTCCCCTTGTTTGTTAGATTTCTTGGGATCTCTTAAAAGGCCACAAAATTGTGACTTGGGTTGGGGAGAGATGCAGGAGCATGTGAACTCTTTGGAAACCAAGATCCTATTTTTATGTAAATAGGACCAGCATGTAGGCAAAATTCCTCCCAAGTTCCACAGGGTGGCAGCAGAAGTATGCATTTGTGTCTGATAATATTACAGCAGTGCATGTTGGAGACAATGGGCAAAGAGGCCAAAAACTGCCTTAGCTGGAGTTTTGGTGGGTAAAGGACTGGCGCATAAAAACCTGAGGCTTAGGGGGAGAAAGAGGTCTACTGTTATACTTAAAAGTCTGTGAGTGCTTAATCTCCACTTCATTTTATTCCTGACTGCATAGATCCCAAGGCTGTCCCCACAGATATTAAACTAAAAGTCCTAAACAGCACAGCAGTCAGTCTGCAATGGACCCGCGTGTACCCGGATACTGTTCAGGGACAACTTAAGGAATACAGGGTGAGCACAACCAAACTAAAATCACTTTGAACACTGACTATTAATACAGCTAACCTTGGTCATCCGTGATGACCCGGTCATGTGGTCTGTATACAATAGGGATGACATGAAGCAGCGCACTGGACTTGGAAATAAAATCAAACTCGCATGCCATCGTTATGTAAGCAAATACCTATTAATGGCTGGAAAAACACTGTTTTAAACTATAGAGAGAGGTAGTCTAGTCCAGAGAAATTAGTAAAATCACTTTTGTTAAGGTTCTATTTAGAAGGTACATTTTGCCCGTTTTGAAATTCAATGGCAAAACTTCCATTGATTTCAATAAGAATAATATTGGCCACAGTACCGAAACATAGTTATGCCTGTACCGTCACACACGTTGTGTACAGTCTTGCTGCTAGAGCAGTCGAAATTTTCTTTTTTGATCAAAAACAGTATCTAACATTTTAAGCTGCTCTCTCCCTAATGTGTTGTATTGACAAGAGCTTTCGTTTCCACCTTCAAAAAGCAGTAAGATTGCTTGGTGTCTTACGTTTAAGGAACCAGTTGACATTCTGGTTCCCAGTGGGCAGGTGTACAATTGACAATGCCATTGAGCACCTTGCCAGCTATACAAGAAATTGAAGAGAAGACTGACTAGACTACCCTATCTGTGGCCTTTCTTGTCATGATTAAGGCACACTAACCACTGGAACAGCTTGGCCTGTTACTGCTTCAGGTTGCCTCTGGGTAACCTGGCAGTGCCAATCTGTAGTGCACTGGTAAGCCATCTTCTTTCACAATTGTGAAGTTCACAGCAAGCAAGAGAAGAACCTTCTGAAACATTTACACTGACTTTTATGTCATTCCCAGTGTGTACACATCATTTGTTTTTCATCAGTGCTGTTCAGCTCTGCCCTGATTGAGATTTAAACCAAACATACTAACCAAAAACTAAAGGTGGTGCAGAAAAAGATACACCCTGTTCTGTCCTTGCAACAATGATTCATTATAGAAAATGCTGCTAAGATAAATGCTTGTTCTCAGGTGGAGATTACATACCCTACTCAGCAAACAAAAAGGAGCATTTGAGAATTTAGCAAAGATGCACCTTGGCATCATACTCAGCAAGTTGTAATGTTTCTCAAAGACAAAAATCCATAGGAAATACCTTGTATTTTGCTTTTTTAAAAATTCTTCCCTGAGTACTTCATACTATTCATTTTCTCTGACTCCAGACAACAATCTGAAATAAGATCTAGTTTTTAAAGCTTTGTATCGGCATCTTTCCAAGTTCAAACTTGAAAGTGAATTGTCTGGACACAATAAATAACCCCATTTATTTGTTTGTATTTTGTAATTTATAAATAGCTAAACTGTACTAATTTAGCCAGAGAGGGAGTTATATCTGGGGACTGAAGCCAGGATTCTTGGGTTCTGTCCTCAGCTCAAAATCCGACTGTTTCCTTAGACACGTCATTTAGCCTTTTGGTGCCTCAGTTTTCTCATATCTAAAATGGGGATAATGATACTGACCCATCTCTCTGAGATGTTGTGAGCCTGAACTAATAATTCTAAAGCACTTTTAAGATCCTTATAATAAAGGCGTTTCTGAGGGGCAAAATACTGTTGTGCTTTATTAATGAAAACCTTTAACACTTGACCTGGAAAAAGCTTCATTTGCCCTACGTATTTCTTGAAGGCCTATTACTGGAGAGAAAGTAGTTTGCTGAAGAAGCTGTGGGTCTCCAAGAAAAGGCAGTCTGTGAGTTTTGTTGGAGACAGACCACGGGGCATAGTGTCCCGGCTGTTTCCTTACAGCAACTACAAACTGGAAATGGTTGTAGTCAACGGGAGAGGAGATGGGCCCCGGAGTGAAACTAAGGAGTTCACAACACCTGAAGGAGGTAAGTTCTTCTTCTGGAAGCTTTACAGGCCATTCACCTTTATGTCCTCTGTGTGTTGAGAGGGAGTGGGATGATGGGGATAATGTCTTTGCCTGAGACACACATCTTCATAATCCTAGAGTACTTCCTAATGGGAGACTATTTAAGGGAAACTTGCTGTGTCAACTACACCAGGGGGACTTAATATACCAGTGTTCACACAGGTATCTGGGCAAGAAAAATTCTTTCAAGCATCCTGAGCAGTTTGTTGATAGCAACGATAGTTCCTATCACTGTCATGTCTTGCACAGGGCCTGGTTTGATAAAGCCTTCTTCACAGGGGTAGTTCCATTGTAGTAACGAGGTTAAGTCCTGTAATATGGCGTTGCAGAAACAAGCCCACATGGCAGCAACTCCTGGTATAATTGTATCCATTTGCAAAAACAGAATTGGTGTTTTCAGGCGGACAGCAGCCTTGTCTCTGCTCTGCTTCACCCCTGCATGGCTCATCTGTCTAAAGGCAGCCCACCCCCACCACATGTTGAAGTAGAACATCTCTGAGCGCTGCTGGCAGAGTGGGCCGACCAAACCAGGGGCACTGGCCCAAAGCGGAGCAGCGGTCTGTCTGATGCGCGGACCGATGCTGCTGCTCTGCTTCCAGATGGCCGGGCAACACTATAGATTGCAGACACTCTAGTCCACAACTCTATGGTATGTGGGCGAGGAGTGCTGCGCAGGCAAATCATGGGCCAGGGAACCCGCCAGGGCCATTTAAACATGACCCCAGGCGGGGCTGGACGTGGGTAGACATGGAAGTTCACCCCCAGAGAAGGTCTGTGGGTGGCCAGCCCCACATCAGTCTGAAAATGTCCATTGAGTCTCCTGATAAACCAATGCAGCCTGAAGAAGTAAAATAATCAGTAATGTTCTTTGAAATCTGGAAGCTGGGATTCCTAGTTTTATTTCCAGATTCTGACTGGTCGTACAACTTTAAGTCTACCCTTTTGATTTGTTCTCTGTTTATAAAATGGGGATAATGACCATTGTCCACCACTGTACATAGTTATAAGATCTATATAAGAACTAAGCTTCTGTTATTGTGATTGCACTAAACAGCCCCACCAGGCGTTTAAGGTGATTCTCTGTCTGAATTCAGCTGGTTCTTAATATGTTCAAGGATGCTCTCTGGAATGTATTAATCTTTTGCCTACATCTTGTAGATCCTATTTATCGATAGATCAATAGGTTTTCATTGGAGTGACACCTTTCCAGAACTGGCAACAAATCTTCCTGTCTTGCATTTAGTTGTACTGTTTTATATAGGGATTCCTGAACAGGAGTAGAATGGCAGTCTGACAAAGTTCTCTTCCTGCTTTGAAAACTGCTCTCTTTCTCTGTAAGAATGAGAATCTCTTTGGGTGAAAACAGACATGGCACTAACTCCACTTGAACACCGCTTTAACATTTCTTATGCATGTTGCAGGGCTGTGTAGGGCACCAGTATAGCCCTGCAACATGCATAAGAAATGTTAAAGTGGCGTTAGTCGAGTTAGCGTTTTGACTGTTTTCACCCTTCCCGTTTTCATCATTTAAAAAATTAATTCTAATCTTGAAGTGACCACTGTTTGTTTAAATTTGTAAGTAAATAGATTTAATTAAGCTGTTAAAAAAAATAAAATTAAATGTTAACTGGATATACAATTTATAATGATAGATCACCATGGCTATGTATGTATTTCAAAGTGGCTATGATAAAAAGTACTTGAAAGTGGGTCTGCTACTGTACACAGTACCACGAAGAACGATAGAACCCTAGGAATTAAAGGCAAAGCACTGCCATGACTGGTGAGAACCACGCAGGACAGATTACTAAACTGGCATACAGTATCAGTATTGTAAGGGCCTTCCACAGTCGTGGTCCAGATAGGCAAGAGGAAGGCATGACATTCCACTACATGCATATTAATAGTTAACAGACTAGGGGTGAAAACAGACATGACGCTAACCACCCTTTAACCACCCTTGGTGGTTATTTATGCATGTTGCAGGGCTGTATTGGTGCCCTATGCAGCCCTGAAACATGCATAAATGACCACCAAGGGTGGTTAAAGGGTGGTTAGCGTCATGTCTGTTTTCACCCTAGGTTTTCTTGAGTAAATTCTCAAGTGTTGTGGCGTTCTGCCTTGCTGCAATAGGGGGGCACTAAAAGTGACGGTAGTCATCTTGTACTTTCAGGCAAATCCACCCACATGCATAGTGTGGGTTTAGTTGCTGTGGACAACTATTTTCTTAGACAGCCAGGAGCAATTGTATCAACCCTTTGAAGAAACTCCATAATTAGAATGTGATTTCTGGGATTTGGAAGAGGGTTTGACCGTCATTAACATTCTTGCCTAAAGGATGGTGATTTAACAGTGGCCATACTGTTGCGCTTTTTTAGGTTAAGATTTTGCCTGCTCTGGCAGTAGATGAAAGATTCTAGCAATGCCACTTGTTTGAGTGAACAATAAGAGCATTGTTATTGCTATTCGTATAAGTTTTCTTCGGAGAAGGCTAGGACTGTGGTATTACAGATAGGTACCTTTTAAATGCGCTCTGCAGTATAAGGAAACAGATCTCTTCTGTGCATTTATGCAAGGCTGGTGTAATGAAATCCATGTGTGCAGTAAGTAGTTGATAAACTGTATGTCTATAGTATGAAACTGGGACTAGAACTGTAGTTCTTTAGCTCCAGAAAACAAATCTTTACTATATGAGCCATAGGAGATTTCATGTAGCTAAGCGGTCTAGCCACTAGAGGGCAGCATTAGTCCCCTTCTTTCAGCCCCCAAAGCATGCACAATCCAGTATGGAAGTTTCCGTTGCTGGATTCACAGGCATGACTGTGTTGCACTGAATCTGCATGCAGAACTGTTCTGGTTTCAGCTAAGTACCTGTGAAATGACACCCTTTTGCTGGTGCATGGTTCTTGTTAGCGGTTCTCTGTTCCATCAATATCTGACCTTTCTCTGTGTGTCCATTATGTCAGACAGTCTGTGATGTATGCAGTAATGTAAGGTATGTTACCTTGTGGTTTTTTTTTTCTTCCTCCCTCTTTCCTGGCTCCATGTTTTCTCCCCTCCCCCAAGCACCGAGTGCTCCAAGGTATTTCAGAATCCGACAGCCAAACCTGGAAATCATCAATTTGGAATGGGACCACCCTGAACATCCCAATGGAATTCTCACTGGATACACCCTTAAATACAATGCCTGTACGTTCCACATCCAACTGGTTTGTTTATTAACTGGTCTATAATGTGAATCTCTCTTGGGGTTGAATAACCTTCCTGCTAGTACAGACAGAGCTCCTCTTAGAAGGTGCTAAAGGGTATGTACCTCAATAAATGCAGCCCTTTCAAGAATCAAAGGCTCCTGTCTCTAGGTAAAAAAAAAAAATCTGCTCCTTCTGAAGAGGACAAGTACTGTAGAAGTGCAGAGCATCCCACAACGTTCAAGGGGCCAATGGGAAGGTTCAACATCTTTCAGGATTTGGTCATGAGTGGAAGTAGGGGGGAATGTTTAAACTTTTAATTTCAAGCAGTCAAATACAGCTAAATTTGGTACAACAGCTCCACTCAACACCCCCCACGCACACTCCCTGTTACAAACCTACTGACATAAGAGAGACCTTGCCCCCAAAGTACAGTCAAATGTAGGCTGAGATTAGTCCCCTGCCAGGGGCCAGCACAAGACCTATGCACCACAGGAGCCCTCATGACATGAGGGCTAGTGTAATTCTACCACAGCACATTAACCTGGTGTTGCATGGTAGCAGTCTTCACTTTCCGTGCATACAGTTCTGTTCTGTCTTGATTTGAAGGCCCACTCAGGTAAGTAGCAGAATGTTTCCATTTCTTTTGACAAGGAGATCATTCTGTGCCATCAAGGACAGTCAGTCAAAGTATGAGCTGATGTCAGGTTGTATCCCAGGGCAATGAGATGTATAGCACAATGTGTGTGTCTAAACAAAAATTGAAGCCTACATACGCAGCCTGCCTCTCTCCCCAGTTAATGGATCCAAAATTGCCAAACCAGTGGTACAGAACTTCTCTCCCAATCAGACAAAGTTAACGCTGCAGAGGACGGATCGCATATCGCGCTATAGATTTATGCTGTTTGCCAAGACACAGGCCGGGAATGGAGAGCAAATCACAGGGGAATCACCAGCTCCACCGAATGAAGGTAGGTAACAATGTGGCACTGATGTGATTTGGGGACAGGAGACATGCTCCCCATGGATCTGAGGCACAAGAATTGTTGTTGGCTGCCTGACCGTATACGCCTAAGTGTTGTCATTTACTGTGTCTGGTTTTGTATCTGCCTTGGACACAAAGCAGAATGAATGGTCACTGGCTATCACAATAATTGTTTGTTCAACATTCAGAACATAGGACTTGACAGATTGTGTCAGTAAGTTGGTCTCTCTGGTCCAGTACCAGATGAAGTACAAGAGACGTTGTACGTGAACTGTACAGAATTACTGTACAGGGGAAAGCTTGTTTCTGATCCTTAAACAGATATTGGTTCTATCTTGTTTCTTCATAAACTCAGAGAAAAGCTCATTGTAAACATAGGACTGTATCCCTGGTGGTTAGTCTGCCTGTCCTATGCTTTCTGTACTAGAGAGAAGACACGGTTTCAGTTTATTATTTGATAGACTCTCTGTGGGAAGATAGTATCCTGCATTGAAAGGGTAATGGGCTATTTGACACTTTTCCATTCTAAATCTTATGTCAGTGGCGCTTCTAAGACACTTTGGCACTGAAATCTCCCATCATGGAGGAAAACATATAGTTGGGGCTGTGTGTGCTATAACTATTTAGTTAGCATAACTAGGTATTTCAGATTGACCAGCAACAGCAAAAATGTTCAGTATGCTGGATTCGCACTAACAAGGTCAAAGAGCAAGGAGCAGGAAACCAGGAAGCATAAAGAGGCCCAGTCTGTATTTAGGAAGACAATGCCTTGGAGACAGAACTACTGGTTAGAATAGGACCTGATAGGGTTAGAACATTTGGGGTCTCCATTAGTAGCCTGGCCTTGCAGGGTGGACCTAATATACTGGCTTCCAATTTAGTATGCGCCACTGCTTTAGTAAGATGCTACATTCAGGCTGAGCGGTCTCATCTTTATTGGAGGACAGCAGTATATTCTATGTGACCACTAGAGGGAGGTGCTTCCTAGCATTTACATGTGTCCACTGTCTAGGCTCTCAAGAAAGCATTGTATCTTGCAGGTAAAACGTTTGTGTATATCTTGGAGCTTATGAGTAAAACAAAGGGAACCACTTCCAAGGTACTGCTGGGTTGTCCGCGCCACCGAGAAAAACAGTTCATTTTTGTTTGACTCTGGGTGGCACAGAGTGAGGCAATGCTGTCCGAGAGAGCCGGTGCCAGCCTGTCCTTTTTGCTTCCCAGGCCTCAGGGATACCCCTCTGTCCGCATCACTTTGATGTCTACCCCCAGAAACTAGCTATTTGTCAGGTGTCCCCCAAACAGTTTCCTAAGAATTGATCCACAATGGCACCCCTACAGTACAATAGTCTCAAACATGCCATGGAGTCTGATCCTGATATGGAAAATACCAACCTCTTTGGGGCAGGGGAAGAAGGGGTTGCAATAAACTCATGACAGAAAACAGTCATCTCATTCTAAAACTGTGTGCATTGTGTAACCCTTTGGACTCACCCGGGGTTGGGTGAGTAATAGCACTTGTTCCTAAGATTCAAAATGTGAGTCTCCCAAGTCTTAGAAGAGGAGAGTGCATTCTGTCTGGTCCTGCCCACCCCTGAGCCTGGACAACTCAAGGGACCATTTAAGCATCACTGTAATTGACTGACGCCAATGATTGGCTTGCCAGGCTCTAAGGTCTAGTTCATGCTGAGGCTTGACCCTGCTATCAAAAAACACGATCAAATACAGTCGTCAAACAGATCGATCACAAGCAAACTGTATGGCAACGATATATCAATACTAGTTTCATTCTAGTGAAGTTTGCTTATCCCATAAGGATCTGCTTTGAAAGCCATCCTAACCCCAGTCTGATACAGGTCTCATCTATAAGATGCACAGCCCTGACTCTGCAAATAAAAACACAAGATGCCTTTCAGTGTTTGCTGTTCAAGCCGTTGTAGCAGCAGGAGCTACTTAGATCTAGCAGCTCTTCCATACAAAACTTCACTGCACTGTCCATATATTTTCAGGCAAGTTTAAATTGTTTTTATTGGTGTTAGGAGAGTTATAAAACAGCTGCATCTTTCAGTCCACAAACCCCCCAGAGGCTAGCTACAGCAGGGATGGGATGGGAATACATTTTCTCCTCACCCCTATATTCAACAAATGACCCTCAGTAGGAAAAAGCCACAACTTGCAGATTCATTATAGGATGAAAACATCCATTGTGAAAGATCCATCAAACTAAGTGAAAGTTCAATAGCCCTCGGGGAAGGGAGAGAGACAAGGCCAGCTCTTAACATTTTAGAGAATTTGCAAAAGGACCTAGAATCCAGTTAAGGTTTCTTATTTTATTTAATGGACTGTAGCTTTTTATCATCTTAATTGTAGCTTTGTGGGAAAGTGTTCTCTTGAACACACAGTAGAAGTGAAATATTTTCTTGTCTTAAGCAGACAGGCTCCAGAATTTATTATTATTTATTTATTTATTTATTATAGCTTTTATCAATAAAACCAGCTACCCTACAGTGTCTTGTGTTCCCCATACTGCAAAAAATAATAATGGATGAGTGAGCCCCACTGACTGACAAAAATGAATTTGTCCTGGTAACCGCCCTCCCCTGCTTGTTTCCTGAAGAGGGGTTATAGCATTGTAAGTGGGGCAGCATAGCTGGAAATATCATCATTATTGTGCATTTTGTGATAAAAGCACCAAATTTGGCATAGAGGTAGAGAAATATATTATGAACAGATCTGTATATTGAGCCATCACAGAATTGGCTCCTGACAGCTGTGGCAGCCATCTTACAAAATGGCCGACATTGGTTACTATTTCTTTGCAAAACCACTCAACTCTAGTGAACTAGATGGCACTGAGGATAATTACATGGCCTGAATAGCCTTTTATGGCACCATGGGATGTTGTCTGTTGAATAGAAGGTTATGGTACTGTGCTGAATCAGTGATTTGGTTAAAAAAATAAGTTTCATTAATTAAACAATGTAAAAGAAATGCAATTTATGTGATGAACATGACATATTTTATTTTGCTGCTAAGAACATCAGTCAGACAGTTAACATGTCTGTGAAACATACATAACAGGAATGGTAATAGTATTCTGATAATATTTTGCATAGGATTGGTGTCAATCAGGAGTGTTCGAGTAATCACAAACTGCCGTAAACGTTAGCTCAAACAGCGCTCACGGTGTTGAAATACCACTAACAGTTGTGTCATAGGTCTCGTTTTCATTTACTGGAACACTCTCCCTCACATAAGCACAGAGCTGTGCATGTAAGTGCGGCATACTTGCACTTGCAGTGCTTCTCACAGCTCTTCTTACACTTGCACGATACCAACTTGTAGCAGGTCGTGGATGCCTCTGGTACTGTTGTCCAGTGTGGCTCGTACAGGCCACCTTCTGTCTTGATCCAGCCCCAGCTGGTCGGTGAAGGCAGCAAAGGATTTGGGAGCAGTGCCTGACCCCACACATGGCCACCCTGGTACACTGACCTCTTCACATGCTGTTCAAGAGCAGCTCTGGTTGGTGGTATCTGCTGCACGTTGCTGTTCCTTGTGAAGATCTTCTTTCTTGCCTTGTCAATGTCTGTGCATGTGTTGGTTCTGTCATGCAACACAATGACGAATCGCTCAATGGTATGCATGATGTCATCTGGGATGTCACTTGGTGCACAGGACAATTTCAGCAGAGCATCAGTCAGTTCAAGCACTGCCTTCCAAGTGGCCCAGGGTTTTTTCTTACCATGCCCAGCAACACTGGACACAGTATCACAACCAGTTAGGGCATGAAACATTGGAAGAGATTATGCCTTCTCTGGCCCAAGGCTATGAGCTATTACATGGGCTGCCGAGTACCAGAAACTCTTGCCAGTTCCAAATGATATCCACAGTTCATTTGTCAGTGTCAGGCGCTGTGCTGCAAACAGCCAACACCACAACATCTGTGTCAACAGTCTGAATCAGTATCTGGTGATGGCCATGTTTGACGAGTGTGCAGCATGCAGCAACATACGTGTGTCAGCCTCTTCATGGGTGCATGGGGCAAGTGAGGCAACATCTTGTAGAGGTGGTTTGCTGAGGACCGGCTCCCCATCGGTTATGACAAACTGCTTACTCTTCTGATCAAATGTATTGGGGAGAGCTTGGGACAGGAAACTGAAAAGCTCTGTTTTGTTGCTGTTGACACGAAGGAAGTTTTGCCAGTTTCCCGATATGCTTGCTGCTGCCACATGTCTGCGCACTCCTTTCCTACGTTTTTGTCTTGCTGTTCCTTTTTGTCTTGCTGTTCCTTTTAGAGAATCAACTACGTAGCTGTCCCACACTTGGTCCAGCCGTGATGCACTTTTAAGTTGTGAGAATGTGTGGAATGAATATATTGGCAGAAGTAGGCTTCAACATCTGGATGATGGCTGCTCCATCAAGAATGACACTGGTTGCAGTAGGAGCCTCAGATGTGGCCTGAGGATGCTCTTCCATGCATGTGATGAGGTCACTCTTGGTCCCCAGACGGAGCTTTCCTCCATCAGACAGTGCTGGAGGGCACGCCTGATTCTCATGCTTAAAGAGCGAATCAATGTTCCCATCTCTCGTCTGACAACCAGTGTACAGCCATGAGAAGAGTTCAACATTATTCTTCATTGACATGATTTGATGCTTCCCTTTGCATGCCGGTTTGGGTGTGGGGCCAGTGAACAGCTTCAGTTTGTTGCAACGAATAGTGTCATCAAGTGGCCTCGTTCTTTCTATGAGACATTCTTGCGTGAATCTCTGGAATTGGGCCTGACCAATCCTGTGCACATTTTGAACAGTCTCCACTGCTGCAGGGTCTGCAATCTACTTGGTATCAAGGACAAGCAAGTCCATGCTTTCTTCTTCGAACGGGTTGCCAAACTCCTCAAACACGGCAACAAGGGAGCGCACATCATTCGCAAATGAGGCCTGGACACTTGGAGTTTGGTCATGGTGACGTGTGTCTACTTGTCTTCTAAAGTGCTGGTATGCATCTTGGAATTCTTCTACCCTCCTGGCAACCTCTGGTCCTGCAACCATCCAGCGTTGAAGGGCGTTTGGGTTGTCCGTGAGACCAACAGCTCCTCCATCCCCTTTGATGCATGCATTGTTCTGTTCATGCGCTTGATTAATGGGTATGGCTGAGAAAATCCGATTGGTTTTTTGCACGGTGAACTTGCCTGCGTTGAACTCTCTAGTAACCTCCAGGTGTTTAACCGGGAGTTCAGCCATGTTTCTGAGATGAACTGGGATCCACCGGACATAGTTGGTGTGGTCCATTGCAAAGAACCAGGGGGCAAGCTCTGTCAAGGCATCAAGGTACAAGGTAAAGGAAGCCTATCGTAGAGATCTCACATAGACCAGCAAACACACTTCAAGTTCCATCACGGTTGACCAGTAGTGAAACTGGGGGCAGGCTAGTTTTCTTTGGTCACACCATACTTCAGATTCCAACAAGTCTTCTGCATCCCCATGCATCTGCCTGTAACGCTCATACGCATGGTGCTGAAGGATGTACAGTGCACAAGCTATGATTTGATGTGCTCATCTAGTACGTGCAATGTGTGCTGCTCTCAAGAAAGAATTGGCTGTCCCGGCTGATGCAGTCTCTGCTTGTACCAGTGCTTGCACCCAGCCACTTCCCTTTAACCAGTCTTCCGGTGTCTTCAGAATTGCCATCTCTATGTGCAGGCCGCCGCACATGACCACAAACTTATCTTCTCCATACTTCTCTGGCCACTTCCACCGAATTTGTTTGGCCAAGGCATATTGTGGCTGATCAAAGGTGACGACTGGTGTCTGGCCAGCATTTAGAGGCTCAACTGCATTCTTTACCACATCCATCAAGTGCTTGATCGTTGCCACAGTATGGGCACTGTCAAGGAATAGTGGAAGCAGGGCGGTGGGACAGATGACATGACCCACTGGTGGCTGCCAGTTAGGATGGTATGCTGCCCAGGATGTGTTTTCCACAGTCTCAGTATTGTCATCGAGAGCCTGCCTTGCAGGCTCTAGCCAGAGGTGTTCTTCATCAGCCTGTTGCTTAAAGTTGTCCCTGCAAAGAGACATCACACTAGCAGCTGAAACAGGGGACTTCTTGATGCTGCTGGTGATAGGTGGCACGTCAGTGTAGTAGTGTAGCAAGTGACCCACTGTCTTCGAGGCAGGGTTACCGGATCCTCTGACGATGCCAATGCTTCGGTCCACTCCCTCACCAACGAAACTGGGGTGCTGCAGGAGGGAGATGGTGGTACCATGAAATGACACCTTTGCTGCTGTTGTACTGGGGTTGTGATCTATATTGTCAATGGCTACACACACTGCCTCGCATCTTGGGAGGGCAGACGATGTGCTACCTGTGAAACTGTTGGCAGACAGTGTTTCCCATTTCTGCCAAGAGATGAAGAACACAGTCATAGGAGATGCTTATGCCCAGATTAGAAAGCTGGTCTACCAATTCCCTGTTGCGTGTCCGAGCGTGCAACATCAGCCCGATGTAAGTTGGAACCGGTGCCTCCTGTGTTGTGCCGTGTCTCACACTGACAAATGGAGTGGTACCAAATGTCCTCCTGTGATGCTGTTGAACTTCAGAAGTTGGGCGATGGCTAGTGTTGCAGGGGTTATAGAGTAAATCTGTGATGGCTCACTATCCAGAATCTTGCCCTTGATGCTGGGACCCTCTAAAACCTTGCTAACTAAGGTAAGCAGTAGAGATGGTACAGACTGTTCTTGTGACATATCTGTGAAGCCCGAAAAGGGTTTATGGTCCATCAAACAGCGAACAATGTGTGCAGCATATGCAAGGTGAAGTGCGTCACTGCCTGTGTCCAGCTCACAGGCTTACGTTTGGCCAGTGCAGCACCGAGGTCTTCATCAAAAGCCAAGAAAATATCACGTCCCTTGTTCTGTGCATGCATGTCAGGAAAATGAGCCATGAGATGTTGATTCAACCTTGTGGTGTGCAGTCTTGCATCGCACCTAACTCCAAGCCAGTGGCGGCTAGCCGCTTAGGGCGTTTGGGGCAGAGCCCCTCCAAGCGCCGTCAAGCCAGCCGCCGCTGAACTGTTGAAGGGGGGGGGGGGGG